>OX608083.1:19990146-19995146 GCA_951509765.1 Sphenella marginata
GTTCATGCACAAGCACTTCAGTCTGAAGCAGCTAATTTTAGAAAGTCACGAAATCATGTGTACCCGCAGCTAAGGATATTAATTTTTATTGCCTCATTTATAGTTCATATTTTTTTTTTTAAATTTTTTTTCAGTTTACAAATTGAATGTGTAAAAAGGACTAAATTTTGCAGGAAGCATTAAAATAAAAGCCAATTACTCCTCAATTTGGAACAGAAATTATTGTACTTTTCTTTTAGCTATTTGTGAAAGAAGTTACGAATGCAATGGTTAGTTTTACTTAATTTTATTTCTTCTTAATTTTATTTTATTTTACTTTATTTTATTTTATTTCATTTTATTTTATTTTATTATATTTTATTTTATTTTATTTTATTTTATTATATTATATTATATTATATTATATTATATTATATTATATTATATTATATTATATTATATTATATTATATTATATTATATTATATTATATTATATTATATTATATTATATTATATTATATTATATTATATTATATTATATTATATTATGTTATATTATATTTTATTTTATTTAATTTAATTTTATTTTATTTTATTTTATTTTATTTTATTTTATTTTATTTTATTTTATTTTATTTTATTTTACTTTATTTTATTTTATTTTATTTTATTTTATTTTATTTTATTTTATTTTATTTAATTTATTTTATTTTATTTTATTTTATTTTATTTTATTCCATTTTATTTTACTTTATTTTATTTTACTTTATTTTATTTTATTTTATTTTATTTAATTTAATTTTATTTTATTTTATTTTATTTTATTCTATTTTATTTTACTTTATTTTATTTTATTTCATTTTATTTTATTTCATTTTATTTCATTTTACCTTATTTTATTTTATTTTATTTAATTTTTTTTTTTTATTTGTTGTTGTTTTTTGCGGTCTTTATTGTTTTACATATTTGTAAGATTTTTTTCATAGTTGAATTTTTATTGCCAGTTTTCGGGAAAAATTGATAATAGGAGAAAATTTACAAAGTTAAATCAACAGCGATGGATAGGATTACATGTTTCAGACTTTCCAGGCTCATCATCAGATCCCTTTTCGGACACTGGGATATGAACCACTGTTAGAAAATTCTAATACTAAACCATGATGCCCTGTGACGTCACAATGCATTCATCTCCACTTCAATTTTTTCCCTTTGTTGTTTTGCCAACAGTGTGCACACATTATTGTTATACCTTCGGTATATTTGTATGCATGTAAGTAATGTGTTTGCTGGACTTGTTTGTTTGTACATATGTATGTACGTAAACCCGTGCTATGTTTCTTTAATATTTGTTGTTTGTGTCCGAAAAGGGATCTGATGATGAGCCTGGAAACTCTGAAACATGTAATCCTATCCTAAAATTATACTTGAATAAATTTAGCCGAATATTCACAGCATAAAGTTATAAAAGCTTTAAATAAAATCCCCAATGTAGAAATTTAGCGTCCCTTATGCAAACGCCTTATGTTAATAAATTGTATAACAAATTAATGCGTCAAATGCGATAAAACATGCAAACATAAACCAAATAAGCAGCCAATGTATGTGGAGATGTCAACATGAGCTAACATAAAGATTTATTGTCTTCCATAAAAGTTGTGAAGCGCCTAATATTATGCTGCCACTTAAACATCTGCTACAAAATGCTGTTCGCTTTAGAAAGTACAAATTTTACACCAAACAAAAGCATTCAAGTGAGCAGCTTATTTCAACTGAAAACATTTATAGCCCTGTCTGTATGAAAATATGTTTCTGCAGTCTGTGCAAAGTCGATATATTAGCCACATATTTTTGTCAACACTGGCTGTTGACTATGGAATCCCAAGCTGATTTATTTAATCTCAGTATGAATATGTTTATTGTACTAGAACAACAAAACATCGTAAAGCGCGAAAAAAATCAGCTGACGGCTTAGGTCGTGTTATCAAAGAATCATTGCATACTTTTAGGCCTTTTTGTTTTCACTCTTTACTTTTCACTTGGTTGCTATAAATTTCACGCTTTTGGCGGTAAAACCTTTTATGCGGCTGAGCAAAATAGCGCCAAACAACGAGCAACAATGACAATGAAAAAAAGTAATAACAATAAAATGTTAACAAATAATCAAAGGCGCAAATCGTTGTAGGTTTACATACATACATGTAAGTTTGTATGAATGAAAAGAAATTGTATTTTTCAGATTTTTTTGAAAAATAAGAATAAGCCATGCGGTTTCAAAACAAATTAGTAAGTCACACCGGTATCACGAAAATATTTCCAAGACAACTCAAATAAAACCATGATGGTCTCTAAATTGGTCAAGATTATATCGACGACTGAGAGGAAGATATTTCTTTATTTTTTTCTTCTTTTTCAAAATTTGGTGAGCTTTTCACTCTCACAGCAGAAGTCAAAAAAAAATTTTTTTAAGGACATTCCAATGCAGTTTTATTTGAGATAGGTCGAAGTTGAAACAATTTCTGAGATATCGAGTACTTCAAATGAATTATTTAACTGTTTCCCGCCTTAAACCACAAAATCTCATTTGCCTATTATCTGTCATTTTCTTACACTTCCTTGGCCCAAGTTTTTTTTTGAGTTCACCCTAAAAACATTTATTTTTGCATGAATAATCTACCACAAAGTATTTGTTTAGAATAGCATCCTTCTTTTCTACTTTTTACATTCGCTTACTTATCAACATAAAAATACAATGTAGTGAATTATTTTAAATTGCTCAATTCGCAAAAAGGGTATGCAGCGCTAAAAACTTAAAAATCTGCTCATCCAAAATTTAAATCCAACAAAAGAGTAACCAAAATTTTTCAGTCAATTAAATTTTCATAATAAATATTTCACGGTCCTTTGAGCGTAATTGCCCACATTTCAGCGTTTATACTCAGCTTTGTATGGCTTACAAAAGAAAGCACAAAATTGCTACGAAAATCTTGCGGATCATTAAGTTGAGCTACGAAAAGTGCTATGGTAACTTGAATTTCCGTCTGCCATCAACATGCCAAAAGCACTTGCTGTCAATACTTATTTATGAGCACAAAAATTATTTACACGAAAAATTTAATATTATAAAAATCATTTTATGAGTGTGAAGGTGGCAGAAGAAGAAGAATTGAAGTAGGTGGAAAACTTATGGGTAATCAAAGGATTTGTGGCAATGTTCATACAACAGAGGCGTCTCACTTGGAAGTTTCTCGAAGTTGAATCAAAGCATCCAATTCTCAATCTCATCAGCACCTTCCAGTAAGGGCAATCGGAATAAAAACATCCTCCTGCTAGGGGAATGTACCGCCACCACTGTTATATTTATATTCGCAACAAAGTAAATGTAAGTATACCACAATATTGCAGAGAAATTGTCCACTTGAAGGCTTACAAACGCCTTAGGCATTTTTCTTTATCATTAAACACAGTTGTAGCATACTTTTGGGCGCATTTGCCAGTTGTCCTTGTCAAATGAAAAGTTTTACGCTTTTCGGGCCAACGGTGTTAAGTAGCTAAATATATTTATAAGGATAAAGCTTTTTGTTGCCATTTTCTTGTTGTTGCGCTTTTTACTTTCAACCTTCATTAATATTATATTTTATGTGTGAAAATTCTCGGATTTTGTGCAAGTAAATAATAAACTTCAGGTATAAAGTAAGCGAAAATTAATTTCCCCAGAGTTAACAAAATGAAAGTTGGGTTATAGTTTTAAAAATCATTTTCTCGGGAACAGTTTGTTATTCGCGTTACCCGACAATGATTTCTAGACTTCAGTAATTTTGAAAAACTTTTGTGTCGTATGGAGTTCTAAATAAATTGAGCAGGTACTTAAAGTCAAAGCAATGCAAGCAACAACATTTAATTTAATTTAATTGCGTTTGAAACAATCTTTCCCCACTGTACTTCGTTTTCAGAGTAAACGAGGAGACTATAGAAATAAAAAAGCTTACCAAAAATTTTAAGTAAACTCTCCCTCGGTGAAAGCGAGCAATTCGCAATGTTACCATAAAAAGTATTTCAGTATTTCAAAGAACTAACAATTCAAAGAATTTGTCAAATTGAATTTCTATTTTTGTGAAAACTAACCGCAATTTCGCTGGGGAGACTAGTAAGTATTTTGATTTGATGCTCTTAGTAAGTCTTAAGCGCCACTTACTATAGCCAATTTAGTTTTTCAGCAACTCAATTGCGACGTACTTGGTTTGAAATTCGATTACAATAACTTTGCTATTTATTAAACTTTTGCTAGAAAATTTAAAATATTTCAGACTTGTTCGCAGCTTTCGAAAAGCAGAGTTAGAGAGGGAAATTTTGTAAAAAATAAAACAAAATAAACTAAAATTTACAAAAAATCAAATAAAATCAAATAAAATTAAATTCAATAAATTTAAAAAAAATAATAATAAAACATTAAATTAAAATATTTCAAGTGAAAGTAAGAAAGGTTTGAGTTATGAACGTCAGCGAATTGTTATGCCATAAATTTTATGGCAAACCAATAAATTCCATAAAGCAAATCAAAGGTACATACACCGTGTTGTTGTATGTATTCTGTAACTGCCCACAAAATAGCAAATTGTTTGTGCCTGCGGATGTGTAAATATTTCATGCTTCATCAGCAGCAAACTGAGCAAACAATCTTTGGTTGAAATTTATGTTGCAAGCCATTATTGGTCTATTATCTTGTGGAAATATTTATCAAGTAATAAATAATTGCCAAGAAAGTGAAATGAGCAGCTTGTCTGCCTACGAAAATATTTATTGCAAAACGTTTATAGAGAATTCAATATTGGGAGTGCACTAAAATGAAACAAACAGCCACGTCCATCTGTACATCCACCCTAATGAATGTCTATACCAACATATTTATTTGTTTATTTTTGCATATATTTCTAGTTCTTATCAAAATTGTGTATCCCAAATTATTTAGCATTTCGGCATCATCTGCAACTCTACCAAAACAACCATTAGAACTAATTGCGTG
>OX608083.1:19997646-20333658 GCA_951509765.1 Sphenella marginata
TATTATTATTGTTATTATTATTATTATTATTATTATTATTACTATTATTATTATTATTATTATTATTATTATTATTATTATTATTATTGTTGTTATTATTATTCTTATTATTATTATTATTACTATTCTTATTATTATTATTATTATTATTATTATTATTATTATTATTATTATTATTATTATTATTATTATTACTATTATTATTATTATTATTGTTATTATTATTATTATTATTATTATTATTATTATTATTATTATTATTATTATTATTATTATTATTATTATTATTATTATTACTATTATTATTATTATTATTGTTATTATTATTATTATTATTATTATTATTATTATTATTATTATTATTATTATTATTATTATTATTATTATTATTATTATTATTATTATTATTATTATTATTATTATTATTATTTATTATTATTATTATTATTATTATTATTATTATTATTACTATTATTATTATTATTATTGTTATTATTATTATTATTATTATTATTATTATTATTATTATTATTATTATTATTATTATTATTTATTATTATTATTCATATCTATGTATTTCGCTCAATAATATTCAAATCTAACATACTGAAATGAACATTTTTAATCCTTCCAGTATATTAATTAAATTGAGCCCCAAGGAAGACATTTGAGCACACAAAATACAACATCCATTAATTTTGCTATCAGCTTGCTGTCTTGTTAATTCGCCAAAATTCCAAGATATTCATTAATAACAAGAGCGATTATTTTTGCGCACAGAAGTCCAATAAACAAAGTTGCTCATTTGCATGATTAATCGATAAATAATTAAAACACAAATTATGTAATTTGATAAATGTTGCAGCTGTTTTAAAATGGTAATGCTGTTGTTAGCAAATATTTGTTGTAAAATGTGAATGCAAAGTTCTTTTTTACGATTGCAGGGATATGGGCGCAGCCCTAAACTAAATTGGTTGGCAAAGGAAGAGTTTCAAAATAACAACTGAATATTCCTGTTGATGCTTTCACACTGAAGTCCAAATATCGATATAAATAAATTAGTTAAAACAAAAACCGAAGTATTTAAAAAAGCTAAATATTTAAAAAAAAATTTCAAAAATGTTTCGAACTAAATCAAAATATCTTCCAAAAAAAAAAACAATAGAAACAAAAAAAAATGTAAAAAAGCGAATAAAAATGTTTCAAACTAAAACAAAATGAAGACGTTAGTGGAAGAAGGGGCTATGTCGCAAAACCACTCAAACTCTATTTCTTGGTGGATAGTCTTCATGCATATAAAGACTTCTGGCTTATCAGATAACAGCTATCATGAAAATTTAAGAAAATAAATCATGGATGAAGGGGCTATGTACACAAGTTTTCAATACGAATTGTGGAAGAAGGTGCTATGTAACATGTTTATATGCATATTTATGTGTTTAGTTCTCCCCTGATATGAAAATATACAACGTCTTACACTGATTTATATAATTTTCATGCAAGTTCATTTTAACAGTTTTGATAGAACTTGAAATGTTTTTGCTAAACTTTAAAGTCGATTTTCTCGTTTCACGCAAAGTGCGACATAGCCCCTTCTTCCACTAACGTCTTCAAATATCTTACGAAAGCAAATAAAAAAACTTGAGCTGAAACAAAGCATTAGGAAACCAAGAAAAAACACATTAAAAAATAAACACCCAATAAAAAAAGCAAAAAGAAATACAAATTTTTCGAATTCAAAAAGATATCATACGAAAGCAGTCAAAAAATAAAACAAAAAATAAAAATTTTTCGAACTAAAACAAAATATCTTACAAAGCCATATAATAAAACACAAGTAAAAAATTTAAATAAAAAATTAAAAAAAAAATTTTCGAACTAAAGCAAATCAAATAAAAAAATAAAAAACAAACTTTTTCGAACTTTAACGAAAGCACATAAAAAAACTCGAGCTGAAACAAAGCATTAGGAAACCAAGAAAAACAACATTAAAACATACAAAACCCAATAACAAAAACAAAAAGATATACAAATTTTTCGAATTTAAAAAAATATTATACGAAACCAGTTAAAAAAAATAATAAAAAATAAAAAAAATAAAATATCTTACTAAGCCATATAATAAAACACAATTTAAAAATAAAAAAAAGCATATAAAAAATTTAAAAAAAGTATTTTCGAACAAAAGCAAAATTTCCTACGAAATCAAATAAAAAGAATAAAAAAAAACTTTTTCGAACTAAAATAAAATATCTTACGAAACCAAATAAAACAAAATAACAAAAAATTTAATTTTTATACCCAGCGTACTAGTACTAGTACAAGGGTATATTAATTTTGTCCACATAACGGTACTATGTAACGGCACAAAATAATCGAGTTAGATATAGAGTTCCATATATGAAAGTTCTTAGGTTGAAAAGAGGAATTGATTAAGGCATGTCCGTCCGTCTGTCCGTCTGTCCGTCTGTCCGTCTGTCCGTCTGTCCGTCTGTCCGTCCGTGTACACGATAACTTGAGTAAAAATTGAGATATTTGCATGAAATTTTGCATACAGGTTACTTTCTGGCCAAGGTAGGTTGCTATTGAAAATGGGCGAAATCGGATGATAACCACGCCCCCTTTTTCGATATCGAAAATTTCGAAAAACGTATAAAACGGGTTAATTCAATATCAGAAGCAGCTACAATGATAAAATTTGCAATATGTATTGATTTATATGTTCTTAGGCGGATTTTACCAAATTTTTTGAAAAGGGGCGTGGCACCGCCCCCATATATTTGAAGAAATTTTAAAATTTTGACTCCTAATAACTTGAGAACAGTTTATGCTAGTATAACGAAATTTTGTAGAGGGCATACTATTGTTGTGTTAAATTCAGATATAGAAAATAAACGAAATCGCTTGGCGACCACGCCTACTTTTTTATAAAAGTTATATTGAAAGGAGGTGGAAATATTGAAAAGTCCATATCTAATTAACTGATACCGCTATAATAATATAATTTTGTACATACATCAATTTTCATATTCTTTACATTATTTTTGCAAAATTTTGGAAAGTGGGCGTGGCACCGCCCACTTATGAATCAAGCAATTTTCAAATTCGACTGCTAATAACTTCAGAACGATCTGAGATAGGTTTACGAAACTAGGTTCCAGGTATGTTATGTTTATGTAGAGTACTACCACAGAAAATAAGAAAAATCGGTGAACGACCACGCCCCTTTTTGGACTAAAGTTCTCTAAACGAGAGTTAGGAAACCGGAATATGCAATATCTGTTTAACTGATACAGATATAATGCTAAAATTTAGTACACTCATTCACCTGATGATGTTATTTGTGATGTTTAAAGGTTTTTTGGTAATATTTTGGAAAATGGGCGTGGCACCGCCCACAAGTGAATAAACAAAATATCAACATTTCACTATTAACAAGCCACTGTGAAAGTATCATAAAGATCTGCAATGAAAACTGATCTTCAATAGGGACAAACAACATAATAAAATCCGTGGGCGTGCCACCACCCACTTTTTTAAAATTATGTAAATATTGATTAATGGACACATATATCCGTACATCGAAAAATTTCACAAAATACGTTGAAAGTTATGGGCATGGCACGCCTTCTTTTGCAAAGTTATATATAGGACATGGTATAACCCTTGAAAAGATCGATTCAGTACTTTTGGCTCATGTAAGCGGTTAAAGCTTTATAAGCAAGGAGCGTGGCCGCTCCCACCAAATTCGCTATTGTTTAGGCTCGGCATAGATTGGTTTTTAAAATGGGCGAAATCGGATGAAAACCACGCCCCCTTTTTCTAAAAACTAACGCTGGGTATTTAATGTTCGGTTCACCCGAACTTAGACTTCCTTACTTGTTTTTTAAAGCATCTTGTTTTTATCAAATAAAAAAAAAGTTCAACGGTTTCCAAAAAATCCAATAATAAAACGGTCTCCAGAGCAAAGAACTTAATGCCAAAAAACCTCTCCGTTTACTATTTATTGCTCTAATAAATGAACCCTTAAAATATTCTGCAGTCAACATCAATCAATAATTCAACACATACTATGTAACCACTTAAATAAACCAAGGTCATATCCTGCAGAAGCAACTTAATAGGCCCCATAGCCCCGCTTGCCATATAAAAATGCATCACAACCCACAACTTGCGCTTCATTCACTTTATTGAAATGTGTTTGGAACGTCACGTGCAAACAGTTTTGCATTTTTAATATTGTTTTGCATATATTTGTTGTCGCATTTATTAGCACGAAAATATTTATATATGTAGTAGATGAAAAGCTAAATTTATGTGGGTAATAAGCGTTTGCAAATTGGGGAATGAACTTATTTAATATTCAAAGCAAATGGCAGCGGTGTCAATTTAGCGATGTGATGTGTGCCAGTTGTTGGTGTAATAAACAATAATTTAAATGACTGCTAAATTGTTTGATTATTTATGTGACTTCTTTAAGTGTGATTAACTATGCGACAGATAAAGCGTTTTTATTTTGTAACAAAGGAATTTATAATTTGAAGAATAAGCTAAACGTCGAGGAGAAGTTAAGGGAGTTAGACATGGCGTATGAGTAACATTAAGAATAGTTCAAGAAAGGAGCACCAAAATATTCGAAGTTAGGGTGTAGCCGAATATGCATATGAGGCATAATGTCTTCCTACTTTTTTTATTGAAAATCATTAAAAATATTATGAGTATTCTTACTCATCATTACTATGATGACTTTGATCAAAATCCAGTTGTTTGTAAAAATTATCAACAGAAAGCGAAGCCAAGTTAGGATCCAGCTAAGAAAGTGGTTTTAAACGTAAACTTTAAGTATACCAATATAATTTCAAGGGAATTAATGTTACATTTTCAAAGAGAGGCTTTAATTCTCATATTAATTTGATATTAGATCTTGATGCAATTAATTAAAATTTTTAAAAGATAATTAAGGTCAAGGACTTTAATTCTCATAACTTGAAATTAAATCTCAATGGAATTAATGTCACTTTTTCAGAGAGAATTAAGGTTAACGACTTTAATTCTCATAATTATTTGACATTAAATCTCAAGGGAATTAATGTCACTTTTTCAAAGAGAATTAAGGTCAACGAATTTATTTCTCATAATAATTTGATATCTAATCTCAATGTAGTTAACGTAAGTTTTTCAAAGCGAATTAAGGTCAATGGCTTTAATTCCCACAATAATTTGACATTAAATCTTAATGCAATTAATTTCAATTTTTTAACGAGAATTAAGGTCAACGACTATAATTCTCACAATAATTTTACATTACATCTCAATGGAAGTAATGTCGCTTTGGCAAAGGGAATAATTGTCAATGACTTTAATTCTCATAATAATTTGACAATAATTCGCAATGGAATTAATGTTGTTCTTTCAAAGTGAATTAAGATCAACGACTTTAATTCTCATAATAATTTAACATGAAAACTCAATTGCCACTTTTTCAAAGGGAATTAATGTCAATGACTTTAGTTCTCATAATAATTTTACATTAATTCTCAAGGTTAACTCTCAGCAAATTTTTTTCTGATCTTTTGCTACTATTTCTCTTTTTACTTTTTGCTCCCTCTTTTTCACTTTTCATATCTCTCTAACAACAAAACAGAAAATATTTGGTCTCCCCCTATTTTTGCTTCGCTTAATATTTCTCGTTTTTTATTGTTTTTTTTTTGTATTGTGTAATCGGTTTAATGCTACACTTGTCGCAATTTCATAAAGTTTTGATTGGGGGGATATGCTTTGATAATCCCAAAAATCTCTAAATAAAATACCAACATACATATCTAAACCAAATATTTAATACACCAAATAACTGAACTTTTGTATTGGTATTTACAAACAACTTTTATTGTTGGCCAATGGAGAATTCATTTTGAGCTTTTGTTTATTGTTGTTATGGCACGCATGGCGCTCAGGGACGATGACAGTAGAATCGAAAGTATGAATATGACATGTCATGTGCACAACTGATTTTGTGGTAGAAAACTGGTTTAACGGGTGTGAGGTGAATTTAGGAATACTTTACTTACAAAATTTTTTCTCCAATTACAAATCACATTTTTTTTTTTTTTAAATAAATGAAAAATCCCGAAAATAACCACTGACGGGCTTACAATTTTTTTTATATTAATTTTCATAACTAAACCCATACTCCATTAAAAATCTCTCTCTTCCGACTCTGCTTCTACACCAAAACGTGTTTATTTTCTTCCAACTTTTGCAGTCAAATAATTATAGCAATCGATTTTGCCCTTGACGCCATTTCTAAATTTATCAAACACATTTGCTTTCTTTTTTCATTCACCTTTTTATAGTCGCTAGCCAAATTTATATATTTCACACACCTGTGTTAAAAGTTTCCTATCACTAGATATTAAGCATGACAGACACGCAACAAAAGGTCAACGCCTGTGACTGATGGACAGGTTTTGGTCAGCGCACGGTTTGCGTGCTTTCGAAATATAAAACTCATTTAATGCGGCATGCAACTAAACCACCCCCTACTCACACGCATAAACGCTTTTCCACCATCTTTTGGCTTAAGCTTGCTGGCATCGCAAGCTTTTGATAGCGCGTTTAACATTTTCGCTTTGCTAGACTTGCTATTGTTTTGTTTGAAAAAAAAAAAAAAAATTCTTTCTTTCTTTAGTTAACATTTTGGCTCGCCTTATTTAACTTTGTGACATAAAAATACATTTCCTTATTTATTTATTTTTTTGTTTTGTATCATTGTATATGTACATATGAGTAGTTGTGATATGGACTTGTCACTGCATGTATGTAGCATGACAGCTGACTTTTGGTCAGCGCTTGTCTCTTGCCAGGCTCTGTCGCTCGCTCAACGTGTCCGTCGCCTCCGGTCATGTACAATCAATCAAATGTTTTGTGTCGTATTTACACGATGAATAGGTGAATGCTCAGCTGCAGTTGACCAAGATAAAGCAATTCGATAAATCAGAAGCACGAATAAAGTTAAAAATCAAGAAAAGTAAATTGAAGTTAAATGAAGAAAAAGGACAGAAAAAATTGGTGCCCAACAAGAACTTCTAGGAATATTTTTAAATCGAAATTATAGGAGAGTTGAATTTTTAAGCTTTTTCAGTACTCATGCAAGTTTAGAATTAAACATTTTCCAGGATCACATTTTTATAAATGATTTAAATTTGCAAGTGTAATGCAAGCGTTCACCCAAAAATTCAGAAAAAGTTATTAGCGCTGCTGAGTGCAAGAACACCCCAATTTAAAATATTTTTAATAAATGCCCTATCTCAGGTTATTTTTTAAAAAACGCCCCATTTGAAAATTCGATTCAAAAACGACCTATCTCAGCTGAAAGTGTTTTTTTTAAATATTTTAAAATATGATGATCATTCAGCAACCGAAATGCTTTTTTCTGGGACTTTTACAAATTTTGGGCTTAATAAAATTATTTTAATAAAACCTTCAAAGAAAAATGGATACAAGAACTATAAATTTTGTTATAAAAATTTATACAAAATTCGCGAAAAACTCAAAAAGAAAGTTTTGTCAAAATTTTTAATATTTTTTTAATGGAACAAAATTTTTAAACCTTTTCCGACAGTTTTTCGAATTTTAATGGTATATAGTTGTGCAGCCCCTTGAATCTATAATGGATAAAAATATCACTTTGCTATGCATTTTGTGTTAAAAGTTAATACAAAACTCGCGAAAAAGTAAAAAAAAAAATTGTATCAAAATTTTACAATTTTTTTCCATTTTATCAAAATTTTCAAATTTTTTTGAAAGTATTTTTCGAATTTTTGGAGTTTACTACTTTGTAGCCCCTTAAATTTATAATGTTTATAAACATCAAAAATATAAGAATATTTATTAAGAGCTTACTTTTATAATAGTTTTATAGGTTTGTAGGTATCATTCGCGTAAAATTAAAAATAAATTTTTTTTTTTTCTGGTAGAATTTTTAGAGTAATCTATATTAAAAGCATACTTTTATAAGAGGTGCATTCAAGAGTTAACTTTTAAACATTTCGACCAAAACAAGTCCCAAAACCCGAAAATAAATTTTTTATTTTTTTTGAAAAACTGTTATCGCCAATGTTTTTAGCGAATATTTTGGGTATTTAAAATAAAATAAACATTTTTTAGTAGGTTATGAAAAAAACCTTAAAAATCAAAGTCAAAAAAATTAAAAAAAAAAAAAGAAATTTCGCAGGCTCAAAAAATATTTCTTTGGGTATTCGTAGTGGAAAATTTTTTCCTGAGCACAAAACCTTTCAAAAAATCTCAAATTGTAAACTTTTGTCTATACAAATCGACCCACCCTAATACTTATGTATACGTATATATCTCGGTATTTTAGCGCACAAATATGAGGGTTGCAAAAACATTCTTGTTAAGACAATAAAAATTGTTACTTGGCTTGGTTGTAAATGGCTGTCGTTACTTTTCGCTTGCTTAAGCATTAGTTTACGCATCGTCTGCGCTTTTGCTACAACAAATTTGTGGTTATCAATAATTTGCTCCTGTTGACAACTTCATCTCGCAAGATCACACCATAGCTTAACTTGTAATCGTTTAACATTTCGCAACTCATTTGGAAATTTGCAAATATTCTTGTAAGCGAAATTATTCGGCGACGTCCAAAGAACATCTGCGTTAAAGAAGAATGCCATTTTGTAAAGGGAAGAAAGGGCGAGGCTACGGTGAAGAAAGCAACTAAAAGAGTGTGTGAAAAGTTCTTTTAGCCGGAGACGAATTGTAGGGCACTTTTTTGAGCCTTTTTTGGTACCGGACCGCTTTTTTTCATAACTCTATAACTAAAATTTTTTTACTTCTGCAATTCATTCATATTTTCTTTTTCGACCCCATTTCAAAACAACTTTTAAGATTATTGAATTTGAGTTTTTTTTTTTTTTTTATATTTGTTCCACCTAAATTTTTGATAGTTTCATCCCCATTTGGTGATACAAATTCATCTACCAACTTTATGAACACGAACTCATCTTTATTAAACAACTTTGTTGTCCTTCATACTCGTATCGTACATGTATAACTGACCGTGTGCATTAGACTGCGCTAGCAAAAAAAATTGCTTTGCTAAATTCTTAATGATAAATGTTTGTACATTGCATAAATTTAAGAAAAATCGATAGAAGCTATCATTATTATGCCAATAGAAGGCAAATCAAACGTTTTAAAATTTTGTCTGTCTGCCTCTCTGTATGTCTGCATGTTTGCGCGCGCATCACTCAAAAACTGCTAAATAAAATTCAATGAAACTTTTAATCGTTTCTGTGCTAGATGATTAACTTAACATTTAAAATATTATCTATTGCGATAGCTTTATTAGTTTCCGAGATATCGACTGATATGTGGATCAAGTTCACCCAAAATGTGTTTAGTATAATATGGGTATCAAACGAAAGGTGTTAATGGGTGTTGCGAAAAGTGATGTAATTAGGTATGGGATATAACGATCAAGATCGGGCTCAGTGCTGAAACGCAGCGAAGCGGGCTGGGTTTAAAAGCTTATTATCAAAAATATATATACTTTTTTTAAGTCAAAAACTATGAACAAAGCTGCTTAAATGGAAAATAATGATGAATCGGAATCATATATCCAACAGAACTTGATAAAGCGATAATGTTAGATTTGTATTTTTTTTTTTTTTTTTTTGAGGTCAGTTTAAATTCCAAAAAAAATTTTTTTTTTGCTCCAGTCTAATGTTTACATGTACAACATTTACTCAAACTTACTCATACATAAATATATATTGGACACACAAGAATGTAGAACAAAAAACCTTTGACAAACAGATGAAAGTTTTAAATAGAAAAAAAAAAACAACAATAAAACATAGTTTGAAACTATTTGCAACTAGCGATTACGGTTGAAGGTCAACTAGAAATTTGAGATTCCCGGGAACATTTGCTTTTGTTTTAAAGTTCATAATTTCTAACAAAACTTTAGGTAAGCATAGACAGCAAGGGGCGTGAAGTCAGGCAACATTAGGCTGTTATGAAATATTTGGTAGTTGGTAGACCGCAGATGTCCTGGCGGTTAGGGGATGTAAGAATATGTCCGAGAGAGGCATGCTGGTCATAAGAGGTCGTTAGAAACTCGCAACTACCTGACTGAGTTCATTTCGATTGCATGCACCCCTTCCACCACAATGAATAGCACTCGTTCAGCTGACTATCAAAGCTCAAGTTGGTTACTTAGGCGGGGTGGGCGAGTAAACAAAGCCAGCGACCTCAAACTTTATGAGACTGTTGAACTAGTTTGTTAAGAATTATGCAAACTTGTCAAGCACTCAAAACCAAATCATCATCCAAATAAAAAAACGCATCACTTGAAATGGTTAATATCAGCAAACTCTTTGTTTATACTTCCAACAACAACAAAGCAAAATTAGAAATCCTTCCCAATTCTTGCATCAAATGTCTTCAATAATTGTTAAACACAAAATTTGCTTAAGACATTTCATCCCTAAAATACACACAAATTTTGCTATCCCATATCACGCACACCCCCCCCCCCCCCCCCCTCCTCAAAGTTGAAACCTGGCGTGCTGGTTGAGCTGATTGTACAGGTCAAGGGAAATCCGAAACGTAAACAAAATTTTAGAATTTGAATTTTATTTCTTATGTTTTTGTCTTGCTATATTTCAGCAGTTTCACTTTTCCTTATCTTTGCAAATACTTCCCAGAATTTTCAATTGAGAAACTACTGAAAACAAGAAGAAGAAAAGTTTGCGTTGCTCTGAAGAAACTGTAAGGAAACCCTTTGAAAGGATAATGCTCACATTAAATTATTCAATTGAAAATCATCAGCATCCACTGGTATCTACAGTAGAGTGGAATATGCTAAGAAACAAATGTGTGTTCAAGACGCAACGAGTAAAGAAATCGAGATGGATGCTGACTAATAACTACATAGAAAAATGTTCAAGAGGAAATCAAAAGTTTAGTGGCCTTGTTCGTCCAAGCGTACGTCTCTGAACGCTAAGAACTTGATAAGATTTCGAGATATGTCATTAAAATTTGGTTGCATAGTTATTTGCGCTCATCTCCTCTCATTATTTGAAATGAGCGAAATCGGAATGTAGACACGCCCTCTTTTAATATATCGTATATATTGGAAAATAAGAAAAATTGCAGTATTTAATATAGGGGCAATGTCTTTTTTATTTATATAAAGCTAAACGCAAAAAAAATAATTGTTTGAAAAATTTTTTAAATAGTCGTGGCACCACCCTTTTTTGTATAAATTTAAAATATTATATTTTAAATCATAAATCAAAAGGTATCACCAGCAAATATGACGCGCAAATTACGCTTGCTACAAGTAATATCCCGTAGAACAATTTAGGAAAACGGTTATCACCACGCCCACTTTTATAAAAACAAAGATATTTAAAAGCATCATGGACTAAAATAAGAGGCAATATCTGCACGAAAAAACTCTTTATACCAATCACTTCTAAACTGGTTTTAAATGAATTCATTTGTAAATTATAAATTTTTGAAAAATAGGCGTGGTCCAGCACCATTTATATCTGATTGGTCCACAAAACTTTTAATATCGTGACCCCAACAAAAATTTTGGGGATACAACTTTTGATATACATATGCCACTTGATTTGGGTGGTGCCATTTTCCTATCTGGAAATAAGTTAAATCTATAAGTTTCAGAAAAGCTTCTAACAGGACTGTATTTCAGATACCTTTGGCAATTTTTCGGCATGCATCCTCTGGACTTTAGTCCAGAAAGGATTATTAAACAAAAATTTCCAAAACCATCCTGAAATCGTACCAAAAAAGCTACGAAAACAATCTCGAAATGATTTCAAAATAATCCCGAAAAAGTAATAATTTGACTTCTACCAAGGGTACTCGGGATTCTCTCGGTATTTTTGCCACACAAATATTGTCACCATCACAATATGTTCATAAAGCGAGTCTCCATTTAAAATTCTACCGCAATTATTCTGCATTGCTATAACTAATAAAAAACAAAGTTATCTAAATTTTTCGTTTTCCTGCAAAACATTTTGCAAATTGTTTCATTAGGCGTGACCGCAGTTAAGCTACATAATTTTTATTTGTTTTGTTAATGGTTGGTTGTGCTTGGGACGCACATTCATACTTTTTTTGCTATTTCAGCAATAAAACAGGCTAGTTCAACGGTCAACCGCAGTTGTTTCTGTCAAGAATTTACTCACATTTGAAAAAAAAAAATATTTTTTGCTCATTTTATCCCCCTCTCTCGCTTCCTAATTTTCTACCTGTCTCTCACCCAAGCGAGGTTGTAAATCTTTTTTGCCTCTGATATTACAACTTTCGGAATTTTTTTATTTTTCAAAAAATATCAGCAAAATTTGGTTTTTCAAAATTTTTTCGGAAAAATTCTGCTTTTTTTTTGTTTTTCAAACAATTTTCGGAAAAAATTGGTTTTTCAAAGAATTTTCTTAAAAATTTTGGTTTTGAAAAATGTTTCAGAAAAATTCTGTTTTATTTTTTATATTGCGAAAAAAGTGGTTTTTTTATAAAATTATTTTTCAAAAAAATTCTTTCCGAAAAATTTTCGCAAAAATTCTAGAAAAAATTTCAGTAAAAAAACAGGAATATCACTTTTTTTCTCACCACCAGCAAAACAATCAAGTCGCTTTATCGCAGTTTTTTCTACACCCCTCACTCACATCTTTTATCATTGCTTACACAGTTGCACGCTATTTTTGCATTTCGCCACAATTTAATTGAATTTATGTATTTAAATTTTTTCGTAAAACGCTTCTGCTTGCAAATTTTGACTTAAATACTGGGAATTTAATTTAAATTCTGTTGCTTCAAGCGCGCATTATTCCACACAATCGGAGGTAAACAATTTACATTATATGTATGTAAATATGTGCATACATATACATATGTATATGTACGCCTGGCTGGCTGCATGTATGGAAGGAAGCCTTGAAATGGCTTCAAGTGGTAGGCAGCATTGTGTGTGGGTAGTGGTAGTGCCTGCGCGTGTTTGTTGTTGGTTTAGCGAGTGCATAAATATGACCCACTGCAAATACTCATTAACGATTTTACACAAATTGTACGTATATTTAAAAAAACTTGTATGATTTTTTTCGTGAACTTGCATACACATATGTATAGGTGTGTGTGCATGTGTATGTATTACTTTACGTAGCTGTACGAGTGCTTGTGCTTGTGCATTTAATTGCTATTATCCTCTTTCTGACCCATATCACTTTTTGCCATGAGTTTCACCATTTCACCTTTGGCACACAAAACCTTTACTTTCTTCCTTTTTCATATTTTTTTCGAAAACTTTTTTCTTCTCTTCACACTTCAACTTGTTTATTATTTTGACTTTTTAAATATAATTTTCAGCCCATTTTTAAATTACAATTTTTCACTTTTTTGTAGTTTTTATATCCTTATATATGGGTGTCTTTATCAAGCATTCACTACTTCTTTTGACTTCACTAAAATTCTTGGCTTTTGACTGTCGCCAGAGAATCTCGAGTCCCTCCATCCATCCATACAACAACTAGTTTTGCCATGACTATGGCCTTTCACAATCATTTCGAATTTGCACTCTGCATTGCTTCTTTTATTTGCAGCAATAAAATTTATTTTTCTATGACTCCATGTATGTCACGTTTTAGTTTTGTTTTTGCTTCCTTTTTTTTGGTTTTTTTTTTTTAAATTCTTCACTTTTTTTTTGCGTTCACTTCCACTTCTATCCGTGTTGCCGTTCGTTGTGTGTGAATAGCGCGTTTGCCAACAGCATACTGGCTGCGTGCTGCTACGCCGTTTGTCTAATTCACTGGCAGCAGCTGCTATTGCCACAGCTTCACAGCGTTTCAGTTTCAATGTGTGTGTGCGTACGACTTCATTTGGCATTGCCACAGACTTTTACTTTAACTTGAGCTTTACTGCTAGTTTGCACACACATATCTACATATGTATGTATGTATGTGTGTATGTGTGTGTGTGTGTGCATGTATTTCTCCTTTCTTTCTTTTCGAAATTGCACTTCGTTTGCCATTAAAATGCGTTGACCGGCCTTCAACATTGCAACGCGTAACTCATACGCCCCACCCCACCCAGCCCAGCTCTTAATGTTTCACATTAATTTTGACTCATTTGTTATTGAAACTATTCACAACATTTTAATCATCATTGTGCTACAAATGACCTCAACACAAGCATCATGTTATTTAAATGTAATTTTGTTTTTGTTTGCTTTTTTTAAGCTTTTTTTTGTATATTTTTGTGCAAATTACATTCCGCTGTTATGGGAGCAGCTGAATATTAATCCTTCATTCAGTTGTGTGGTTAAAGTCCCTGCCGTACTTCTTTGGTGGCTTTCGTTGTTTTTGGGTTTTTGCATCTTCTCACTAACGCTACCATACGCACATACCTGTGTTTGTATGTATATATGTATGTATGTATGTGTGTTTATGTTTTGCATACGCTTTGTAATTGTATTTGTGTGGCAATTTCGGTACGTTACTCTCTTATTTAAATTCTTCTTTGTTTTACTTTCGCTGCTCTGTTTCTGTTGAGCAGAGCTACAAATCTGCATTCAGCGCGAGTGTAATCTGTTGCGTGGCATTGCCAGCATAGACTAATTTGTAGATAAGAAGATTCAAAGTTTAACAAGAGAGTGCCGAAGGGTTTTGAAAATTAAAAACGTTAACGCAAAGTCCCAAAGTGATCCCCAAAGCTTTCTGTAATAATCCCGAAAAACCCCAAAAGTGGTCCTGAAATTACTCCGAAATAGGTCCCATCATGCCGCAGCCGCCACATGTACCCAAATAAGAATAAATGTTCCCAACAAAAAAGCTCTTCCTTCTCCTTGTTTCTATAAAACTTGAGTCATTGATACGACTCGACGATACAGTGAATCTCAAACTGTTCCGAAATAACCTAAAATTTTCAGATATATTCGTATTCGTGAAATTCGATTTAAAAGTACTAATTTTTTCTTCTTGAATGATTGAATGATAATTGAAATTTTTTAATTTGACTTTAAAATACTTTTTTTTTTTTTTTAAATATCTTAAAGGTTAAAAAGGTCAAAACTAATAATGTTGGTTTAGAATAAATTTTGGGGCCATAAATAACAAGTACATCGTCATAAACCTCCCAAGAAATGTTTGTGCTGAGCTTCTCTTCGAAAATTTACACTGTAAAAAATTGTCTACGCTGAGAAATTTTTTGTATTAAAAAATATTTTAAACTGTGAAAATACTTCAAAAGCCAAATGTTCCGAAAAATATTCTCAAATTTTTTATTACTAAACTTGTTTTTTTTTAATTTTTTATCACCCTGAAATTTTTTTTTAGTTTTTATAATGTTTTAGACTGCGAAAATACTTCGAAGACCAAGTGTTCTAAAACGAAAAATTTTAGAAACATTGAAAATATATAACCAACTAAAATTGTTTTTTTTTTTAATTTTTTATTACACCGAAAAATTTTTTTGCATTAAAAAAAATTCAAATTTTGAAAATACTTCGAAGGCCAAATGTTCTAAAACTTTTTTTTTTAAGAAAAATCTATTTAAATTATACATATAACAAAGCAAATTATTTATTTTTATTTTTATCTTTTCTTGCACTGCAAAATTTCTTTAGTTTAAAATAAAATTTTAATCGACCCAATTTTTGTAGATTCTATTGATGATGGGGTCACATAGATATAGTTTTTGGAACTCGCGCTAAAGTTAAGATAATAAAATCTCAAAGGTAGTAGGATAACACTACCATGGACGACTAAGTGCAAATTGGCAAAACTCTCCCACCCAATCCTGAATCCGAAATTGTACCACGTTTCACCTCACTATCTCGAAACACCACTATTTCCAGAGAACAGAAATTCTTCAGAAGTAGCTCAGCACGTGTTATATAATACAACAACAAATGTAACCTGACACTTACCAAGAAGCCAACTGAATGAATCTCAATGAGACCCACTAACCTACAAAGAAAATATGCAGGGAGATTGATAAAACCACACACACACACTCCCATACACACACGCATATAAAAACTGTGTGAAAGTAATGCAAAGCGAAACGAGAGAAAACGAAACTTTTTGGCGGGAAATTTTTACAACACAAACTTTCACTATCAAATCAAAACAATGAGCAACAAAACAAGAAGCGCAAGTAACAGCTATAGCAATGGCAAAACAAAAGCAAATTACTTTTTTGCGTAAAATTTTTTATTTGCAAATGCGCAAAGGAAAGTTTGCATGAGAAAGATAGATAGCATAGATAGAGATAGCGCGTATATGCGAAATGAAGATGAGTGAGCTTTTCTATGACGTCATAGATTCCAATTCAAGCGCAACAGTGGGTGTGAGCAGAAGGACACTGGAAGTCGAGTGTTTTCAAGGACTCTTTAGTGTGTGAAAAGGTCATAACTTTGAGTGGCGACATCTATTGCAGATGACGTCATTGTTTAACTTGAAGTTGAATTGAGTGCAAATGATTTTAAATTTTGGTAGTTTGTTAAATGAGATTGGTTTCAGTAAAATATGCGGTTTAATTTTTTTATTTTTTTTAATATTAAAAAACTTGCATAACAACTCCTGTTGAATTGTTCAATTTAATTAAATTGTTGATTTTGCGGTTTAATTGAATTCATTATTAAATTTTTTTAAAAATTGTGTGTATACATAGATAGCAGATAGATAGATAATTATTTTGAGGTTAGCACTGCGACCGGATGGTCTGTTGTAACAAGCAAGTAACACAGCCGTGTCATAAAGTCAATGGGCATTAATTTTCAGTGACATTAATTCTCTTTGTAAAAGCTTGGATTTCAATTCTCATAATAATTTGATATTAATTCTCTTAGAAAAAGCGAATTAAGGTCAGTGACATTAATTCCATTGACTTTGTGACACATCACCATCCACATAAGAAAAACTATTTATAGAAATGCCAAATCTAAATAAGTTTTCCTCATAAAGTTCGAATCAATAATAAAATTCTATGTAAAGTTTTTTTAAATTCGGACAATAACTACTTGAACAACTTTAGCCCACAACTGACATTGGCTCAAAATAGTTTTGCTTAATTTGTAAATTTTCTGACACAAAATCATTGGACGTATAATTTGTGACATTCGCTACAATCAGGTGGGACTAATTGCACATACATATGCACATGCTCACACACACACACATATCCACATGCGTACACGTGAGTGGCATTTTGTGAAGTTGAATACAAGTAGGTCAAACGAGTACGTGCGTGAAAGGCGTCAAATTTGTCGATGCCATCAATCATTTTAGCACCTCATGATTTTGGTTAAAGAGGCAATGACTGGATGACAGTGGGTGGAGCAAAGAAAATTTCGAAATTCATTTTACCTTTTTCTTTATTAGATGCGTACATTTGTATGTATGTATGAGTGCATTAGCCTAATCAGACAATGTATTCTTTGGTTAACACCCACGGCGGGCTATGAGCTATTTTTATGAAATTTCGCTCAAAATCAAATATTTATAGAACGGTATGTATTGAATAAAATGAAATGTTGGGAAACTAGTATTTAAGATAATTTTTCAAAATGTATAAACTTTTCAGATAAATAAATATTTAAACTCCAAATATGATCTTTCGAAAGCTGAATTTGGAAATGTAAATAATTTTTAAAACTTTTTCAAACCTGAATATTCGGCAAATATCCAAATTTCAAAATAAATTTTCAATCTCATCTACACTTCTCTTAGCAATTTTGAAATTCATTTTTCAAATTTCAGATAAAATTTCAAAACTTACATATTTGAAAAGTATTAAAAAATTTCAATTTTAAATTTATTTGGAAACTTTGAAATACATTTTTTTAACCCTCGTTCGAAGTCTCCATTTTGTTTACGTTCTCTTCGCCTTTTTGAAATTCACCTTTAAAATTTCTAAACTTATTTCAACCAACATATTCGAAAAGTATTCAAAAATTTTAAATTTCGAAATGTTTTTTTTTTAACTAAATGCTCAAAAAGTTAAAAAAAAAAGTTTTGAAAATTTTGGAATATTTTTTTTTAACCCTCGTACGAAGTTCTCATTTGGGTTACGTTCTCTTGCCATTTTGAAACTCATCTCCAACCGAACAACTCATCAATAATCAATTCTCTCAAATAATCCTTATTATCCGAAATTCAATTCACGCTGAAGTAAGACACTCAATCACATCGTTCAACAAACATTAGCATTCAAGCATGCAAGTGATTGCAACTTTTTTGGATTTTAGCATTCGCGAGATTTTCGGGATTCTTCTTCACTATCCCGAGATCGAGTTGTTCGAAATTTTTAGGAAAAAAAGGCCAAGAAATTGTTTTAGAGATTAGCTGACCTTAAAATATATACCAAATAGTCGGATTTTAATAAAAAAAATTCATTTCAGTGATATTAATTAACTAATTCTGAATCAGTTTTGATTGAGATAAAATGTTTTTTTTTGAGTAGATCAACACGGAGATAACAAATTGTAGCAGATTAAATTTAATGCACATTTTATGTAGTCTACTTTTAGGAATTTGTATACTAATCATAAGAAAGTAAGATTTTTTGCATCCAAAAAGGCACGAAATTGGTATCTCTAATACCTGCACGCTTTCATACAGACATTCGTATTTTATTAAATAATAATCATGACTTATTGATTCATTTCCCAAGATATATACCAATATACTTAAAGGCTAAATTAAATTCAAATTTGACTGACACAACAATTGTTATTCGCTTTTTCTGATTTCGTAGATTATTTGCTACACTCAAGGACTATCGATGTTTTGATTAATGAGCATATAGATTGACATAAGACAGGTAAACATATCGCTTCCCTGGTTCAACAACGACGCAATTGTAAAATATAAAGTTTTGGTGAAGCAAGTTTCAATATTTGTACGCGCATACGTTATGGACGATTGCAACAACTTCGCAAGCTTCTAGTGCGGAAACTATTTGTAATACAATTATAAAATTGATACACAGCAAAGATTAGTACTTTTAAAAGCTTTTGTGAGCGTTATCTCGAAACTTTAAAATTGACAATTGCGTCGTTGTTGAACTAGGGAAGCGATATGATACCAGCTCTGATTTAAACTAAAAAGGCAACTGAATGTTATGTTATCAAGTGGTAGCCACCTAATCGCATTATACATATGTATTTCTTTTTTTTCCATAGCTACTATTTTTTCGAAAAAATAATTAGTAAAGATCGGTCTTCTGGGCATGCACTTACATATATTTACGACAAGAAGCTCAAATAGGCATCTTCTGCGTCCAATGAGTCATATGTGACTCATGCAGGGATATTGCGATGAATCACTTACTACTTCTCTTTTAGGACAAGAATGTCCATATACCATCTTCCCCATACAATGAGTCATATGCGATTCATTTATGAGTACTGCAATGACTCAAATGTGACTCATCTTTCTGTTCAAGTTCCCAAGCTCTTAACGATATAATTTACAAAAAAAAAAAGTTTTTAACCATGATTTTTAAAATTTACTATAAGTGAATGCAAAATGAGTAATGGGGCATAAACACTGAGCTTTTACGTTTCAAAATGCAAATATCATGAAACCTCAACTCATTCACTCAGAATTGTGTTAGCATTTTTCCACCAACTAAGTTATCTAGTTAAAATATGCACAACTTTCATATCAGCTTTCATGCTCAAGCGCACAGACAATTGCAATTTAAATATAACCAAAACAAAATGAATTCAAAATAGTTCTTAGTGTGTGACCATAAAAGTATCAGCACGCTTGATTCAATGGCAAAATAGCGGCACTTTGTTGAGTAATAGAATTTTAATTAGATCAGTTGCTGCTGCATATGAGTGAAGAGCAAGGCTATACAATACATATGAAATGTGAAATAAAGCGGAAAAATCAAAAATAGTAGCGAAGCTCTTAACCCTGTCCTAATTGCCTACTAAAAATGTGCCAACTTTGGCTATGCTGCGACGCCCCGTTTAGAAGTTATGGCCATTTTAAAATTTGGATGGGAAAATTGGCCCCACGTCCACAATTTTCATCCGATTTTCAAAATTCAAAAAGTAATGGAATGTCCGAGCTGCCTACTAAAAAAGTGCCAACTTTGGCTATGCTGCGAAGCCCCGTTTAAAAGTTATGGGCATTTTAAAATTTGGATGGGAAAATTGGCCCCACGTCCACAATTTTCATCCGATTTTCAAAATTCAAAAAGTAATGGAATGTCCGAGCTGCCTACTAAAAAAGTGCCAACTTTGGCTATGCTGCGAAGCCCCGTTTAGAAGTTATGGGCATTTTAAAATTTGGATGGGAAAATTGGCCCCACGTCCACAATTTTCATCCGATTTTCAAAATTCAAAAAGTAATGGAATGTCCGAGCTGCCTACTAAAAAAGTGCCAACTTTGGCTATGCTGCGAAGCCCCGTTTAGAAGTTATGGGCATTTTAAAATTTGGATGGGAAAATTGGCTCCACGTCCACAATTTTCCTCCGATTTTCAAAATTCAAAAAGTAATGGAATGTCCGAGCTGCCTGCTAAAAAAGTGCCAACTTTGGCTATGCTGCGAAGCCCCGTTTAAAAGTTATGGACATTTTAAAATTTGGATGGGAAAATTGGCCCCACGTCCACAATTTTCATCCGATTTTCAAAATTCAAAAAGTAATGGAATGTCCGAGCTGCCTACTAAAAAAGTGCCAACTTTGGCTATGCTGCGACTTCCCGTTTAGAAGTTATGGGCATTTTAAAATTTGGATGGGAAAATTGGCCCCACGTCCACAATTTTCATCCGATTTTGAAAATTCAAAAAGTAATGGAATGTCCGAGCTGCCTACTAAAAAAGTGCCAACTTTGGCTATGCTGCGACTTCCCGTTTAGAAGTTATGGGCATTTTAAAATTTGGATGGGAAAATTGGCCCCACGTCCACAATTTTCATCCGATTTTGAAAATTCAAAAAGTAATGGAATGTCCGAGCTGCCTGCTAAAAAAGTGCCAACTTTGGCTATGCTGCGACTTCCCGTTTACAAGTTATGGACATTTTAAAATTTGGATGGGAAAATTGGCCCCACGTCCACAATTTTCATCCGATTTTCAAAATTCAAAAAGTAATGGAATGTCCGAGCTGCCTGCTAAAAAAGTGCCAACTTTGGCTATGCTGCGAAGCCCCGTTTAAAAGTTATGGACATTTTAAAATTTGGATGGGAAAATTGGCCCCACGTCCACAATTTTCATCCGATTTTCAAAATTCAAAAAGTAATGGAATGTCCGAGCTGCCTACTAAAAAAGTGCCAACTTTGGCTATGCTGCGACTTCCCATTTAGAAGTTATGGGCATTTTAAAATTTGGATGGGAAAATTGGCTCCACGTCCACAATTTTCATCCGATTTTCAAAATTCAAAAAGTAATGGAATGTCCGAGCTGCCTACTAAAAAAGTGCCAACTTTGGCTATGCTGCGACTTCCCGTTTAGAAGTTATGGGCATTTTAAAATTTGGATGGGAAAATTGGCCCCACGTCCACAATTTTCATCCGATTTTCAAAATTCAAAAAGTAATGGAATGTCCGAGCTGCCTGCTAAAAAAGTGCCAACTTTGGCTATGCTGCGAAGCCCCGTTTAGAAGTTATGGGCATTTTAAAATTTGGATGGGAAAATTGGCCCCACGTCCACAATTTTCATCCGATTTTCAAAATTTAAAAAGTAATGGAATGTCCGAGCTGCCTACTAAAAAAGTGCCAACTTTGGCTATGCTGCGACTTCCCGTTTAGAAGTTATGGGCATTTTAAAATTTGGATGGGAAAATTGGCCCCACGTCCACAATTTTCATCCGATTTTCAAAATTCAAAAAGTAATGGAATGTCCGAGCTGCCTACTAAAAAAGTGCCAACTTTGGCTATGCTGCGACTTCCCGTTTAGAAGTTATGGGCATTTTAAAATTTGGATGGGAAAATTGGCCCCACGTCCACAATTTTCATCCGATTTTGAAAATTCAAAAAGTAATGGAATGTCCGAGCTGCCTGCTAAAAAAGTGCCAAATTTGGCTATGCTGCGACTTCCCGTTTAGAAGTTATGGGCATTTTAAAAGTTGGATGGGAAAATTGGCCCCACGTCCACAATTTTCATCCGATTTTCAAAATTCAAAAAGTAATGGAGTGTCCGAGCTGCCTGCTAAAAAAGTGCCAACTTTGGCTATGCTGCGAAGCCCCGTTTAGAAGTTATGGGCATTTTAAAATTTGGATGGGAAAATTGGCCCCACGTCCACAATTTTCATCCGATTTTCAAAATTCAAAAAGTAATGGAGTGTCCGAGCTGCCTGCTAAAAAAGTGCCAACTTTGGCTATGCTGCGACTTCCCGTTTAGAAGTTATGGGCATTTTAAAATTTGGATGGGAAAATTGGCCCCACGTCCACAATTTTCATCCGATTTTGAAAATTCAAAAAGTAATGGAATGTCCGAGCTGCCTGCTAAAAAAGTGCCAACTTTGGCTATGCTGCGACGTCCCGTTTAGAAGTTATGGGCATTTTAAAATTTGGATGGGAAAATTGGCCCCACGTCCACAATTTTCATCCGATTTTCAAAATTCAAAAAGTAATGGAGTGTCCGAGCTGCCTGCTAAAAAAGTGCCAACTTTGGCTATGCTGCGAAGCCCCGTTTAGAAGTTATGGGCATTTTAAAATTTGGATGGGAAAATTGGCCCCACGTCCACAATTTTCATCCGATTTTCAAAATTCAAAAAGTAATGGAGTGTCCGAGCTGCCTGCTAAAAAAGTGCCAACTTTGGCTATGCTGCGACTTCCCGTTTAGAAGTTATGGGCATTTTAAAATTTGGATGGGAAAATTGGCCCCACGTCCACAATTTTCATCCGATTTTCAAAATTCAACAAGTAATGGAATGTCCGAGCTGCCTACTAAAAAAGTGCCAACTTTGGCTATGCTGCGACTTCCCGTTTAGAAGTTATGGGCATTTTAAAATTTGGATGGGAAAATTGGCCCCACGTCCACAATTTTCATCCGATTTTCAAAATTCAAAAAGTAATGGAATGTCCGAGCTGCCTACTAAAAAAGTGCCAACTTTGGCTATGCTGCGAAGCCCCGTTTAAAAGTTATGGACATTTTAAAATTTGGATGGGAAAATTGGCCCCACGTCCACAATTTTCATCCGATTTTCAAAATTCAAAAAGTAATGGAATGTCCGAGCTGCCTACTAAAAAAGTGCCAACTTTGGCTATGCTGCGAAGCCCCGTTTAAAAGTTATGGGCATTTTAAAATTTGGATGGGAAAATTGGCCCCACGTCCACAATTTTCATCCGATTTTCAAAATTCAAAAAGTAATGGAATGTCCGAGCTGCCTGCTAAAAAAGTGCCAACTTTGGCTATGCTGCGAAGCCCCGTTTAAAAGTTATGGACATTTTAAAATTTGGATGGGAAAATTGGCCCCACGTCCACAATTTTCATCCGATTTTCAAAATTCAAAAAGTAATGGAATGTCCGAGCTGCCTACTAAAAAAGTGTCAACTTTGGCTATGCTGCGAAGCCCCGTTTAAAAGTTATGGGCATTTTAAAATTTGGATGGGAAAATTGGCTCCACGTCCACAATTTTCATCCGATTTTCAAAATTCAAAAAGTAATGGAATGTCCGAGCTGCCTACTAAAAAAGTGCCAACTTTGGCTATGCTGCGAAGCCCCGTTTAAAAGTTATGGGCATTTTAAAATTTGGATGGGAAAATTGGCTCCACGTCCACAATTTTCATCCGATTTTCAAAATTCAAAAAGTAATGGAATGTCCGAGCTGCCTGCTAAAAAAGTGCCAACTTTGGCTATGCTGCGAAGCCCCGTTTAAAAGTTATGGACATTTTAAAATTTGGATGGGAAAATTGGCCCCACGTCCACAATTTTCATCCGATTTTCAAAATTCAAACAGTAATGGAATGTCCGAGCTGCCTACTAAAAAAGTGCCAACTTTGGCTATGCTGCGAAGCCCCGTTTAAAAGTTATGGGCATTTTAAAATTTGGATGGGAAAATTGGCTCCACGTCCACAATTTTCATCCGATTTTCAAAATTCAAAAAGTAATGGAATGTCCGAGCTGCCTACTAAAAAAGTGCCAACTTTGGCTATGCTGCGACTTCCCGTTTAGAAGTTATGGGCATTTTAAAATTTGGATGGGAAAATTGGCCCCACGTCCACAATTTTCATCCGATTTTCAAAATTCAACAAGTAATGGAATGTCCGAGCTGCCTGCTAAAAAAGTGCCAACTTTGGCTATGCTGCGAAGCCCCGCTTAGAAGTTATGGGGATTTTAAAATTTGGATGGGAAAATTGGCCCCACGTCCACAATTTTCATCCGATTTTCAAAATTCAAAAAGTAATGGAATGTCCGAGCTGCCTACTAAAAAAGTGCCAACCTTGGCTATGCTGCGACTTCCCGTTTAGAAGTTATGGGCATTTTAAAATTTGGATGGGAAAATTGGCCCCACGTCCACAATTTTCATCCGATTTTGAAAATTCAAAAAGTAATGGAATGTCCGAGCTGGCTGCTAAAAAAGTGCCAACTTTGGCTATGCTGCGACGTCCCGTTTAGAAGTTATGGGCATTTTAAAATTTGGATGGGAAAATTGGCCCCACGTCCACAATTTTCATCCGATTTTGAAAATTCAAAAAGTAATGGAATGTCCGAGCTGCCTGCTAAAAAAGTGCCAACCTTGGCTATGCTGCGACGTCCCGTTTAGAAGTTATGGGCATTTTAAAATTTGGATGGGAAAATTGGCCCCACGTCCACAATTTTCATCCGATTTTCAAAATTCAAAAAGTAATGGAATGTCCGAGCTGCCTACTAAAAAAGTGCCAACTTTGGCTATGCTGCGAAGCCCCGTTTAGAAGTTATGGGCATTTTAAAATTTGGATGGGAAAATTGGCTCCACGTCCACAATTTTCATCCGATTTTGAAAATTCAAAAAGTAATGGAATGTCCGAGCTGCCTGCTAAAAAAGTGCCAACTTTGGCTATGCTGCGACGTCCCGCTTAGAAGTTATGGGCATTTTAAAATTTGGATGGGAAAATTGGCCCCACGTCCACAATTTTCATCCGATTTTGAAAATTCAAAAAGTAATGGAATGTCCGAGCTGCCTGCTAAAAAAGTGCCAACTTTGGCTATGCTGCGACGTCCCGCTTAGAAGTTATGGGCATTTTAAAATTTGGATGGGAAAATTGGCCCCACGTCCACAATTTTCATCCGATTTTGAAAATTCAAAAAGTAATGGAATGTCCGAGCTGCCTGCTAAAAAAGTGCCAACTTTGGCTATGCTGCGACGTCCCGTTTAGAAGTTATGGGCATTTTAAAATTTGGATGGGAAAATTGGCTCCACGTCCACAATTTTCATCCGATTTTGAAAATTCAAAAAGTAATGGAATGTCCGAGCTGCCTGCTAAAAAAGTGCCAACTTTGGCTATGCTGCGACGTCCCGTTTAGAAGTTATGGGCATTTTAAAATTTGGATGGGAAAATTGGCTCCACGTCCACAATTTTCATCCGATTTTGAAAATTCAAAAAGTAATGGAATGTCCGAGCTGCCTACTAAAAAAGTGCCAACTTTGGCTATGCTGCGAAGCCCCGTTTAGAAGTTATGGGCATTTTAAAATTTGGATGGGAAAATTGGCTCCACGTCCACAATTTTCATCCGATTTTGAAAATTCAAAAAGTAATGGAATGTCCGAGCTGCCTGCTAAAAAAGTGCCAACTTTGGCTATGCTGCGACGTCCCGTTTAGAAGTTATGGGCATTTTAAAATTTGGATGGGAAAATTGGCCCCACGTCCACAATTTTCATCCGATTTTGAAAATTCAAAAAGTAATGGAATGTCCGAGCTGCCTGCTAAAAAAGTGCCAACTTTGGCTATGCTGCGACGTCCCGCTTAGAAGTTATGGGCATTTTAAAATTTGGATGGGAAAATTGGCCCCACGTCCACAATTTTCATCCGATTTTGAAAATTCAAAAAGTAATGGAATGTCCGAGCTGCCTACTAAAAAAGTGCCAACTTTGGCTATGCTGCGACTTCCCGTTTAGAAGTTATGGGCATTTTAAAATTTGGATGGGAAAATTGGCCCCACGTCCACAATTTTCATCCGATTTTCAAAATTCAACAAGTAATGGAATGTCCGAGCTGCCTACTAAAAAAGTGCCAACTTTGGCTATGCTGCGACTTCCCGTTTAGAAGTTATGGGCATTTTAAAATTTGGATGGGAAAATTGGCCCCACGTCCACAATTTTCATCCGATTTTGAAAATTCAAAAAGTAATGGAATGTCCGAGCTGCCTACTAAAAAAGTGCCAACTTTGGCTATGCTGCGACGTCCCGCTTAGAAGTTATGGGCATTTTAAAATTTGGATGGGAAAATTGGCCCCACGTCCACAATTTTCATCCGATTTTGAAAATTCAAAAAGTAATGGAATGTCCGAGCTGCCTACTAAAAAAGTGCCAACTTTGGCTATGCTGCGAAGCCCCGTTTAGAAGTTATGGGCATTTTAAAATTTGGATGGGAAAATTGGCTCCACGTCCACAATTTTCATCCGATTTTGAAAATTCAAAAAGTAATGGAATGTCCGAGCTGCCTGCTAAAAAAGTGCCAACTTTGGCTATGCTGCGACGTCCCGTTTAGAAGTTATGGGCATTTTAAAATTTGGATGGGAAAATTGGCCCCACGTCCACAATTTTCATCCGATTTTGAAAATTCAACAAGTAATGGAATGTCCGAGCTGCCTGCTAAAAAAGTGCCAACTTTGGCTATGCTGCGACTTCCCGTTTAGAAGTTATGGGCATTTTAAAATTTGGATGGGAAAATTGGCCCCACGTCCACAATTTTCATCCGATTTTCAAAATTCAACAAGTAATGGAATGTCCGAGCTGCCTACTAAAAAAGTGCCAACTTTGGCTATGCTGCGACTTCCCGTTTAGAAGTTATGGGCATTTTAAAATTTGGATGGGAAAATTGGCCCCACGTCCACAATTTTCATCCGATTTTCAAAATTCAAAAAGTAATGGAATGTCCGAGCTGCCTACTAAAAAAGTGCCAACTTTGGCTATGCTGCGACTTCCCGTTTAGAAGTTATGGGCATTTTAAAAGTTGGATGGGAAAATTGGCCCCACGTCCACAATTTTCATCCGATTTTCAAAATTCAACAAGTAATGGAATGTCCGAGCTGCCTACTAAAAAAGTGCCAACTTTGGCTATGCTGCGACTTCCCGTTTAGAAGTTATGGGCGTTTTAAAATTTGGATGGGAAAATTGGCCCCACGTCCACAATTTTCATCCGATTTTCAAAATTCAAAAAGTAATGGAATGTCCGAGCTGCCTACTAAAAAAGTGCCAACTTTGGCTATGCTGCGACTTCCCGTTTAGAAGTTATGGGCATTTTAAAAGTTGGATGGGAAAATTGGCCCCACGTCCACAATTTTCATCCGATTTTCAAAATTCAAAAAGTAATGGAATGTCCGAGCTGCCTACTAAAAAAGTGCCAACTTTGGCTATGCTGCGACTTCCCGTTTAGAAGTTATGGGCATTTTAAAATTTGGATGGGAAAATTGGCCCCACGTCCACAATTTTCATCCGATTTTCAAAATTCAAAAAGTAATGGAATGTCCGAGCTGCCTACTAAAAAAGTGCCAACTTTGGCTATGCTGCGAAGCCCCGTTTAGAAGTTATGGGCATTTTAAAAGTTGGATGGGAAAATTGGCCCCACGTCCACAATTTTCATCCGATTTTCAAAATTCAACAAGTAATGGAATGTCCGAGCTGCCTACTAAAAAAGTGCCAACTTTGGCTATGCTGCGACTTCCCGTTTAGAAGTTATGGGCATTTTAAAATTTGGATGGGAAAATTGGCCCCACGTCCACAATTTTCATCCGATTTTCAAAATTCAACAAGTAATGGAATGTCCGAGCTGCCTACTAAAAAAGTGCCAACTTTGGCTATGCTGCGACTTCCCGTTTAGAAGTTATGGGCATTTTAAAATTTGGATGGGAAAATTGGCCCCACGTCCACAATTTTCATCCGATTTTCAAAATTCAAAAAGTAATGGAATGTCCGAGCTGCCTACTAAAAAAGTGCCAACTTTGGCTATGCTGCGAAGCCCCGTTTAGAAGTTATGGGCATTTTAAAAGTTGGATGGGAAAATTGGCCCCACGTCCACAATTTTCATCCGATTTTCAAAATTCAACAAGTAATGGAATGTCCGAGCTGCCTACTAAAAAAGTGCCAACTTTGGCTATGCTGCGACTTCCCGTTTAGAAGTTATGGGCATTTTAAAAGTTGGATGGGAAAATTGGCCCCACGTCCACAATTTTCATCCGATTTTCAAAATTCAAAAAGTAATGGAATGTCCGAGCTGCCTACTAAAAAAGTGCCAACTTTGGCTATGCTGCGACTTCCCGTTTAGAAGTTATGGACATTTTAAAATTTGGATGGGAAAATTGGCCCCACGTCCACAATTTTCATCCGATTTTCAAAATTCAAAAAGTAATGGAATGTCCGAGCTGCCTACTAAAAAAGTGCCAACTTTGGCTATGCTGCGACTTCCCGTTTAGAAGTTATGGGCATTTTAAAATTTGGATGGGAAAATTGGCCCCACGTCCACAATTTTCATCCGATTTTGAAAATTCAAAAAGTAATGGAATGTCCGAGCTGCCTACTAAAAAAGTGCCAACTTTGGCTATGCTGCGAAGCCCCGTTTAGAAGTTATGGGCATTTTAAAATTTGGATGGGAAAATTGGCTCCACGTCCACAATTTTCATCCGATTTTGAAAATTCAAAAAGTAATGGAATGTCCGAGCTGCCTGCTAAAAAAGTGCCAACTTTGGCTATGCTGCGACGTCCCGCTTAGAAGTTATGGGCATTTTAAAATTTGGATGGGAAAATTGGCCCCACGTCCACAATTTTCATCCGATTTTGAAAATTCAAAAAGTAATGGAATGTCCGAGCTGCCTGCTAAAAAAGTGCCAACTTTGGCTATGCTGCGACGTCCCGCTTAGAAGTTATGGGCATTTTAAAATTTGGATGGGAAAATTGGCCCCACGTCCACAATTTTCATCCGATTTTGAAAATTCAAAAAGTAATGGAATGTCCGAGCTGCCTACTAAAAAAGTGCCAACTTTGGCTATGCTGCGAAGCCCCGTTTAGAAGTTATGGGCATTTTAAAATTTGGATGGGAAAATTGGCTCCACGTCCACAATTTTCATCCGATTTTGAAAATTCAAAAAGTAATGGAATGTCCGAGCTGCCTGCTAAAAAAGTGCCAACTTTGGCTATGCTGCGACGTCCCGTTTAGAAGTTATGGGCATTTTAAAATTTGGATGGGAAAATTGGCCCCACGTCCACAATTTTCATCCGATTTTGAAAATTCAAAAAGTAATGGAATGTCCGAGCTGCCTGCTAAAAAAGTGCCAACTTTGGCTATGCTGCGACGTCCCGCTTAGAAGTTATGGGCATTTTAAAATTTGGATGGGAAAATTGGCCCCACGTCCACAATTTTCATCCGATTTTGAAAATTCAAAAAGTAATGGAATGTCCGAGCTGCCTACTAAAAAAGTGCCAACTTTGGCTATGCTGCGACTTCCCGTTTAGAAGTTATGGGCATTTTAAAATTTGGATGGGAAAATTGGCCCCACGTCCACAATTTTCATCCGATTTTGAAAATTCAAAAAGTAATGGAATGTCCGAGCTGCCTACTAAAAAAGTGCCAACTTTGGCTATGCTGCGAAGCCCCGTTTAGAAGTTATGGGCATTTTAAAATTTGGATGGGAAAATTGGCTCCACGTCCACAATTTTCATCCGATTTTGAAAATTCAAAAAGTAATGGAATGTCCGAGCTGCCTGCTAAAAAAGTGCCAACTTTGGCTATGCTGCGACGTCCCGTTTAGAAGTTATGGGCATTTTAAAATTTGGATGGGAAAATTGGCCCCACGTCCACAATTTTCATCCGATTTTGAAAATTCAACAAGTAATGGAATGTCCGAGCTGCCTGCTAAAAAAGTGCCAACTTTGGCTATGCTGCGACTTCCCGTTTAGAAGTTATGGGCATTTTAAAATTTGGATGGGAAAATTGGCCCCACGTCCACAATTTTCATCCGATTTTCAAAATTCAACAAGTAATGGAATGTCCGAGCTGCCTACTAAAAAAGTGCCAACTTTGGCTATGCTGCGACTTCCCGTTTAGAAGTTATGGGCATTTTAAAATTTGGATGGGAAAATTGGCCCCACGTCCACAATTTTCATCCGATTTTCAAAATTCAACAAGTAATGGAATGTCCGAGCTGCCTACTAAAAAAGTGCCAACTTTGGCTATGCTGCGACTTCCCGTTTAGAAGTTATGGGCATTTTAAAAGTTGGATGGGAAAATTGGCCCCACGTCCACAATTTTCATCCGATTTTCAAAATTCAACAAGTAATGGAATGTCCGAGCTGCCTACTAAAAAAGTGCCAACTTTGGCTATGCTGCGACTTCCCGTTTAGAAGTTATGGGCATTTTAAAATTTGGATGGGAAAATTGGCCCCACGTCCACAATTTTCATCCGATTTTCAAAATTCAAAAAGTAATGGAATGTCCGAGCTGCCTACTAAAAAAGTGCCAACTTTGGCTATGCTGCGACTTCCCGTTTAGAAGTTATGGGCATTTTAAAAGTTGGATGGGAAAATTGGCCCCACGTCCACAATTTTCATCCGATTTTCAAAATTCAAAAAGTAATGGAATGTCCGAGCTGCCTACTAAAAAAGTGCCAACTTTGGCTATGCTGCGACTTCCCGTTTAGAAGTTATGGGCATTTTAAAATTTGGATGGGAAAATTGGCCCCACGTCCACAATTTTCATCCGATTTTCAAAATTCAACAAGTAATGGAATGTCCGAGCTGCCTACTAAAAAAGTGCCAACTTTGGCTATGCTGCGACTTCCCGTTTAGAAGTTATGGGCATTTTAAAATTTGGATGGGAAAATTGGCCCCACGTCCACAATTTTCATCCGATTTTCAAAATTCAAAAAGTAATGGAATGTCCGAGCTGCCTACTAAAAAAGTGCCAACTTTGGCTATGCTGCGAAGCCCCGTTTAGAAGTTATGGGCATTTTAAAAGTTGGATGGGAAAATTGGCCCCACGTCCACAATTTTCATCCGATTTTCAAAATTCAACAAGTAATGGAATGTCCGAGCTGCCTACTAAAAAAGTGCCAACTTTGGCTATGCTGCGACTTCCCGTTTAGAAGTTATGGGCATTTTAAAAGTTGGATGGGAAAATTGGCCCCACGTCCACAATTTTCATCCGATTTTCAAAATTCAACAAGTAATGGAATGTCCGAGCTGCCTACTAAAAAAGTGCCAACTTTGGCTATGCTGCGACTTCCCGTTTAGAAGTTATGGGCATTTTAAAATTTGGATGGGAAAATTGGCCCCACGTCCACAATTTTCATCCGATTTTCAAAATTCAAAAAGTAATGGAATGTCCGAGCTGCCTACTAAAAAAGTGCCAACTTTGGCTATGCTGCGACTTCCCGTTTAGAAGTTATGGACATTTTAAAATTTGGATGGGAAAATTGGCCCCACGTCCACAATTTTCATCCGATTTTCAAAATTCAAAAAGTAATGGAATGTCCGAGCTGCCTACTAAAAAAGTGCCAACTTTGGCTATGCTGCGACTTCCCGTTTAGAAGTTATGGGCATTTTAAAATTTGGATGGGAAAATTGGCCCCACGTCCACAATTTTCATCCGATTTTCAAAATTCAAAAAGTAATGGAATGTCCGAGCTGCCTACTAAAAAAGTGCCAACTTTGGCTATGCTGCGACTTCCCGTTTAGAAGTTATGGGCATTTTAAAAGTTGGATGGGAAAATTGGCCCCACGTCCACAATTTTCATCCGATTTTCAAAATTCAAAAAGTAATGGAATGTCCGAGCTGCCTACTAAAAAAGTGCCAACTTTGGCTATGCTGCGAAGCCCCGTTTAGAAGTTATGGGCATTTTAAAATTTGGATGGGAAAATTGGCCCCACGTCCACAATTTTCATCCGATTTTCAAAATTCAAAAATTAATGGAATGTCCGAGCTGCCTGCTAAAAAAGTGCCAACTTTGGCTATGCTGCGAAGCCCCGTTTAGAAGTTATGGGCATTTTAAAAGTTGGATGGGAAAATTGGCCCCACGTCCACAATTTTCATCCGATTTTCAAAATTCAAAAAGTAATGGAATGTCCGAGCTGCCTGCTAAAAAAGTGCCAACTTTGGCTATGCTGCGACGTCCCGTTTAGAAGTTATGGGCATTTTAAAATTTGGATCGGAAAATTGGCCCCACGTCCACAATTTTCATCCGATTTTGAAAATTCAAAAAGTAATGGAATGTCCGAGCTGCCTGCTAAAAAAGTGCCAACTTTGGCTATGCTGCGAAGCCCCGTTTAGAAGTTATGGGCATTTTAAAATTTGGATGGGAAAATTGGCCCCACGTCCACAATTTTCATCCGATTTTTAAAATTCAAAAAGTAATGGAATGTCCGAGCTGCCTGCTAAAAAAGTGCCAACTTTGGCTATGCTGCGACGTCCCGTTTAGAAGTTATGGGCATTTTAAAATTTGGATCGGAAAATTGGCCCCACGTCCACAATTTTCATCCGATTTTCAAAATTCAAAAAGTAATGGAATGTCCGAGCTGCCTGCTAAAAAAGTGCCAACTTTGGCTATGCTGCGAAGCCCCGTTTAGAAGTTATGGGCATTTTAAAAGTTGGATGGGAAAATTGGCCCCACGTCCACAATTTTCATCCGATTTTCAAAATTCAAAAAGTAATGGAATGTCCGAGCTGCCTACTAAAAAAGTGCCAACTTTGGCTATGCTGCGAAGCCCCGTTTAGAAGTTATGGGCATTTTAAAATTTGGATGGGAAAATTGGCCCCACGTCCACAATTTTCATCCGATTTTCAAAATTCAAAAAGTAATGGAATGTCCGAGCTGCCTACTAAAAAAGTGCCAACTTTGGCTATGCTGCGACTTCCCGTTTAGAAGTTATGGGCATTTTAAAATTTGGATGGGAAAATTGGCCCCACGTCCACAATTTTCATCCGATTTTCAAAATTCAAAAAGTAATGGAATGTCCGAGCTGCCTACTAAAAAAGTGCCAACTTTGGCTATGCTGCGACTTCCCGTTTAGAAGTTATGGGCATTTTAAAATTTGGATGGGAAAATTGGCCCCACGTCCACAATTTTCATCCGATTTTGAAAATTCAAAAAGTAATGGAATGTCCGAGCTGCCTGCTAAAAAAGTGCCAACTTTGGCTATGCTGCGAAGCCCCGTTTAGAAGTTATGGGCATTTTAAAATTTGGATGGGAAAATTGGCCCCACGTCCACAATTTTCATCCGATTTTTAAAATTCAAAAAGTAATGGAATGTCCGAGCTGCCTGCTAAAAAAGTGCCAACTTTGGCTATGCTGCGACGTCCCGTTTAGAAGTTATGGGCATTTTAAAATTTGGATCGGAAAATTGGCCCCACGTCCACAATTTTCATCCGATTTTCAAAATTCAAAAAGTAATGGAATGTCCGAGCTGCCTACTAAAAAAGTGCCAACTTTGGCTATGCTGCGAAGCCCCGTTTAGAAGTTATGGGCATTTTAAAAGTTGGATGGGAAAATTGGCCCCACGTCCACAATTTTCATCCGATTTTCAAAATTCAAAAAGTAATGGAATGTCCGAGCTGCCTACTAAAAAAGTGCCAACTTTGGCTATGCTGCGAAGCCCCGTTTAGAAGTTATGGGCATTTTAAAATTTGGATGGGAAAATTGGCCCCACGTCCACAATTTTCATCCGATTTTCAAAATTCAAAAAGTAATGGAATGTCCGAGCTGCCTACTAAAAAAGTGCCAACTTTGGCTATGCTGCGACTTCCCGTTTAGAAGTTATGGGCATTTTAAAATTTGGATGGGAAAATTGGCCCCACGTCCACAATTTTCATCCGATTTTCAAAATTCAAAAAGTAATGGAATGTCCGAGCTGCCTACTAAAAAAGTGCCAACTTTGGCTATGCTGCGACTTCCCGTTTAGAAGTTATGGGCATTTTAAAATTTGGATGGGAAAATTGGCTCCACGTCCACAATTTTCATCCGATTTTCAAAATTCAAAAAGTAATGGAATGTCCGAGCTGCCTACTAAAAAAGTGCCAACTTTGGCTATGCTGCGACTTCCCGTTTAGAAGTTATGGGCATTTTAAAAGTTGGATGGGAAAATTGGCCCCACGTCCACAATTTTCATCCGATTTTCAAAATTCAACAAGTAATGGAATGTCCGAGCTGCCTACTAAAAAAGTGCCAACTTTGGCTATGCTGCGACTTCCCGTTTAGAAGTTATGGGCATTTTAAAAGTTGGATGGGAAAATTGGCCCCACGTCCACAATTTTCATCCGATTTTTAAAATTCAAAAAGTAATGGAATGTCCGAGCTGCCTGCTAAAAAAGTGCCAACTTTGGCTATGCTGCGACGTCCCGTTTAGAAGTTATGGGCATTTTAAAATTTGGATCGGAAAATTGGCCCCACGTCCACAATTTTCATCCGATTTTGAAAATTCAAAAAGTAATGGAATGTCCGAGCTGCCTGCTAAAAAAGTGCCAACTTTGGCTATGCTGCGAAGCCCCGTTTAGAAGTTATGGGCATTTTAAAATTTGGATGGGAAAATTGGCCCCACGTCCACAATATTCATCCGATTTTCAAAACTCAAAAAGTAATGGAATGTCCGAGCTGCCTACTAAAAAAGTGCCAACTTTGGCTATGCTGCGACTTCCCGTTTAGAAGTTATGGGCATTTTAAAAGTTGGATGGGAAAATTGGCCCCACGTCCACAATTTTCATCCGATTTTCAAAATTCAACAAGTAATGGAATGTCCGAGCTGCCTGCTAAAAAAGTGCCAACTTTGGCTATGCTGCGACGTCCCGTTTAGAAGTTATGGGCATTTTAAAATTTGGATGGGAAAATTGGCCCCACGTCCACAATTTTCATCCGATTTTCAAAATTCAAAAAGTAATGGAATGTCCGAGCTGCCTGCTAAAAAAGTGCCAACTTTGGCTATGCTGCGAAGCCCCGTTTAGAAGTTATGGGCATTTTAAAATTTGGATGGGAAAATTGGCTCCACGTCCACAATTTTCCTCCGATTTTCAAAATTCAAAAAGTAATGGAATGTCCGAGCTGCCTGCTAAAAAAGTGCCAACTTTGGCTATGCTGCGAAGCCCCGTTTAGAAGTTATGGACATTTTAAAATTTGGATGGGAAAATTGGCTCCACGTCCACAATTTTCCTCCGATTTTGAAAATTCAAAAAGTAATGGAATGTCCGAGCTGCCTGCTAAAAAAGTGCCAACTTTGGCTATGCTGCGAAGCCCCGTTTAGAAGTTATGGACATTTTAAAATTTGGATGGGAAAATTGGCTCCACGTCCACAATTTTCCTCCGATTTTGAAAATTCAAAAAGTAATGGAATGTCCGAGCTGCCTGCTAAAAAAGTGCCAACTTTGGCTATGCTGCGAAGCCCCGTTTAGAAGTTATGGACATTTTAAAATTTGGATGGGAAAATTGGCTCCACGTCCACAATTTTCCTCCGATTTTGAAAATTCAAAAAGTAATGGAATGTCCGAGCTGCCTGCTAAAAAAGTGCCAACTTTGGCTATGCTGCGAAGCCCCGTTTAGAAGTTATGGACATTTTAAAATTTGGATGGGAAAATTGGCTCCACGTCCACAATTTTCCTCCGATTTTCAAAATTCAAAAAGTAATGGAATGTCCGAGCTGCTTGCTAAAAAAGTGCCAACTTTGGCTATGCTGCGAAGCCCCGTTTAGAAGTTATGGACATTTTAAAATTTGGATGGGAAAATTGGCTCCACGTCCACAATTTTCCTCCGATTTTCAAAATTCAAAAAGTAATGGAATGTCCGAGCTGCCTGCTAAAAAAGTGCCAACTTTGGCTATGCTGCGAAGCCCCGTTTAGAAGTTATGGACATTTTAAAATTTGGATGGGAAAATTGGCTCCACGTCCACAATTTTCCTCCGATTTTGAAAATTCAAAAAGTAATGGAATGTCCGAGCTGCCTGCTAAAAAAGTGCCAACTTTGGCTATGCTGCGAAGCCCCGTTTAGAAGTTATGGGCATTTTAAAATTTGGATGGGAAAATTGGCCCCACGTCCACAATATTCATCCGATTTTCAAAATTCAAAAAGTAATGGAATGTCCGAGCTGCCTACTAAAAAAGTGCCAACTTTGGCTATGCTGCGACTTCCCGTTTAGAAGTTATGGGCATTTTAAAAGTTGGATGGGAAAATTGGCCCCACGTCCACAATTTTCATCCGATTTTCAAAATTCAACAAGTAATGGAATGTCCGAGCTGCCTGCTAAAAAAGTGCCAACTTTGGCTATGCTGCGACGTCCCGTTTAGAAGTTATGGGCATTTTAAAATTTGGATGGGAAAATTGGCCCCACGTCCACAATTTTCATCCGATTTTCAAAATTCAAAAAGTAATGGAATGTCCGAGCTGCCTGCTAAAAAAGTGCCAACTTTGGCTATGCTGCGAAGCCCCGTTTAGAAGTTATGGGCATTTTAAAAGTTGGATGGGAAAATTGGCCCCACGTCCACAATTTTCATCCGATTTTCAAAATTCAACAAGTAATGGAATGTCCGAGCTGCCTGCTAAAAAAGTGCCAACTTTGGCTATGCTGCGACTTCCCGTTTAGAAGTTATGGGCATTTTAAAATTTGGATGGGAAAATTGGCCCCACGTCCACAATTTTCATCCGATTTTCAAAATTCAAAAAGTAATGGAATGTCCGAGCTGCCTGCTAAAAAAGTGCCAACTTTGGCTATGCTGCGAAGCCCCGTTTAGAAGTTATGGGCATTTTAAAATTTGGATGGGAAAATTGGCCCCACGTCCACAATTTTCATCCGATTTTCAAAATTCAAAAAGTAATGGAATGTCCGAGCTGCCTACTAAAAAAGTGCCAACTTTGGCTATGCTGCGAAGCCCCGTTTAAAAGTTATGGGCATTTTAAAATTTGGATGGGAAAATTGGCCCCACGTCCACAATTTTCATCCGATTTTCAAAATTCAAAAAGTAATGGAATGTCCGAGCTGCCTACTAAAAAAGTGCCAACTTTGGCTATGCTGCGAAGCCCCGTTTAAAAGTTATGGACATTTTAAAATTTGGATGGGAAAATTGGCCCCACGTCCACAATTTTCATCCGATTTTCAAAATTCAAAAAGTAATGGAATGTCCGAGCTGCCTGCTAAAAAAGTGCCAACTTTGGCTATGCTGCGAAGCCCCGTTTAGAAGTTATGGGCATTTTAAAAGTTGGATGGGAAAATTGGCCCCACGTCCACAATTTTCATCCGATTTTCAAAATTCAACAAGTAATGGAATGTCCGAGCTGCCTGCTAAAAAAGTGCCAACTTTGGCTATGCTGCGACTTCCCGTTTAGAAGTTATGGGCATTTTAAAATTTGGATGGGAAAATTGGCCCCACGTCCACAATTTTCATCCGATTTTCAAAATTCAAAAAGTAATGGAATGTCCGAGCTGCCTGCTAAAAAAGTGCCAACTTTGGCTATGCTGCGACTTCCCGTTTAGAAGTTATGGGCATTTTAAAATTTGGATGGGAAAATTGGCCCCACGTCCACAATTTTCATCCGATTTTCAAAATTCAAAAAGTAATGGAATGTCCGAGCTGCCTACTAAAAAAGTGCCAACTTTGGCTATGCTGCGAAGCCCCGTTTAGAAGTTATGGGCATTTTAAAATTTGGATGGGAAAATTGGCCCCACGTCCACAATTTTCATCCGATTTTGAAAATTCAAAAAGTAATGGAATGTCCGAGCTGCCTACTAAAAAAGTGCCAACTTTGGCTATGCTGCGACTTCCCGTTTAGAAGTTATGGACATTTTAAAATTTGGATGGGAAAATTGGCCCCACGTCCACAATTTTCATCCGATTTTCAAAATTCAAAAAGTAATGGAATGTCCGAGCTGCCTACTAAAAAAGTGCCAACTTTGGCTATGCTGCGACTTCCCGTTTAGAAGTTATGGGCATTTTAAAATTTGGATGGGAAAATTGGCCCCACGTCCACAATTTTCATCCGATTTTCAAAATTCAAAAAGTAATGGAATGTCCGAGCTGCCTACTAAAAAAGTGCCAACTTTGGCTATGCTGCGAAGCCCCGTTTAAAAGTTATGGGCATTTTAAAAGTTGGATGGGAAAATTGGCCCCACGTCCACAATTTTCATCCGATTTTCAAAATTCAAAAAGTAATGGAATGTCCGAGCTGCCTACTAAAAAAGTGCCAACTTTGGCTATGCTGCGAAGCCCCGTTTAGAAGTTATGGGCATTTTAAAATTTGGATGGGAAAATTGGCCCCACGTCCACAATTTTCATCCGATTTTCAAAATTCAAAAATTAATGGAATGTCCGAGCTGCCTGCTAAAAAAGTGCCAACTTTGGCTATGCCGCGAAGCCCCGTTTAGAAGTTATGGGCATTTTAAAAGTTGGATGGGAAAATTGGCCCCACGTCCACAATTTTCATCCGATTTTCAAAATTCAAAAAGTAATGGAATGTCCGAGCTGCCTACTAAAAAAGTGCCAACTTTGGCTATGCTGCGACTTCCCGTTTAGAAGTTATGGACATTTTAAAATTTGGATGGGAAAATTGGCCCCACGTCCACAATTTTCATCCGATTTTCAAAATTCAAAAAGTAATGGAATGTCCGAGCTGCCTACTAAAAAAGTGCCAACTTTGGCTATGCTGCGAAGCCCCGTTTAGAAGTTATGGGCATTTTAAAAGTTGGATGGGAAAATTGGCCCCACGTCCACAATTTTCATCCGATTTTCAAAATTCAAAAAGTAATGGAATGTCCGAGCTGCCTACTAAAAAAGTGCAAACTTTGGCTATGCTGCGACTTCCCGTTTAGAAGTTATGGGCATTTTAAAATTTGGATGGGAAAATTGGCTCCACGTCCACAATTTTCATCCGATTTTCAAAATTCAAAAAGTAATGGAATGTCCGAGCTGCCTACTAAAAAAGTGCCAACTTTGGCTATGCTGCGACTTCCCGTTTAGAAGTTATGGGCATTTTAAAAGTTGGATGGGAAAATTGGCCCCACGTCCACAATTTTCATCCGATTTTCAAAATTCAACAAGTAATGGAATGTCCGAGCTGCCTACTAAAAAAGTGCCAACTTTGGCTATGCTGCGACTTCCCGTTTAGAAGTTATGGGCATTTTAAAATTTGGATGGGAAAATTGGCCCCACGTCCACAATTTTCATCTGATTTTCAAAATTCAAAAAGTAATGGAATGTCCGAGCTGCCTACTAAAAAAGTGTCAACTTTGGCTATGCTGCGACGCACCGTTTAGAAGTTATGGACATTTTAAAATTTGGATGGGAAAATTGGCCCCACGTCCACAATTTTCATCCGATTTTGAAAATTCAAAAAGTAATGGAATGTCCGAGCTGCCTACTAAAAAAGTGCCAACTTTGGCTATGCTGCGAAGCCCCGTTTAGAAGTTATGGGCATTTTAAAATTTGGATGGGAAAATTGGCCCCACGTCCACAATTTTCATCTGATTTTCAAAATTCAAAAAGTAATGGAATGTCCGAGCTGCCTGCTAAAAAAGTGCCAACTTTGGCTATGCTGCGACGCACCGTTTAGAAGTTATGGACATTTTAAAATTTGGATGGGAAAATTGGCCCCACGTCCACAATTTTCATCTGATTTTCAAAATTCAAAAAGTAATGGAATGTCCGAGCTGCCTACTAAAAAAGTGCCAACTTTGGCTATGCTGCGACGCACCGTTTAGAAGTTATGGACATTTTAAAATTTGGATGGGAAAATTGGCCCCACGTCCACAATTTTCATCTGATTTTCAAAATTCAAAAAGTAATGGAATGTCCGAGCTGCCTGCTAAAAAAGTGCCAACTTTGGCTATGCTGCGACGCACCGTTTAGAAGTTATGGACATTTTAAAATTTGGATGGGAAAATTGGCCCCACGTCCACAATTTTCATCCGATTTTGAAAATTCAAAAAGTAATGGAATGTCCGAGCTGCCTGCTAAAAAAGTGCCAACTTTGGCTATGCTGCGACGCACCGTTTAGAAGTTATGGGCATTTTAAAAGTTGGATGGGAAAATTGGCCCCACGTCCACAGTTTTCATCCGATTTTGAAAATTCAAAAAGCAATGGAATGTCCAAGTTACCTACTAAAAAAGTGCCAACTTTGGCTATGCTGCGACGCACCGTTTAGAAGTTATGGGCATTTTAAAATTTGGATGGGAAAATTGGCCCCACGTCCACAATTTTCATCCGATTTTCAAAATTCAAAAAGTAATGGAATGTCCGAGCTGCCTACTAAAAAAGTGCCAACTTTGGCTATGCTGCGACTTCCCGTTTAGAAGTTATGGGCATTTTAAAAGTTGGATGGGAAAATTGGCCCCACGTCCACAATTTTCATCCGATTTTCAAAATTCAACAAGTAATGGAATGTCCGAGCTGCCTGCTAAAAAAGTGCCAACTTTGGCTATGCTGCGACGTCCCGTTTAGAAGTTATGGGCATTTTAAAAGTTGGATGGGAAAATTGGCCCCACGTCCACAGTTTTCATCCGATTTTGAAAATTCAAAAAGCAATGGAATGTCCAAGTTACCTACTAAAAAAGTGCCAACTTTGGCTATGCTGCGACGCACCGTTTAGAAGTTATGGGCATTTTAAAATTTGGATGGGAAAATTGGCCCCACGTCCACAATTTTCATCCGATTTTCAAAATTCAACAAGTAATGGAATGTCCGAGCTGCCTACTAAAAAAGTGCCAACTTTGGCTATGCTGCGACGCACCGTTTAGAAGTTATGGGCATTTTAAAATTTGGATGGGAAAATTGGCCCCACGTCCACAATTTTCATCCGATTTTGAAAATTCAAAAAGTAATGGAATGTCCGAGCTGCCTGCTAAAAAAGTGCCAACTTTGGCTATGCTGCGAAGCCCCGTTTAGAAGTTATGGGCATTTTAAAATTTGGATGGGAAAATTGGCCCCACGTCCACAATTTTCATCCGATTTTCAAAATTCAAAAAGTAATGGAATGTCCGAGCTGCCTACTAAAAAAGTGCCAACTTTGGCTATGCTGCGAAGCCCCGTTTAGAAGTTATGGGCATTTTAAAATTTGGATGAGAAAATTGGCTCCACGTCCACAATTTTCCTCCGATTTTCAAAATTCAAAAAGTAATGGAATGTCCGAGCTGCCTGCTAAAAAAGTGCCAACTTTGGCTATGCTGCGAAGCCCCGTTTAAAAGTTATGGACATTTTAAAATTTGGATGGGAAAATTGGCCCCACGTCCACAATTTTCATCTGATTTTCAAAATTCAAAAAGTAATGGAATGTCCGAGCTGCCTACTAAAAAAGTGCCAACTTTGGCTATGCTGCGACTTCCCGTTTAGAAGTTATGGGCATTTTAAAAGTTGGATGGGAAAATTGGCACCACGTCCACAGTTTTCATCCGATTTTGAAAATTCAAAAAGCAATGGAATGTCCAAGTTGCCTACTAAAAAAGTGCCAACTTTGGCTATGCTGCGACGCACCGTTTAGAAGTTATGGCCATTTTAAGATTTGGATGGGAAAATTGGCACCACGTCCACAGTTTTCATCCGATTTTCAAAATTCAAAGAGCATTGGAATGTCCAAGTTGCCTACTAAAAAAGTGCCAACTTTGGCTATGCTGCGACTTCCCGTTTAGAAGTTATGGGCATTTTAAAATTTGGATGGGAAAATTGGCCCCACGTCCACAATTTTCATCTGATTTTCAAAATTCAAAAAGTAATGGAATGTCCGAGCTGCCTACTAAAAAAGTGCCAACTTTGGCTATGCTGCGACTTCCCGTTTAGAAGTTATGGGCATTTTAAAAGTTGGATGGGAAAATTGGCACCACGTCCACAGTTTTCATCCGATTTTGAAAATTCAAAAAGCAATGGAATGTCCAAGTTGCCTACTAAAAAAGTGCCAACTTTGGCTATGCTGCGACGCACCGTTTAGAAGTTATGGCCATTTTAAGATTTGGATGGGAAAATTGGCACCACGTCCACAGTTTTCATCCGATTTTCAAAATTCAAAGAGCATTGGAATGTCCAAGTTGCCTACTAAAAAAGTGCCAACTTTGGCTATGCTGCGACTTCCCGTTTAGAAGTTATGGGCATTTTAAAATTTGGATGGGAAAATTGGCCCCACGTCCACAATTTTCATCTGATTTTCAAAATTCAATAAGTAATGGAATGTCCGAGCTGCCTACTAAAAAAGTGCCAACTTTGGCTATGCTGCGACTTCCCGTTTAGAAGTTATGGGCATTTTAAAATTTGGATGGGAAAATTGGCCCCACGTCCACAATTTTCATCTGATTTTCAAAATTCAATAAGTAATGGAATGTCCGAGCTGCCTACTAAAAAAGTGCCAACTTTGGCTATGCTGCGAAGCCCCGTTTAGAAGTTATGGGCATTTTAAAATTTGGATGGGAAAATTGGCCCCACGTCCACAATTTTCATCCGATTTTGAAAATTCAAAAAGTAATGGAATGTCCGAGCTGCCTACTAAAAAAGTGCCAACTTTGGCTATGCTGCGAAGCCCCGTTTAGAAGTTATGGCCATTTTAAAATTTGGATGGGAAAATTGGCACCACGTCCACAATTTTCATCTGATTTTCAAAATTCAAAAAGTAATGGAATGTCCGAGCTGCCTACTAAAAAAGTGCCAACTTTGGCTATGCTGCGAAGCCCCGTTTAGAAGTTATGGGCATTTTAAAATTTGGATGGGAAAATTGGCCCCACGTCCACAATTTTCATCCGATTTTCAAAATTCAACAAGTAATGGAATGTCCGAGCTGCCTGCTAAAAAAGTGCCAACTTTGGCTATGCTGCGAAGCCCCGTTTAGAAGTTATGGGCATTTTAAAATTTGGATGGGAAAATTGGCCCCACGTCCACAATTTTCATCTGATTTTCAAAATTCAAAAAGTAATGGAATGTCCGAGCTGCCTACTAAAAAAGTGCCAACTTTGGCTATGCTGCGAAGCCCCGTTTAGAAGTTATGGCCATTTTAAAATTTGGATGGGAAAATTGGCCCCACGTCCACAATTTTCATCCGATTTTGAAAATTCAAAAAGTAATGGAATGTCCGAGCTGCCTACTAAAAAAGTGCCAACTTTGGCTATGCTGCGAAGCCCCGTTTAGAAGTTATGGGCATTTTAAAATTTGGATGGGAAAATTGGCCCCACGTCCACAATTTTCATCCGATTTTGAAAATTCAAAAAGTAATGGAATGTCCGAGCTGCCTACTAAAAAAGTGCCAACTTTGGCTATGCTGCGAAGCCCCGTTTAAAAGTTATGGACATTTTAAAATTTGGATGGGAAAATTGGCCCCACGTCCACAATTTTCATCTGATTTTCAAAATTCAAAAAGTAATGGAATGTCCGAGCTGCCTACTAAAAAAGTGCCAACTTTGGCTATGCTGCGAAGCCCCGTTTAAAAGTTATGGACATTTTAAAATTTGGATGGGAAAATTGGCCCCACGTCCACAATTTTCATCTGATTTTGAAAATTCAAAAAGCAATGGAATGTCCAAGTTACCTACTAAAAAAGTGCCAACTTTGGCTATGCTGCGACGCACCGTTTAGAAGTTATGGACATTTTAAAATTTGGATGGGAAAATTGGCCCCACGTCCACAATTTTCATCTGATTTTCAAAATTCAAAAAGTAATGGAATGTCCGAGCTGCCTACTAAAAAAGTGCCAACTTTGGCTATGCTGCGAAGCCCCGTTTAAAAGTTATGGACATTTTAAAATTTGGATGGGAAAATTGGCCCCACGTCCACAATTTTCATCTGATTTTGAAAATTCAAAAAGCAATGGAATGTCCAAGTTACCTACTAAAAAAGTGCCAACTTTGGCTATGCTGCGACGCACCGTTTAGAAGTTATGGACATTTTAAAATTTGGATGGGAAAATTGGCCCCACGTCCACAATTTTCATCTGATTTTCAAAATTCAAAAGTAATGGAATGTCCGAGCTGCCTACTAAAAAAGTGCCAACTTTGGCTATGCTGCGAAGCCCCGTTTAGAAGTTATGGGCATTTTAAAATTTGGATGGGAAAATTGGCCCCACGTCCACAATTTTCATCCGATTTTGAAAATTCAAAAAGTAATGGAATGTCCGAGCTGCCTGCTAAAAAAGTGCCAACTTTGGCTATGCTGCGACGCACCGTTTAGAAGTTATGGACATTTTAAAATTTGGATGGGAAAATTGGCCCCACGTCCACAATTTTCATCTGATTTTCAAAATTCAAAAAGTAATGGAATGTCCGAGCTGCCTACTAAAAAAGTGCCAACTTTGGCTATGCTGCGAAGCCCCGTTTAAAAGTTATGGACATTTTAAAATTTGGATGGGAAAATTGGCCCCACGTCCACAGTTTTCATCCGATTTTGAAAATTCAAAAAGCAATGGAATGTCCAAGTTACCTACTAAAAAAGTGCCAACTTTGGCTATGCTGCGACGCACCGTTTAGAAGTTATGGACATTTTAAAATTTGGATGGGAAAATTGGCCCCACGTCCACAATTTTCATCCGATTTTGAAAATTCAAAAAGTAATGGAATGTCCGAGCTGCCTACTAAAAAAGTGCCAACTTTTGGCTATGCTGCGAAGCCCCGTTGGCTATGCTGCGAAGCCCCGTTTAGAAGTTATGGGCATTTTAAAATTTGGATGGGAAAATTGCCCCACGTCCACAATTTTCATCCGATTTTGAAAATTCAAAAAGTAATGGAATGTCCGAGCTGCCTACTAAAAAAGTGCCAACTTGGCTATGCTGCGAAGCCCCGTTTAGAAGTTATGGGCATTTTAAAATTTGGATGGGAAAATTGGCCCCACGTCCACAATTTTCATCTGATTTTCAAAATTCAAAAAGTAATGGAATGTCGAGCTGCCTACTAAAAAAGTGCCAACTTTGGCTATGCTGCGACGCACCGTTTAGAAGTTATGGGCATTTTAAAATTTGGATGGAAAATTGGCCCCACGTCCACAATTTTCATCCGATTTTGAAAATTCAAAAAGTAATGGAATGTCCGAGCTGCCTACTAAAAAAGTGCCAACTTTGGCTATGCTGCGAAGCCCCGTTTAGAAGTTATGGCATTTTAAAATTTGGATGGGAAAATTGGCCCCACGTCCACAATTTTCATCTGATTTTCAAAATTCAAAAAGTAATGGAATGTCCGAGCTGCCTACTAAAAAAGTGTCAACTTTGGCTATGCTGCGACGCACCGTTTAGAAGTTATGGACATTTTAAAATTTGGATGGGAAAATTGGCCCCACGTCCACAATTTTCATCCGATTTTGAAAATTCAAAAAGTAATGGAATGTCCGAGCTGCCTACTAAAAAAGTGCCAACTTTGGCTATGCTGCGAAGCCCCGTTTAGAAGTTATGGGCATTTTAAAATTTGGATGGGAAAATTGGCCCCACGTCCACAATTTTCATCTGATTTTCAAAATTCAAAAAGTAATGGAATGTCCGAGCTGCCTGCTAAAAAAGTGCCAACTTTGGCTATGCTGCGACGCACCGTTTAGAAGTTATGGACATTTTAAAATTTGGATGGAAAATTGGCCCCACGTCCACAATTTTCATCTGATTTTCAAAATTCAAAAAGTAATGGAATGTCCGAGCTGCCTACTAAAAAAGTGCCAACTTTGGCTATGCTGCGACGCACCGTTTAGAAGTTATGGACATTTTAAAATTTGGATGGGAAAATTGGCACCACGTCCACAGTTTTCATCCGATTTTCAAAATTCAAAAAGCATTGGAATGTCCAAGTTGCCTACTAAAAAAGTGCCAACTTTGGCTATGCTGCGACTTCCCGTTTAGAAGTTATGGGCATTTTAAAAGTTGGATGGGAAAATTGGCACCACGTCCACAGTTTTCATCCGATTTTGAAAATTCAAAAAGCAATGGAATGTCCAAGTTGCCTACTAAAAAAGTGCCAACTTTGGCTATGCTGCGACGCACCGTTTAGAAGTTATGGGCATTTAAAATTTGGATGGGAAAAATTGGCCCCACGTCCACAATTTTCATCTGATTTTCAAAATTCAATAAGTAATGGAATGTCCGAGCTGCCTACTAAAAAAGTGCCAACTTTGGCTATGCTGCGAAGCCCCGTTTAGAAGTTAATGGGCATTTTAAAATTTGATGGGAAAATTGGCACCACGTCCACAGTTTTCATCCGATTTTGAAAATTCAAAAAGCAATGGAATGTCCAAGTTGCCTACTAAAAAAGTGCCAACTTTGGCTATGCTGCGACGCACCGTTTAGAAGTTATGGCCATTTTAAAATTTGGATGGGAAAATTGGCCCCACGTCCACAATTTTCATCCGATTTTGAAAATTCAAAAAGTAATGGAATGTCCGAGCTGCCTACTAAAAAAGTGCCAACTTGGCTATGCTGCGAAGCCCCGTTTAGAAGTTATGGGCATTTTAAAATTTGGATGGGAAAATTGGCCCCACGTCCACAATTTTCATCTGATTTTCAAAATTCAAAAAGTAATGGAATGTCCGAGCTGCCTACTAAAAAAGTGCCAACTTTGGCTATGCTGCGACGCACCGTTTAGAAGTTATGGGCATTTAAATTTGGATGGGAAAATTGGCCCACGTCCACAATTTTCATCCGATTTTGAAAATTCAAAAAGTAATGGAATGTCCGAGCTGCCTACTAAAAAAGTGCCAACTTTGGCTATGCTGCGAAGCCCCGTTTAGAAGTTATGGGCATTTTAAAATTTGGATGGGAAAATTGGCCCCACGTCCACAATTTTCATCTGATTTTCAAAATTCAAAAAGTAATGGAATGTCCGAGCTGCCTACTAAAAAAGTGTCAACTTTGGCTATGCTGCGACGCACCGTTTAGAAGTTATGGACATTTTAAAATTTGGATGGGAAAATTGGCCCCACGTCCACAATTTTCATCCGATTTTGAAATTCAAAAAGTAATGGAATGTCCGAGCTGCCTACTAAAAAAGTGCCAACTTTGGCTATGCTGCGAAGCCCCGTTTAGAAGTTATGGGCATTTAAAATTTGGATGGGAAAATTGGCCCCACGTCCACAATTTTCATCTGATTTTCAAAATTCAAAAAGTAATGGAATGTCCGAGCTGCCTGCTAAAAAGTGCCAACTTTGGCTATGCTGCGACGCACCGTTTAGAAGTTATGGACATTTTAAAATTTGGATGGGAAAATTGGCCCACGTCCACAATTTTCATCTGATTTTCAAAATCAAAAAGTAATGGATGTCCGAGCTGCCTACTAAAAAAGTGCCAACTTTGGCTATGCTGCGACGCACCGTTTAGAAGTTATGGACATTTTAAATTTGGATGGGAAAATTGGCACCACGTCACAGTTTTCATCCGATTTTCAAAATTCAAAAAGCATTGGAATGTCCAAGTTGCCTACTAAAAAAGTGCCAACTTTGGCTATGCTGCGACTTCCCGTTTAGAAGTTATGGGCATTTTAAAAGTTGGATGGGAAAATTGGCACCACGTCCACAGTTTTCATCCGATTTGAAATTCAAAAAGCAATGGAATGTCCAAGTTGCCTACTAAAAAAGTGCCAACTTTGGCTATGCTGCGACGCACCGTTTAGAAGTTATGGGCATTTTAAAATTTGGATGGGAAAATTGGCCCCACGTCCACAATTTTCATCTGATTTTCAAAATTCAATAAGTAATGGAATGTCCGAGCTGCCTACTAAAAAAGTGCCAACTTTGCTATGCTGCGAAGCCCCGTTTAGAAGTTATGGGCATTTTAAAATTTGGATGGGAAAATTGGCACCACGTCCACAGTTTTCATCCGATTTTGAAAATTCAAAAAGCAATGGAATGTCCAAGTTGCCTACTAAAAAAGTGCCAACTTTGGCTATGCTGCGACGCACCGTTTAGAAGTTATGGCCATTTTAAGATTTGGATGGGAAAATTGGCACCACGTCCACAGTTTTCATCCGATTTTCAAAATTCAAAAAGCATTGGAATGTCCAAGTTGCCTACTAAAAAAGTGCCAACTTTGGCTATGCTGCGACTTCCCGTTTAGAAGTTATGGGCATTTAAAATTTGGATGGGAAAATTGGCCCCACGTCCACAATTTTCATCCGATTTTGAAAATTCAAAAAGTAATGGAATGTCCGAGCTGCCTACTAAAAAAGTGCCACTTTGGCTATGCTGCGAAGCCCCGTTTAGAAGTTATGGCCATTTTAAAATTTGATGGGAAAATTGGCCCCACGTCCACAATTTTCATCTGATTTTGAAAATTCAAAAAGCAATGGAATGTCCAAGTTACCTACTAAAAAAGTGCCAACTTTGGCTATGCTGCGACGCACCGTTTAGAAGTTATGGACATTTTAAATTTGGATGGGAAAATTGGCCCCACGTCCACAATTTTCATCTGATTTTCAAAATTCAAAAAGTAATGGAATGTCCGAGCTGCCTACTAAAAAAGTGCCAACTTTGGCTATGCTGCGAAGCCCCGTTTAGAAGTTATGGGCATTTTAAAATTTGGATGGGAAAATTGGCCCCACGTCCACAATTTTCATCCGATTTTGAAAATTCAAAAAGTAATGGAATGTCCGAGCTGCCTGCTAAAAAAGTGCCAACTTTGGCTATGCTGCGACGCACCGTTTAGAAGTTATGGACATTTTAAAATTTGGATGGGAAAATTGGCCCCACGTCCACAATTTTCATCTGATTTTCAAAATTCAAAAAGTAATGGAATGTCCGAGCTGCCTACTAAAAAAGTGCCAACTTTGGCTATGCTGCGACGCACCGTTTAGAAGTTATGGACATTTTAAAATTTGGATGGGAAAATTGGCCCCACGTCCACAATTTTCATCCGATTTTGAAAATTCAAAAAGTAATGGAATGTCCGAGCTGCCTGCTAAAAAAGTGCCAACTTTGGCTATGCTGCGACGCACCGTTTAGAAGTTATGGACATTTTAAAATTTGGATGGGAAAATTGGCCCCACGTCCACAATTTTCATCTGATTTTGAAAATTCAAAAAGCAATGGAATGTCCAAGTTACCTACTAAAAAAGTGCCAACTTTGGCTATGCTGCGACGCACCGTTTAGAAGTTATGGACATTTTAAAATTTGGATGGGAAAATTGGCCCCACGTCCACAATTTTCATCTGATTTTCAAAATTCAAAAAGTAATGGAATGTCCGAGCTGCCTACTAAAAAAGTGCCAACTTTGGCTATGCTGCGACGCACCGTTTAGAAGTTATGGACATTTTAAAATTTGGATGGGAAAATTGGCCCCACGTCCACAATTTTCATCCGATTTTGAAAATTCAAAAAGTAATGGAATGTCCGAGCTGCCTGCTAAAAAAGTGCCAACTTTGGCTATGCTGCGACGCACCGTTTAGAAGTTATGGACATTTTAAAATTTGGATGGGAAAATTGGCCCCACGTCCACAATTTTCATCTGATTTTGAAAATTCAAAAAGCAATGGAATGTCCAAGTTACCTACTAAAAAAGTGCCAACTTTGGCTATGCTGCGACGCACCGTTTAGAAGTTATGGACATTTTAAAATTTGGATGGGAAAATTGGCCCCACGTCCACAATTTTCATCTGATTTTCAAAATTCAAAAAGTAATGGAATGTCCGAGCTGCCTACTAAAAAAGTGCCAACTTTGGCTATGCTGCGAAGCCCCGTTTAGAAGTTATGGGCATTTTAAAATTTGGATGGGAAAATTGGCCCCACGTCCACAATTTTCATCCGATTTTGAAAATTCAAAAAGTAATGGAATGTCCGAGCTGCCTGCTAAAAAAGTGCCAACTTTGGCTATGCTGCGACGCACCGTTTAGAAGTTATGGACATTTTAAAATTTGGATGGGAAAATTGGCCCCACGTCCACAATTTTCATCTGATTTTCAAAATTCAAAAAGTAATGGAATGTCCGAGCTGCCTACTAAAAAAGTGCCAACTTTGGCTATGCTGCGAAGCCCCGTTTAAAAGTTATGGACATTTTAAAATTTGGATGGGAAAATTGGCCCCACGTCCACAGTTTTCATCCGATTTTGAAAATTCAAAAAGCAATGGAATGTCCAAGTTACCTACTAAAAAAGTGCCAACTTTGGCTATGCTGCGACGCACCGTTTAGAAGTTATGGACATTTTAAAATTTGGATGGGAAAATTGGCCCCACGTCCACAATTTTCATCCGATTTTGAAAATTCAAAAAGTAATGGAATGTCCGAGCTGCCTACTAAAAAAGTGCCAACTTTGGCTATGCTGCGAAGCCCCGTTTAGAAGTTATGGGCATTTTAAAATTTGGATGGGAAAATTGGCCCCACGTCCACAATTTTCATCCGATTTTGAAAATTCAAAAAGTAATGGAATGTCCGAGCTGCCTACTAAAAAAGTGCCAACTTTGGCTATGCTGCGAAGCCCCGTTTAGAAGTTATGGGCATTTTAAAATTTGGATGGGAAAATTGGCCCCACGTCCACAATTTTCATCTGATTTTCAAAATTCAAAAAGTAATGGAATGTCCGAGCTGCCTACTAAAAAAGTGCCAACTTTGGCTATGCTGCGACGCACCGTTTAGAAGTTATGGGCATTTTAAAATTTGGATGGGAAAATTGGCCCCACGTCCACAATTTTCATCCGATTTTGAAAATTCAAAAAGTAATGGAATGTCCGAGCTGCCTACTAAAAAAGTGCCAACTTTGGCTATGCTGCGAAGCCCCGTTTAGAAGTTATGGGCATTTTAAAATTTGGATGGGAAAATTGGCCCCACGTCCACAATTTTCATCCGATTTTGAAAATTCAAAAAGTAATGGAATGTCCGAGCTGCCTACTAAAAAAGTGCCAACTTTGGCTATGCTGCGAAGCCCCGTTTAGAAGTTATGGGCATTTTAAAATTTGGATGGGAAAATTGGCCCCACGTCCACAATTTTCATCTGATTTTCAAAATTCAAAAAGTAATGGAATGTCCGAGCTGCCTACTAAAAAAGTGTCAACTTTGGCTATGCTGCGACGCACCGTTTAGAAGTTATGGACATTTTAAAATTTGGATGGGAAAATTGGCCCCACGTCCACAATTTTCATCCGATTTTGAAAATTCAAAAAGTAATGGAATGTCCGAGCTGCCTACTAAAAAAGTGCCAACTTTGGCTATGCTGCGAAGCCCCGTTTAGAAGTTATGGGCATTTTAAAATTTGGATGGGAAAATTGGCCCCACGTCCACAATTTTCATCTGATTTTCAAAATTCAAAAAGTAATGGAATGTCCGAGCTGCCTGCTAAAAAAGTGCCAACTTTGGCTATGCTGCGACGCACCGTTTAGAAGTTATGGACATTTTAAAATTTGGATGGGAAAATTGGCCCCACGTCCACAATTTTCATCTGATTTTCAAAATTCAAAAAGTAATGGAATGTCCGAGCTGCCTACTAAAAAAGTGCCAACTTTGGCTATGCTGCGACGCACCGTTTAGAAGTTATGGACATTTTAAAATTTGGATGGGAAAATTGGCCCCACGTCCACAATTTTCATCTGATTTTCAAAATTCAAAAAGTAATGGAATGTCCGAGCTGCCTGCTAAAAAAGTGCCAACTTTGGCTATGCTGCGAAGCCCCGTTTAGAAGTTATGGGCATTTTAAAATTTGGATGGGAAAATTGGCCCCACGTCCACAATTTTCATCTGATTTTCAAAATTCAAAAAGTAATGGAATGTCCGAGCTGCCTACTAAAAAAGTGCCAACTTTGGCTATGCTGCGAAGCCCCGTTTAGAAGTTATGGCCATTTTAAAATTTGGATGGGAAAATTGGCCCCACGTCCACAATTTTCATCCGATTTTGAAAATTCAAAAAGTAATGGAATGTCCGAGCTGCCTACTAAAAAAGTGCCAACTTTGGCTATGCTGCGAAGCCCCGTTTAGAAGTTATGGGCATTTTAAAATTTGGATGGGAAAATTGGCCCCACGTCCACAATTTTCATCCGATTTTGAAAATTCAAAAAGTAATGGAATGTCCGAGCTGCCTACTAAAAAAGTTTAGAAGTTATGGACATTTTAAAATTTGGATGGGAAAATTGGCCCCACGTCCACAATTTTCATCTGATTTTCAAAATTCAAAAAGTAATGGAATGTCCGAGCTGCCTACTAAAAAAGTGCCAACTTTGGCTATGCTGCGAAGCCCCGTTTAAAAGTTATGGACATTTTAAAATTTGGATGGGAAAATTGGCCCCACGTCCACAATTTTCATCTGATTTTGAAAATTCAAAAAGCAATGGAATGTCCAAGTTACCTACTAAAAAAGTGCCAACTTTGGCTATGCTGCGACGCACCGTTTAGAAGTTATGGACATTTTAAAATTTGGATGGGAAAATTGGCCCCACGTCCACAATTTTCATCTGATTTTCAAAATTCAAAAAGTAATGGAATGTCCGAGCTGCCTACTAAAAAAGTGCCAACTTTGGCTATGCTGCGAAGCCCCGTTTAGAAGTTATGGGCATTTTAAAATTTGGATGGGAAAATTGGCCCCACGTCCACAATTTTCATCCGATTTTGAAAATTCAAAAAGTAATGGAATGTCCGAGCTGCCTGCTAAAAAAGTGCCAACTTTGGCTATGCTGCGACGCACCGTTTAGAAGTTATGGACATTTTAAAATTTGGATGGGAAAATTGGCCCCACGTCCACAATTTTCATCTGATTTTCAAAATTCAAAAAGTAATGGAATGTCCGAGCTGCCTACTAAAAAAGTGCCAACTTTGGCTATGCTGCGAAGCCCCGTTTAAAAGTTATGGACATTTTAAAATTTGGATGGGAAAATTGGCCCCACGTCCACAGTTTTCATCCGATTTTGAAAATTCAAAAAGCAATGGAATGTCCAAGTTACCTACTAAAAAAGTGCCAACTTTGGCTATGCTGCGACGCACCGTTTAGAAGTTATGGACATTTTAAAATTTGGATGGGAAAATTGGCCCCACGTCCACAATTTTCATCCGATTTTGAAAATTCAAAAAGTAATGGAATGTCCGAGCTGCCTACTAAAAAAGTGCCAACTTTGGCTATGCTGCGAAGCCCCGTTTAGAAGTTATGGGCATTTTAAAATTTGGATGGGAAAATTGGCCCCACGTCCACAATTTTCATCCGATTTTGAAAATTCAAAAAGTAATGGAATGTCCGAGCTGCCTACTAAAAAAGTGCCAACTTTGGCTATGCTGCGAAGCCCCGTTTAGAAGTTATGGGCATTTTAAAATTTGGATGGGAAAATTGGCCCCACGTCCACAATTTTCATCTGATTTTCAAAATTCAAAAAGTAATGGAATGTCCGAGCTGCCTACTAAAAAAGTGCCAACTTTGGCTATGCTGCGACGCACCGTTTAGAAGTTATGGGCATTTTAAAATTTGGATGGGAAAATTGGCCCCACGTCCACAATTTTCATCCGATTTTGAAAATTCAAAAAGTAATGGAATGTCCGAGCTGCCTACTAAAAAAGTGCCAACTTTGGCTATGCTGCGAAGCCCCGTTTAGAAGTTATGGGCATTTTAAAATTTGGATGGGAAAATTGGCCCCACGTCCACAATTTTCATCCGATTTTGAAAATTCAAAAAGTAATGGAATGTCCGAGCTGCCTACTAAAAAAGTGCCAACTTTGGCTATGCTGCGAAGCCCCGTTTAGAAGTTATGGGCATTTTAAAATTTGGATGGGAAAATTGGCCCCACGTCCACAATTTTCATCTGATTTTCAAAATTCAAAAAGTAATGGAATGTCCGAGCTGCCTACTAAAAAAGTGTCAACTTTGGCTATGCTGCGACGCACCGTTTAGAAGTTATGGACATTTTAAAATTTGGATGGGAAAATTGGCCCCACGTCCACAATTTTCATCCGATTTTGAAAATTCAAAAAGTAATGGAATGTCCGAGCTGCCTACTAAAAAAGTGCCAACTTTGGCTATGCTGCGAAGCCCCGTTTAGAAGTTATGGGCATTTTAAAATTTGGATGGGAAAATTGGCCCCACGTCCACAATTTTCATCTGATTTTCAAAATTCAAAAAGTAATGGAATGTCCGAGCTGCCTGCTAAAAAAGTGCCAACTTTGGCTATGCTGCGACGCACCGTTTAGAAGTTATGGACATTTTAAAATTTGGATGGGAAAATTGGCCCCACGTCCACAATTTTCATCTGATTTTCAAAATTCAAAAAGTAATGGAATGTCCGAGCTGCCTACTAAAAAAGTGCCAACTTTGGCTATGCTGCGACGCACCGTTTAGAAGTTATGGACATTTTAAAATTTGGATGGGAAAATTGGCCCCACGTCCACAATTTTCATCTGATTTTCAAAATTCAAAAAGTAATGGAATGTCCGAGCTGCCTGCTAAAAAAGTGCCAACTTTGGCTATGCTGCGACGCACCGTTTAGAAGTTATGGACATTTTAAAATTTGGATGGGAAAATTGGCCCCACGTCCACAATTTTCATCCGATTTTGAAAATTCAAAAAGTAATGGAATGTCCGAGCTGCCTGCTAAAAAAGTGCCAACTTTGACTATGCTGCGACGCACCGTTTAGAAGTTATGGGCATTTTAAAAGTTGGATGGGAAAATTGGCCCCACGTCCACAGTTTTCATCCGATTTTGAAAATTCAAAAAGCAATGGAATGTCCAAGTTACCTACTAAAAAAGTGCCAACTTTGGCTATGCTGCGACGCACCGTTTAGAAGTTATGGGCATTTTAAAATTTGGATGGGAAAATTGGCCCCACGTCCACAATTTTCATCCGATTTTCAAAATTCAAAAAGTAATGGAATGTCCGAGCTGCCTACTAAAAAAGTGCCAACTTTGGCTATGCTGCGACTTCCCGTTTAGAAGTTATGGGCATTTTAAAAGTTGGATGGGAAAATTGGCCCCACGTCCACAATTTTCATCCGATTTTCAAAATTCAACAAGTAATGGAATGTCCGAGCTGCCTGCTAAAAAAGTGCCAACTTTGGCTATGCTGCGACGTCCCGTTTAGAAGTTATGGGCATTTTAAAAGTTGGATGGGAAAATTGGCCCCACGTCCACAATTTTCATCCGATTTTCAAAATTCAACAAGTAATGGAATGTCCGAGCTGCCTACTAAAAAAGTGCCAACTTTGGCTATGCTGCGACGCACCGTTTAGAAGTTATGGGCATTTTAAAATTTGGATGGGAAAATTGGCCCCACGTCCACAGTTTTCATCCGATTTTGAAAATTCAAAAAGCAATGGAATGTCCAAGTTACCTACTAAAAAAGTGCCAACTTTGGCTATGCTGCGACGCACCGTTTAGAAGTTATGGGCATTTTAAAATTTGGATGGGAAAATTGGCCCCACGTCCACAATTTTCATCCGATTTTCAAAATTCAACAAGTAATGGAATGTCCGAGCTGCCTACTAAAAAAGTGCCAACTTTGGCTATGCTGCGACGCACCGTTTAGAAGTTATGGGCATTTTAAAATTTGGATGGGAAAATTGGCCCCACGTCCACAATTTTCATCCGATTTTGAAAATTCAAAAAGTAATGGAATGTCCGAGCTGCCTGCTAAAAAAGTGCCAACTTTGGCTATGCTGCGAAGCCCCGTTTAGAAGTTATGGGCATTTTAAAATTTGGATGGGAAAATTGGCCCCACGTCCACAATTTTCATCCGATTTTCAAAATTCAAAAAGTAATGGAATGTCCGAGCTGCCTACTAAAAAAGTGCCAACTTTGGCTATGCTGCGAAGCCCCGTTTAGAAGTTATGGGCATTTTAAAATTTGGATGAGAAAATTGGCTCCACGTCCACAATTTTCCTCCGATTTTCAAAATTCAAAAAGTAATGGAATGTCCGAGCTGCCTGCTAAAAAAGTGCCAACTTTGGCTATGCTGCGAAGCCCCGTTTAAAAGTTATGGACATTTTAAAATTTGGATGGGAAAATTGGCCCCACGTCCACAATTTTCATCTGATTTTCAAAATTCAAAAAGTAATGGAATGTCCGAGCTGCCTACTAAAAAAGTGCCAACTTTGGCTATGCTGCGAAGCCCCGTTTAAAAGTTATGGGCATTTTAAAATTTGGATGGGAAAATTGGCCCCACGTCCACAATTTTCATCCGATTTTCAAAATTCAACAAGCAATGGAATGTCCGAGCTGCCTACTAAAAAAGTGCCAACATTGGCTATGCTGCGACGCACCGTTTAGAAGTTATGGCCATTTTAAAATTTGGATGGGAAAATTGGCACCACGTCCACAGTTTTCATCCGATTTTGAAAATTCAAAAAGCAATGGAATGTCCAAGTTACCTACTAAAAAAGTGCCAACTTTGGCTATGCTGCGACGCACCGTTTAGAAGTTATGGACATTTTAAAATTTGGATGGGAAAATTGGCCCCACGTCCACAATTTTCATCTGATTTTCAAAATTCAAAAAGTAATGGAATGTCCGAGCTGCCTGCTAAAAAAGTGCCAACTTTGGCTATGCTGCGACGCACCGTTTAGAAGTTATGGACATTTTAAAATTTGGATGGGAAAATTGGCCCCACGTCCACAATTTTCATCCGATTTTCAAAATTCAACAAGCAATGGAATGTCCGAGCTGCCTACTAAAAAAGTGCCAACTTTGGCTATGCTGCGACGCACCGTTTAGAAGTTATGGCCATTTTAAAATTTGGATGGGAAAATTGGCTCCACGTCCACAATTTTCCTCCGATTTTCAAAATTCAAAAAGTAATGGAATGTCCGAGCTGCCTGCTAAAAAAGTGCCAACTTTGGCTATGCTGCGAAGCCCCGTTTAAAAGTTATGGACATTTTAAAATTTGGATGGGAAAATTGGCCCCACGTCCACAATTTTCATCTGATTTTCAAAATTCAAAAAGTAATGGAATGTCCGAGCTGCCTACTAAAAAAGTGCCAACTTTGGCTATGCTGCGAAGCCCCGTTTAAAAGTTATGGGCATTTTAAAATTTGGATGGGAAAATTGGCCCCACGTCCACAATTTTCATCCGATTTTCAAAATTCAACAAGCAATGGAATGTCCGAGCTGCCTACTAAAAAAGTGCCAACTTTGGCTATGCTGCGACGCACCGTTTAGAAGTTATGGCCATTTTAAAATTTGGATGGGAAAATTGGCACCACGTCCACAGTTTTCATCCGATTTTGAAAATTCAAAAAGCAATGGAATGTCCAAGTTACCTACTAAAAAAGTGCCAACTTTGGCTATGCTGCGAAGCCCCGTTTAAAAGTTATGGACATTTTAAAATTTGGATGGGAAAATTGGCCCCACGTCCACAATTTTCATCTGATTTTCAAAATTCAAAAAGTAATGGAATGTCCGAGCTGCCTACTAAAAAAGTGCCAACTTTGGCTATGCTGCGAAGCCCCGTTTAAAAGTTATGGGCATTTTAAAATTTGGATGGGAAAATTGGCACCACGTCCACAGTTTTCATCCGATTTTGAAAATTCAAAAAGCAATGGAATGTCCAAGTTACCTACTAAAAAAGTGCCAACTTTGGCTATGCTGCGACGCACCGTTTAGAAGTTATGGCCATTTTAAAATTTGGATGGGAAAATTGGTACCACGTCCACAGTTTTCATCCGATTTTCAAAATTCAAAAAGCAATGGAATGTCCAAGTTGCCTACTAAAAAAGTGCCAACTTTGGCTATGCTGCGACGCACCGTTTAGAAGTTATGGCCATTTTAAGATTTGGATGGGAAAATTGGTACCACGTCCACAGTTTTCATCCGATTTTGAAAATTCAAAAAGCAATGGAATGTCCAAGTTACCTACTAAAAAAGTGCCAACTTTGCCTATGCTGCGACGCACCGTTTAGAAGTTATTGCCATTTTAAAATTTGGATGGGAAAATTGGCACCACGTCCACAGTTTTCATCCGATTTTGAAAATTCAAAAAGCAATGGAATGTCCAAGTTACCTACTAAAAAAGTGCCAACTTTGGCTATGCTGCGAAGCCCCGTTTAAAAGTTATGGACATTTTAAAATTTGGATGGGAAAATTGGCCCCATGTCCACAATTTTCATCCGATTTTCAAAATTCAAAAAGTAATGGAATGTCCGAGCTGCCTGCTAAAAAAGTGCCAACTTTGGCTATGCTGCGAAGCCCCGTTTAAAAGTTATGGACATTTTAAAATTTGGATGGGAAAATTGGCCCCACGTCCACAATTTTCCTCCGATTTTCAAAATGCAAAAAGTAATGGAATGTCCGAGCTGCCTGCTAAAAAAGTGCCAACTTTGGCTATGCTGCGAAGCCCCGTTTAGAAGTTATGGGCATTTTAAAATTTGGATGGGAAAATTGGCCCCATGTCCACAATTTTCATCCGATTTTCAAAATTCAAAAAGTAATGGAATGTCCGAGCTGCCTGCTAAAAAAGTGCCAACTTTGGCTATGCTGCGAAGCCCCGTTTAAAAGTTATGGACATTTTAAAATTTGGATGGGAAAATTGGCCCCATGTCCACAATTTTCATCCGATTTTCAAAATTCAAAAAGTAATGGAATGTCCGAGCTGCCTGCTAAAAAAGTGCCAACTTTGGCTATGCTGCGAAGCCCCGTTTAAAAGTTATGGACATTTTAAAATTTGGATGGGAAAATTGGCCCCATGTCCACAATTTTCATCCGATTTTCAAAATTCAAAAAGTAATGGAATGTCCGAGCTGCCTACTAAAAAAGTGCCAACTTTGGCTATGCTGCGAAGCCCCGTTTAGAAGTTATGGGCATTTTAAAATTTGGATGAGAAAATTGGCTCCACGTCCACAATTTTCCTCCGATTTTCAAAATTCAAAAAGTAATGGAATGTCCGAGCTGCCTGCTAAAAAAGTGCCAACTTTGGCTATGCTGCGAAGCCCCGTTTAAAAGTTATGGACATTTTAAAATTTGGATGGGAAAATTGGCCCCACGTCCACAATTTTCCTCCGATTTTCAAAATGCAAAAAGTAATGGAATGTCCGAGCTGCCTGCTAAAAAAGTGCCAACTTTGGCTATGCTGCGAAGCCCCGTTTAAAAGTTATGGACATTTTAAAATTTGGATGGGAAAATTGGCCCCACGTCCACAATTTTCATCTGATTTTCAAAATTCAAAAAGTAATGGAATGTCCGAGCTGCCTGCTAAAAAAGTGCCAACTTTGGCTATGCTGCGACGCACCGTTTAGAAGTTATGGACATTTTAAAATTTGGATGGGAAAATTGGCCCCACGTCCACAATTTTCATCCGATTTTCAAAATGCAAAAAGTAATGGAATGTCCGAGCTGCCTGCTAAAAAAGTGCCAACTTTGGCTATGCTGCGAAGCCCCGTTTAAAAGTTATGGACATTTTAAAATTTGGATGGGAAAATTGGCCCCACGTCCACAATTTTCATCTGATTTTCAAAATTCAAAAAGTAATGGAATGTCCGAGCTGCCTGCTAAAAAAGTGCCAACTTTGGCTATGCTGCGACGCACCGTTTAGAAGTTATGGACATTTTAAAATTTGGATGGGAAAATTGGCCCCACGTCCACAATTTTCATCCGATTTTCAAAATTCAACAAGCAATGGAATGTCCGAGCTGCCTACTAAAAAAGTGCCAACTTTGGCTATGCTGCGACGCACCGTTTAGAAGTTATGGCCATTTTAAAATTTGGATGGGAAAATTGGCTCCACGTCCACAATTTTCCTCCGATTTTCAAAATTCAAAAAGTAATGGAATGTCCGAGCTGCCTACTAAAAAAGTGCCAACTTTGGCTATGCTGCGAAGCCCCGTTTAAAAGTTATGGGCATTTTAAAATTTGGATGGGAAAATTGGCCCCACGTCCACAATTTTCATCCGATTTTCAAAATTCAACAAGCAATGGAATGTCCGAGCTGCCTACTAAAAAAGTGCCAACCTTGGCTATGCTGCGACGCACCGTTTAGAAGTTATGGCCATTTTAAAATTTGGATGGGAAAATTGGGACCACGTCCACAGTTTTCATCCGATTTTCAAAATTCAAAAAGCAATGGAATGTCCAAGTTGCCTACTAAAAAAGTGCCAACTTTGCCTATGCTGCGACGCACCGTTTAGAAGTTATTGCCATTTTAAAATTTGGATGGGAAAATTGGGACCACGTCCACAGTTTTCATCCGATTTTCAAAATTCAAAAAGCAATGGAATGTTCAAGTTGCCTACTAAAAAAGTGCCAACTTTGCCTATGCTGCGACGCACCGTTTAGAAGTTATTGCCATTTTAAAATTTGGATGGGAAAATTGGCACCACGTCCACAGTTTTCATCCGATTTTCAAAATTCAAAAAGCAATGGAATGTCCGAGCTGCCTGCTAAAAAAGTGCCAACTTTGGCTATGCTGCGACGCACCGTTTAGAAGTTATGGCCATTTTAAAATTTGGATGGGAAAATTGGCTCCACGTCCACAATTTTCATCCGATTTTGAAAATTCAAAAAGCAATGGAATGTCCGAGCTGCCTACTAAAAAAGTGCCAACTTTGGCTATGCTGCGAAGCCCCGTTTAAAAGTTATGGGCATTTTAAAATTTGGATGGGAAAATTGGCCCCACGTCCACAATTTTCATCTGATTTTCAAAATTCAAAAAGTAATGGAATGTCCGAGCTGCCTACTAAAAAAGTTCCAACTTTGGCTATGCTGCGAAGCCCCGTTTAAAAGTTATGGGCATTTTAAAATTTGGATGGGAAAATTGGCCCCACGTCCACAATTTTCATCCGATTTTCAAAATTCAACAAGCAATGGAATGTCCGAGCTGCCTGCTAAAAAAGTGCCAACTTTGGCTATGCTGCGAAGCCCCGTTTAAAAGTTATGGACATTTTAAAATTTGGATGGGAAAATTGGCCCCACGTCCACAATTTTCATCTGATTTTCAAAATTCAAAAAGTAATGGAATGTCCGAGCTGCCTACTAAAAAAGTTCCAACTTTGGCTATGCTGCGAAGCCCCGTTTAAAAGTTATGGGCATTTTAAAATTTGGATGGGAAAATTGGCCCCACGTCCACAATTTTCATCCGATTTTCAAAATTCAACAAGCAATGGAATGTCCGAGCTGCCTACTAAAAAAGTGCCAACTTTGGCTATGCTGCGACGCACCGTTTAGAAGTTATGGCCATTTTAAAATTTGGATGGGAAAATTGGCACCACGTCCACAGTTTTCATCCGATTTTGAAAATTCAAAAAGTAATGGAATGTCCGAGCTGCCTACTAAAAAAGTGCCAACTTTGGCTATGCTGCGAAGCCCCGTTTAAAAGTTATGGACATTTTAAAATTTGGATGGGAAAATTGGCCCCACGTCCACAATTTTCATCTGATTTTCAAAATTCAAAAAGTAATGGAATGTCCGAGCTGCCTACTAAAAAAGTGCCAACTTTGGCTATGCTGCGAAGCCCCGTTTAAAAGTTATGGACATTTTAAAATTTGGATGGGAAAATTGGCCCCACGTCCACAATTTTCATCCGATTTTGAAAATTCAAAAAGTAATGGAATGTCCGAGCTGCCTACTAAAAAAGTGCCAACTTTGGCTATGCTGCGAAGCCCCGTTTAAAAGTTATGGACATTTTAAAATTTGGATGGGAAAATTGGCCCCACGTCCACAATTTTCATCTGATTTTCAAAATTCAAAAAGTAATGGAATGTCCGAGCTGCCTACTAAAAAAGTGCCAACTTTGGCTATGCTGCGACGCACCGTTTAGAAGTTATGGCCATTTTAAAATTTGGATGGGAAAATTGGTACCACGTCCACAGTTTTCATCCGATTTTCAAAATTCAAAAAGCAATGGAATGTCCAAGTTGCCTACTAAAAAAGTGCCAACTTTGGCTATGCTGCGACGCACCGTTTAGAAGTTATGGCCATTTTAAGATTTGGATGGGAAAATTGGTACCACGTCCACAGTTTTCATCCGATTTTGAAAATTCAAAAAGCAATGGAATGTCCAAGTTACCTACTAAAAAAGTGCCAACTTTGCCTATGCTGCGACGCACCGTTTAGAAGTTATTGCCATTTTAAAATTTGGATGGGAAAATTGGCACCACGTCCACAGTTTTCATCCGATTTTGAAAATTCAAAAAGCAATGGAATGTCCAAGTTACCTACTAAAAAAGTGCCAACTTTGGCTATGCTGCGAAGCCCCGTTTAGAAGTTATGGGCATTTTAAAATTTGGATGGGAAAATTGGCCCCATGTCCACAATTTTCATCCGATTTTCAAAATTCAAAAAGTAATGGAATGTCCGAGCTGCCTACTAAAAAAGTGCCAACTTTGGCTATGCTGCGAAGCCCCGTTTAGAAGTTATGGGCATTTTAAAATTTGGATGAGAAAATTGGCTCCACGTCCACAATTTTCCTCCGATTTTCAAAATTCAAAAAGTAATGGAATGTCCGAGCTGCCTGCTAAAAAAGTGCCAACTTTGGCTATGCTGCGAAGCCCCGTTTAAAAGTTATGGACATTTTAAAATTTGGATGGGAAAATTGGCCCCACGTCCACAATTTTCCTCCGATTTTCAAAATTCAAAAAGTAATGGAATGTCCGAGCTGCCTGCTAAAAAAGTGCCAACTTTGGCTATGCTGCGAAGCCCCGTTTAAAAGTTATGGACATTTTAAAATTTGGATGGGAAAATTGGCCCCACGTCCACAATTTTCATCTGATTTTCAAAATTCAAAAAGTAATGGAATGTCCAAGTTGCCTACTAAAAAAGTGCCAACTTTGGCTATGCTGCGACGCACCGTTTAGAAGTTATGGACATTTTAAAATTTGGATGGGAAAATTGGCCCCACGTCCACAATTTTCATCCGATTTTCAAAATTCAACAAGCAATGGAATGTCGAGCTGCCTACTAAAAAGTGCCAACTTTGGCTATGCTGCGACGCACCGTTTAGAAGTTATTGCCATTTTAAAATTTGGATGGGAAAATTGGGACCACGTCCACAGTTTTCATCCGATTTTCAAAATTCAAAAAGCAATGGAATGTTCAAGTTGCCTACTAAAAAAGTGCCAACTTTGCCTATGCTGCGACGCACCGTTTAGAAGTTATTGCCATTTTAAAATTTGGATGGGAAAATTGGCACCACGTCCACAGTTTTCATCCGATTTTCAAAATTCAAAAAGCAATGGAATGTTCAAGTTGCCTACTAAAAAAGTGCCAACTTTGCCTATGCTGCGACGCACCGTTTAGAAGTTATTGCCATTTTAAAATTTGGATGGGAAAATTGGCACCACGTCCACAGTTTTCATCCGATTTTCAAAATTCAAAAAGCAATGGAATGTCCAAGTTACCTACTAAAAAAGTGCCAACTTTGCCTATGCTGCGACGCACCGTTTAGAAGTTATTGCCATTTTAAAATTTGGATGGGAAAATTGGGACCACGTCCACAGTTTTCATCCGATTTTCAAAATTCAAAAAGCAATGGAATGTTCAAGTTGCCTACTAAAAAAGTGCCAACTTTGCCTATGCTGCGACGCACCGTTTAGAAGTTATTGCCATTTTAAAATTTGGATGGGAAAATTGGCACCACGTCCACAGTTTTCATCCGATTTTCAAAATTCAAAAAGCAATGGAATGTCCAAGTTACCTACTAAAAAAGTGCCAACTTTGGCTATGCTGCGACGCACCGTTTAGAAGTTATTGCCATTTTAAAATTTGGATGGGAAAATTGGCACCACGTCCACAGTTTTCATCCGATTTTCAAAATTCAAAAAGCAATGGAATGTTCAAGTTGCCTACTAAAAAAGTGCCAACTTTGGCTATGCTGCGACGCACCGTTTAGAAGTTATTGCCATTTTAAAATTTGGATGGGAAAATTGGGACCACGTCCACAGTTTTCATCGGATTTTCAAAATTCAAAAAGCAATGGAATGTCCGAGCTGCCTACTAAAAAAGTGCCAACTTTGGCTATGCTGCGACGCACCGTTTAGAAGTTATTGCCATTTTAAAATTTGGATGGGAAAATTGGGACCACGTCCACAGTTTTCATCGGATTTTCAAAATTCAAAAAGCAATGGAATGTTCAAGTTGCCTACTAAAAAAGTGCCAACTTTGGCTATGCTGCGACGCACCGTTTAGAAGTTATTGCCATTTTAAAATTTGGATGGGAAAATTGGCACCACGTCCACAGTTTTCATCCGATTTTCAAAATTCAACAAGTAATGGAATGTCCGAGCTGCCTACTAAAAAAGTGCCAACTTTGGCTATGCTGCGACGCACCGTTTAGAAGTTATTGCCATTTTAAAATTTGGATGGGAAAATTGGCACCACGTCCACAGTTTTCATTCGATTTTCAAAATTCAAAAAGCAATGGAATGTCCAAGTTGCCTACTAAAAAAGTGCCAACTTTGGCTATGCTGCGACGCACCGTTTAGAAGTTATTGCCATTTTAAAATTTGGATGGGAAAATTGGCACCACGTCCACAGTTTTCATCCGATTTTCAAAATTCAAAAAGCAATGGAATGTCCAAGTTGCCTACTAAAAAAGTGCCAACTTTGGCTATGCTGCGACGCACCGTTTAGAAGTTATTGCCATTTTAAAATTTGGATGGGAAAATTGGCACCACGTCCACAGTTTTCATCCGATTTTCAAAATTCAAAAAGCAATGGAATGTCCAAGTTGCCTACTAAAAAAGTGCCAACTTTGGCTATGCTGCGACGCACCGTTTAGAAGTTATTGCCATTTTAAAATTTGGATGGGAAAATTGGCACCACGTCCACAGTTTTCATCCGATTTTCAAAATTCAAAAAGCAATGGAATGTCCAAGTTGCCTACTAAAAAAGTGCCAACTTTGGCTATGCTGCGACGCACCGTTTAGAAGTTATTGCCATTTTAAAATTTGGATGGGAAAATTGGCACCACGTCCACAGTTTTCATCCGATTTTCAAAATTCAAAAAGCAATGGAATGTTCAAGTTGCCTACTAAAAAAGTGCCAACTTTGGCTATGCTGCGACGCACCGTTTAGAAGTTATTGCCATTTTAAAATTTGGATGGGAAAATTGGCACCACGTCCACAGTTTTCATCCGATTTTCAAAATTCAAAAAGCAATGGAATGTCCAAGTTGCCTACTAAAAAAGTGCCAACTTTGGCTATGCTGCGACGCACCGTTTAGAAGTTATTGCCATTTTAAAATTTGGATGGGAAAATTGGCACCACGTCCACAGTTTTCATCCGATTTTCAAAATTCAAAAAGCAATGGAATGTCCAAGTTGCCTACTAAAAAAGTGCCAACTTTGGCTATGCTGCGACGCACCGTTTAGAAGTTATTGCCATTTTAAAATTTGGATGGGAAAATTGGCACCACGTCCACAGTTTTCATCCGATTTTCAAAATTCAAAAAGCAATGGAATGTTCAAGTTGCCTACTAAAAAAGTGCCAACTTTGGCTATGCTGCGACGCACCGTTTAGAAGTTATTGCCATTTTAAAATTTGGATGGGAAAATTGGCACCACGTCCACAGTTTTCATCCGATTTTCAAAATTCAAAAAGCAATGGAATGTTCAAGTTGCCTACTAAAAAAGTGCCAACTTTGGCTATGCTGCGACGCACCGTTTAGAAGTTATTGCCATTTTAAAATTTGGATGGGAAAATTGGCACCACGTCCACAGTTTTCATCCGATTTCAAAATTCAAAAAGCAATGGAATGTCCAAGTTGCCTACTAAAAAAGTGCCAACTTTGCTATGCTGCGACGCACCGTTTAGAAGTTATTGCCATTTTAAAATTTGGATGGGAAAATTGGCACCACGTCCACAGTTTTCATCCGATTTTCAAAATTCAAAAAGCAATGGAATGTTCAAGTTGCCTACTAAAAAAGTGCCAACTTTGGCTATGCTGCGACGCACCGTTTAGAAGTTATTGCCATTTTAAAATTTGGATGGGAAAATTGGCACCACGTCCACAGTTTTCATCCGATTTTCAAAATTCAAAAAGCAATGGAATGTTCAAGTTGCCTACTAAAAAAGTGCCAACTTTGGCTATGCTGCGACGCACCGTTTAGAAGTTATTGCCATTTTAAAATTTGGATGGGAAAATTGGCACCACGTCCACAGTTTTCATCCGATTTTCAAAATTCAAAAAGCAATGGAATGTTCAAGTTGCCTACTAAAAAAGTGCCAACTTTGGCTATGCTGCGACGCACCGTTTAGAAGTTATTGCCATTTTAAAATTTGGATGGGAAAATTGGCACCACGTCCACAGTTTTCATCCGATTTTCAAAATTCAAAAAGCAATGGAATGTTCAAGTTGCCTACTAAAAAAGTGCCAACTTTGGCTATGCTGCGACGCACCGTTTAGAAGTTATTGCCATTTTAAAATTTGGATGGGAAAATTGGACCACGTCCACAGTTTTCATCGGATTTCAAATTCAAAAAGCAATGGAATGTTCAAGTTGCCTACTAAAAAAGTGCCAACTTTGGCTATTCTGCGACGCACCGTTTAGAAGTTATTGCCATTTTAAAATTTGGATGGGAAAATTGGCACCACGTCCACAGTTTTCATCCGATTTTCAAAATTCAAAAAGCAATGGAATGTTCAAGTTGCCTACTAAAAAAGTGCCAACTTTGGCTATGCTGCGACGCACCGTTTAGAAGTTATTGCCATTTTAAAATTTGGATGGGAAAATTGGCACCACGTCCACAGTTTTCATCCGATTTTCAAAATTCAAAAAGCAATGGAATGTCCAAGTTGCCTACTAAAAAAGTGCCAACTTTGCCTATGCTGCGACGCACCGTTTAGAAGTTATTGCCATTTTAAAATTTGGATGGGAAAATTGGCACCACGTCCACAGTTTTCATCCGATTTTCAAAATTCAAAAAGCAATGGAATGTTCAAGTTGCCTACTAAAAAAGTGCCAACTTTGGCTATGCTGCGACGCACCGTTTAGAAGTTATTGCCATTTTAAAATTTGGATGGGAAAATTGGCACCACGTCCACAGTTTTCATCCGATTTTCAAAATTCAAAAAGCAATGGAATGTCCAAGTTGCCTACTAAAAAAGTGCCAACTTTGGCTATGCTGCGACGCACCGTTTAGAAGTTATGGCATTTGAAAATTTGGATGGGAAAATTGGGACCACGTCCACAGTTTTCATCGGATTTTCAAAATTCAAAAAGCAATGGAATGTCCAAGTTGCCTACTAAAAAACTGCCAACTTTGGCTATGCTGCGACGCACCGTTTAGAAGTTATGCCATTTTAAAATTTGGATGGGAAAATTGGCACCACGTCCACAGTTTTCATCCGATTTTCAAAATTCAAAAAGCAATGGAATGTCCAAGTTGCCTACTAAAAAACTGCCAACTTTGGCTATGCTGCGACGCACCGTTTAGAAGTTATTGCCATTTTAAAATTTGGATGGGAAAATTGGCACCACGTCCACAGTTTTCATCCGATTTTCAAAATTCAAAAAGCAATGGAATGTCCAAGTTGCCTACTAAATAAGTGCCAACTTTGGCTATGCTGCGACGCACCGTTTAGAAGTTATGGGCATTTGAAAATTTGGATGGGAAAATTGGGACCACGTCCACAGTTTTCATCGGATTTTCAAAATTCAAAAAGCAATGGAATGTCCAAGTTGCCTACTAAAAAACTGCCAACTTTGGCTATGCTGCGACGCACCGTTTAGAAGTTATTGCCATTTTAAAATTTGGATGGGAAAATTGGCACCACGTCCACAGTTTTCATCCGATTTTCAAAATTCAAAAAGCAATGGAATGTCCAAGTTGCCTACTAAAAAACTGCCAACTTTGGCTATGCTGCGACGCACCGTTTAGAAGTTATTGCCATTTTAAAATTTGGATGGGAAAATTGGCACCACGTCCACAGTTTTCATCCGATTTTCAAAATTCAAAAAGCAATGGAATGTCCAAGTTGCCTACTAAAAAAGTGCCAACTTTGGCTCTGCTGCGACGCACCGTTTAGAAGTTATTGCCATTTTAAAATTTGGATGGGAAAATTGGCACCACGTCCACAGTTTTCATCCGATTTTCAAAATTCAAAAAGCAATGGAATGTTCAAGTTGCCTACTAAAAAAGTGCCAACTTTGGCTATGCTGCGACGCACCGTTTAGAAGTTATTGCCATTTTAAAATTTGGATGGGAAAATTGGCACCACGTCCACAGTTTTCATCCGATTTTCAAAATTCAAAAAGCAATGGAATGTCCAAGTTGCCTACTAAAAAAGTGCCAACTTTGCCTATGCTGCGACGCACCGTTTAGAAGTTATTGCCATTTTAAAATTTGGATGGGAAAATTGGCACCACGTCCACAGTTTTCATCCGATTTTCAAAATTCAAAAAGCAATGGAATGTCCAAGTTGCCTACTAAAAAAGTGCCAACTTTGCCTATGCTGCGACGCACCGTTTAGAAGTTATTGCCATTTTAAAATTTGGATGGGAAAATTGGCACCACGTCCACAGTTTTCATCCGATTTTCAAAATTCAAAAAGCAATGGAATGTCCAAGTTGCCTACTAAAAAAGTGCCAACTTTGGCTCTGCTGCGACGCACCGTTTAGAAGTTATTGCCATTTTAAAATTTGGATGGGAAAATTGGCACCACGTCCACAGTTTTCATCCGATTTTCAAAATTCAAAAAGCAATGGAATGTTCAAGTTGCCTACTAAAAAAGTGCCAACTTTGGCTATGCTGCGACGCACCGTTTAGAAGTTATTGCCATTTTAAAATTTGGATGGGAAAATTGGCACCACGTCCACAGTTTTCATCCGATTTTCAAAATTCAAAAAGCAATGGAATGTCCAAGTTGCCTACTAAAAAAGTGCCAACTTTGCCTATGCTGCGACGCACCGTTTAGAAGTTATTGCCATTTTAAAATTTGGATGGGAAAATTGGCACCACGTCCACAGTTTTCATCCGATTTTCAAAATTCAAAAAGCAATGGAATGTTCAAGTTGCCTACTAAAAAAGTGCCAACTTTGGCTATGCTGCGACGCACCGTTTAGAAGTTATTGCCATTTTAAAATTTGGATGGGAAAATTGGCACCACGTCCACAGTTTTCATCCGATTTTCAAAATTCAAAAAGCAATGGAATGTCCAAGTTGCCTACTAAAAAAGTGCCAACTTTGCCTATGCTGCGACGCACCGTTTAGAAGTTATTGCCATTTTAAAATTTGGATGGGAAAATTGGCACCACGTCCACAGTTTTCATCCGATTTTCAAAATTCAAAAAGCAATGGAATGTTCAAGTTGCCTACTAAAAAAGTGCCAACTTTGGCTATGCTGCGACGCACCGTTTAGAAGTTATTGCCATTTTAAAATTTGGATGGGAAAATTGGCACCACGTCCACAGTTTTCATCCGATTTTCAAAATTCAAAAAGCAATGGAATGTCCAAGTTGCCTACTAAAAAAGTGCCAACTTTGGCTATGCTGCGACGCACCGTTTAGAAGTTATGGGCATTTGAAAATTTGGATGGGAAAATTGGGACCACGTCCACAGTTTTCATCGGATTTTCAAAATTCAAAAAGCAATGGAATGTCCAAGTTGCCTACTAAAAAAGTGCCAACTTTGGCTATGCTGCGACGCACCGTTTAGAAGTTATTGCCATTTTAAAATTTGGATGGGAAAATTGGCACCACGTCCACAGTTTTCATCCGATTTTCAAAATTCAAAAAGCAATGGAATGTCCAAGTTGCCTACTAAAAAAGTGCCAACTTTGGCTATGCTGCGACGCACCGTTTAGAAGTTATTGCCATTTTAAAATTTGGATGGGAAAATTGGCACCACGTCCACAGTTTTCATCCGATTTTCAAAATTCAAAAAGCAATGGAATGTTCAAGTTGCCTACTAAAAAAGTGCCAACTTTGGCTATGCTGCGACGCACCGTTTAGAAGTTATTGCCATTTTAAAATTTGGATGGGAAAATTGGCACCACGTCCACAGTTTTCATCCGATTTTCAAAATTCAAAAAGCAATGGAATGTTCAAGTTGCCTACTAAAAAAGTGCCAACTTTGGCTATGCTGCGACGCACCGTTTAGAAGTTATTGCCATTTTAAAATTTGGATGGGAAAATTGGGACCACGTCCACAGTTTTCATCGGATTTTCAAAATTCAAAAAGCAATGGAATGTCCAAGTTGCCTACTAAAAAACTGCCAACTTTGGCTATGCTGCGACGCACCGTTTAGAAGTTATTGCCATTTTAAAATTTGGATGGGAAAATTGGCACCACGTCCACAGTTTTCATCCGATTTTCAAAATTCAAAAAGCAATGGAATGTCCAAGTTGCCTACTAAAAAAGTGCCAACTTTGGCTATGCTGCGACGCACCGTTTAGAAGTTATGGGCATTTGAAAATTTGGATGGGAAAATTGAGAGATCCTCGGATGTTTATACATTTTTGGAAAGGCTCTTACTCCAGCTATCCAAAAATGTATAAACTATGGCAATGCTAGTAAAATTGTGCAAGTTATGGCCATTTGAACATTGAAAATCTTTAAAGTGCCATAACTTCTAAAGTATTGATCGGAGAGGGGTCAAACTCGGCATTTTTCAAATTGAGAGTGAAAGTGCTGGAATCGGTCTTACTACCCTACTATACCTCAAGATAGGGGACGGACTTAGCCCAAAGCGCCCAAACCACAGGACATTGCTGGTTGCGCTTGACCTGGCTAAAGCCTTCGAAGCCTTCCCTTCCCGCTGTCTAAAACGTTGGACCGGTAACTTGGTAAGTGGCCGTCAATCGTCGGTTGAATTCAGAAGCGCAAAGTCAAAACCCAGAATAGTTAAACAAGGGGTTTGATGACTCTACTCTAACAATATACGCTTCCCTGTGAAATGAGTCGTATATGACTCATAAATGGAGTGTTGCAATGAGTTCGATGAGTCTTACATATGTGACTAATTTTTTTTATTTTTTTATTATACCTTTCATGAACATGAAATGGTATTATAACTTTGGTCCGATGTTTGTAACCTGTGTAGTGAAAATCACCCAGATCGGACAAACAAAACATATGGCTCCCATATAATCGATAGTTTCGATAAATGGGTTTTGGGCTATAAATTTTGCAGTTAAGAAGCTAGGAACGTAAAATTTTGCAAGGTTGGTACTTATTATAAATGTGATGTGTGTAATGAAAATCATACAGATCGGAATAACATAACATATAGCTTCCATATAACCGATTGCTCCGATAAATGTTGTTTGGCCATGAAGGACACTTAAAAAATATATGCGTATTCATGAAAGGTATAAAGCCTTCGGCGCAGCCGAAGACAACCCTTTCCTTACTTGTTTTTTTTCTGAAAATGATGCGTCAGTACAGGTGGGTATTAAAATCTTTAGCAAAATAAGTTGTGTAGAAAAGGTTTATATAGCTCTTTTGTCAAATTTGTGTTGGCTTTTCTTCAGATGAACGCACACCCAAAATATTTTAGCTAAATTAAATCAAATGAAAAGATCATAAATTCAAGCGAGCATGTAAAGGTAGAACCAAACAAAGTGCTTATACATAATACCATTTTATAGCTCTTTCCATTAACTTAATAAAAATGTTTCTTTCATCAGCTTATGGGATGGCGTGACGTATACGCAACATTTATGAAGTGAAGTTGGGACCGGAGCTATTGTAATGTGGATGATTTTGAGAGTAGTAAGTGTTGCCTATAGAGATTTTTATTTTATTGAATTATTTGATAGCTGCAGAAAAATAGTTTGGAAATGTTTTGAAGCTTGGTAGGAAATATCAAATTGAAATTCATTTTGTGGCTTGGCTGTGAAATTGATTGCTTTAAGAGTATATACAGTCGTGTGCAATATAATAGTAGTGAAATAAGAAGAAGTAGTATGAAATAAGAAGAAGCTCTCGTTCGAATAATTTTCATTTCAAATTAGTGAATTCGATAACAGAAACCACATACAAACATTTCAAAATCCAGGAAAGTTAAACAAAGTTGGAAAAATTTACATCACAGTTTCAATATTTTTGGGAAGTACCTATATTTAGAAAATTTTTGGGTATGCAATTTTAAAGCACATTCAACTTTAGCAAAATAAGGTGGAAGTTAAAAGTACCAAAAAATGTTCTCTGAATTTTTAGAATTTATTATTATTTTTTTTTTTTATGAGGATCTTGTCTATTTTCTTCGAAAGAACCAATTTTCTAAATTTGCTTTACCTACCTACCTAACATGTAACAATATATATTTTTTTTATTACTCCGCGGACAGGCAATTATTCATCTCACGTCCTCATACAATCTCCTGTTGTTAGTCAACTTATCATATAATTGTGAGTCATACATGAAAAGAGTGTTATGGCCATTTTAAGATTTGGATGGGAAAATTGGTACCACGTCCACAGTTTTCATCCGATTTTGAAAATTCAAAAAGCAATGGAATGTCCAAGTTGCCTACTAAAAAAGTGCCAACTTTGGCTATGCTGCGACGCACCGTTTAGAAGTTATGGCCATTTTAAGATTTGGATGGGAAAATTGGCACCACGTCCACAGTTTTCATCCGATTTTGAAAATTCAAAAAGCAATGGAATGTCCAAGTTGCCTACTAAAAAAGTGCCAACTTTGGCTATGCTGCGACGCACCGTTTAGAAGTTATGGCCATTTTAAGATTTGGATGGGAAAATTGAGAGATCCTCGGATGTTTATACATTTTTGAAAGGCTCTTACTCCAGCTATCCAAAAATGTATAAACTATGGCAATGCTAGTAAAATTGTGCAAGTTATGGCCATTTGAACATTGAAAATCTTTAAAGTGCCATAACTTCTAAAGTATTGATCGGAGAGGGGTCAAACTCGGCATTTTTCAAATTGAGAGTGAAAGTGCTGGAATCGGTCTTACTACCCTACTATACCTCAAGATAGGGGACGGACTTAACCCAAAGCGCCCAAACCACAGGACATTGCTGGTTGCGCTTGACCTGGCTAAAGCCTTCGAAACGGTCAACCATGCGCTAATATTGAAAGACCTGGAAGATTCGTCCCTTCCCGCTGTCTAAAACGTTGGACCGGTAACTTTGTAAGTGGCCGTCAATCGTCGGTTGAATTCAGAAGCGCAAAGTCAAAACCCAGAATAGTTAAACAAGGGGTTTGATGACTCTACTCTAACAATATACGCTTCCCTGTGAAATGAGTCGTATATGACTCATAAATGGAGTGTTGCAATGAGTTCGATGAGTCTTACAAATGTGACTAATTTTTTTTATTTTTTTATTATACCTCTCATGAACATGAAATGGTATTATAACTTTGGTCCGATGTTTGTAACCTGTGTAGTGAAAATCACCCAGATCGGACAAACAAAACATATGGCTCCCATATAATCGATAGTTTCGATAAATGGGTTTTGGGCTATAAATTTTGCAGTTAAGAAGCTAGGAACGTAAAATTTTGCAAGGTTGGTTATAAATGTGATGTGTGTAATGAAAGTCATACAGATCGGAGTAACATAACATATAGCTTCCATATAACCGATTGCTCCGATAAATGTTGTTTGGCCATGAAGGACACTTAAAAAATATATGCGTATTCATGAAAGGTATAAAGCCTTCGGCGCAGCCGAAGACAACCCTTTCCTTACTTGTTTTTTTTTCTGAAAATGATGCGTCAGTACAGGTGGGTATTAAAATCTTTAGCAAAATAAATTGTGTAGAAAAGGTTTATATAGCTCTTTTGTCAAATTTGTGTTGGCTTTTCTTCAGATGGACGCACACCCAAAATATTTTAGCTAAATTAAATCAAATGAAAAGATCATAAATTCAAGCGAGCATGTAAAGGTAGAACCAAACAAAGTGCTTATACATAATACCATTTTATAGCTCTTTCCATTAACTTAATAAAAATGTTTCTTTCATCAGCTTATGGGATGGCGTGACGTATACGCAACATTTATGAAGTGAAGTTGGGACCGGAGCTATTGTAATGTGGATGATTTTGAGAGTAGTAAGTGTTGCCTATAGAGATTTTTATTTTATTGAATTATTTGATAGCTGCAGAAAAATAGTTTGGAAATGTTTTGAAGCTTGGTAGGAAATATCAAATTGAAATTCATTTTGTGGCTTGGCTGTGAAATTGATTGCTTTAAGAGTATATACAGTCGTGTGCAATATAATAGTAGTGAAATAAGAAGAAGTAGTATGAAATAAGAAGAAGCTCTCGTTCGAATAATTTTCATTTCAAATTAGTGAATTCGATAACAGAAACCACATACAAACATTTCAAAATCCAGGAAAGTTAAACAAAGTTGGAAAAATTTACATCACAGTTTCAATATTTTTGGGAAGTACCTATATTTAGAAAATTTTTGGGTATGCAATTTTAAAGCACATTCAACTTTAGCAAAATAAGGTGGAAGTTAAAAGTACCAAAAAATGTTCTCTGAATTTTTAGAATTTATTATTATTTTTTTTTTTATGAGGATCTTGTCTATTTTCTTCGAAAGAACCAATTTTCTAAATTTGCTTTACCTACCTACCTAACATGTAACAATATATATTTTTTTTATTACTCCGCGGACAGGCAATTATTCATCTCACGTCCTCATACAATCTCCTGTTGTTAGTCAACTTATCATATAATTGTGAGTCATACATGAAAAGAGTTTTCAACATCCCACAAATACAAACTCTCATACATGAATACGAATATATCATCACTTATTATAGAGAAGCTTTTATATGCAAAGCTTATTTCATGTTTTTTATCTGTAGTAAATATACGTATGTATATGCAAATCTACTTGTGTGACATTTGTGTTGGCTGTTTTCGTAGTAAATGCGATTAGTACATGTTTAAAATGAATGTCAAACTGTTTTTATGACTTAGGAAGCAAAAAATTACGTAACAGAATTAAATATAGAAAAATTTTTAGTTCTCATTTAAAATCAAATTCTTGGTAAATTCCCACTACAAAAATTTATAAAAAAAATTTACTTTACACTCTTAGAAAACTGTCATTCCGAGAACATTTAGCTGGCGCAAGCGTATCGTAAGTCGTCTTTCAAACCATTTACACAAATTTTTGTTGGGTATTTACAGCACCCACATTTCCACATACATACACAAATTGTAGGTAAATATTCAAGGTCACATTAACTTCGAATTTGCATTATATAAAGCTACTTTAATACACAGAAAAATAAAAAAAGTTTCCCAACAAATTAAGGTTGCGATTTTCAAGTTCAAAAGGTAATACTTGAAAAGAGTTGATTCCTCTTTGAGTACACACACAAAGTAGGCTTACGCAATTTATTTCATGAAGGGCTCACTGTGTAAAAAGTTAACCAAATTTATAATTCAACAAATGCAAAAATTTTTGTAAATTAGAATTTATTTTTGATTTATTTTGACAACTAGTCTAAACTGTCAACTGGTCGACATTTATTGGATTAAAATGGAGAGCAAACTTTTATAGTGAGTTTCATAACTATAATACACTCGAAACTTACATAATTAGATAAGAGAAAGTTTTGGTACAAATATACTTGTACAATCATTTTGAAAATTAAAAAAAAAAAAATTAAAAGTTTTGAAAAATATTTTCTGCATTTGTCAATAAAGTTTCGAAATTTTTTTAATTTTCTCAAAGTATTTTTCAAAACTTTCCACAAAATTTTGAAATATTTTAAAAAAAGGTGTGGACATTTAAAAAAAAAATAGACAAATTGAGATTCATCAAATCAGAAACATAGTTTTTTAGACAATAAAATTCTAATATAACAAATACATATTTTGAGTTTCAAAAATCGTGTTCAGGTCTTCAATATTTTCTACTTTTATTCGTCAAAATTTGTATATATTTTGGAAACTTTGAAGAACGTTTATAAATTTTTTAAAAAATATTTTGAAAAGGTTTAAAATTGTTTCTATATATTTCGAATACTTCCGAAAGGATCCAAAACAAATTAAAGAAAGTTTTAAACATTTTTTAAAATGCTTTTACAAAATTAGAAACTTTAAATTAAAAATTAACCTTTTTAGACCTTTAATATAAATGAATACAGATTTTGAATTTTAGAAATTGTGTCGAATATTTCAGAAGTGTTTTGAAATTTTCAAGAAAGTTTTGAAATTTTTTCAAAAAGCTTTAGAATATGCAAACTAAAATCAGTTCCGTGGCCTCTTAAGAAGTATCGAAATACCTATTTCAAATTTCAAAAACGTTTTCCAAATACTTCAAAAAAGGTTTGGAATTTTTTCAAAAAAAAAAAATGTTACTAAACCTTAAATCTGCTAGTCAAAAACGTAAATTTCAGTATAACAAAACGCAAATATAAAATCTCAAAAAAGTTTCGTAGTTTTGAAGAAGGTTTTTTTTTTTTTTTTTTTTTAAGCTGAGTTTTGATACTTTATGTCATATTCCTCTTAGAAAAGCTTAATAAGCTTTATACATCTGTATTCTAAGTTTTGTGTACAATTTAAAAAAGTTAAGTTTTAACAGTGCTATAGTTATGAAACGCACTGTATTTAAATATGTCTTACCCTTTTCAAATTTTTATGAAGGTTTCATTGTTCTTTAGGCAACATCTTTGTTATGCAATATAAATTTAATAGCCCAGAAAAGCGGTTGTGTCTACCTTGATTACCCTTACAGCTTCCTACAGTGACAAGGGGTTCCTGTTAATGAATACTAAATGGGGTAAAAGACGCCAAAGAAATGGTTCAATTTACTTCGTGCGAGTTCTCCTCATTTCATAAAAATTTTCACTTTCAAATATCTACTTTAAAATATATTGTCTTTGTAATAAGATATTTTAAATGCCATTTGTGAGCGTGAGACTTGACTGCATACCGAAGCTAACATGTTACTGCCACTTTTCTTTTAACTTGAGCAATAGCGTTGAAGTGTCATTTTAAAAGAAGAAACAACAAAGTGAAAGTCAATGCCTTCATTTTTAAATAACACCTCTAAATCATCCACTTTCCTCAAGATCGTAAACTTTTTACACTGAAATCCATAACAACACCTCTCAAAGATTTCATACTCAACAAGTTTTTAGTGGAGCTCAACATGTCAACAAGTGGAAAAGTGCTAAAACTCATTCAAACAAATGTCTTAACCCTTCACTGTTCATTTCGTGCAGTCATTTTTGTGTTCTTCTCCGCCATCTACAAGGTGACAAACTGCAAACATTTTTTTTCTTCTTATATTTCTGGCTCATATGTAATAATACAATATCTTGTTTAAGCCAATGAAGTGATTTTTAAAAGAGAAATTTGTCTATGTGTTAGGCAATCAGGTAAAGTGCACAAAAAATTCTTGTTTGCATACATTCACACACACACACGCACATAAGTAAATATGAACTTGTAGAGTTTTGCACACTAATGTTGTGTAGTTGTTGTTGTTGCTTTGATTTTAAACTTGACTAGAAAATTGCTTTTCTTAGTTTAGTTAGCAAAACAGGAAATTCCGCTAGTTGAATTTCCGAAATGAATTAGCATTTATTGGCCAGCAAATTGTAGCTCTACCACCAGCAAGACCAGAATTGTGCTTGTTAAATGTTGTTTATTGTAGATAAACATTAGACTGGGACGAAATTTTTTTTTTTTCGAAGTTAAGTTGAAAATAAATTTCAAATTGACAAACTTACAAAAGTAAAAAAGCGTCAGAACTTATTTTAATTTTCGAGCGATAATCAAAAGTTTTTAAAGGGAAAAAAATCCCCCAAACAAAATCCCTAACTTTACGCCACGGTAGTTCTGCACAGAATAGGTGGCTGTTGTGTTGTTGTTGTTGGTGTTTTTTGGAAAAATATGCTGCAAACGGTTACCCTTAAAAACTACATTTATAGATAGACATTATTCTTGGGATAGCCTTGAGTCCAAAGGACCACAACAAATATAAAAAAGCATGGCCTGAAAATTTCCCAAAAAATTTTGAACAAACTTTTCAAAATATCTAATAAAAAAATTCAAAATGTTCAATATTTTTTGAGATTTTTTTAGCATATTTCGATACTTTTTAAGAATGTTTTAAAATTGTTCAATATGCTTTTTTGTTTTTAAAAATATTTTGAAATTTTCGAAAAAAGATTCGCAATTTTTTCAAAAAAATGTTAAAAAGGTTTTAATTTGAAGGGCTCAGAACCAAAAGGATCTAAGTGACAATTTTTTCGAAACTGAGTTATACCCATATTTGTATAGTGAAATATGGTGTGTATTTGTTGGCAAAGAGATCCGAGTCATTTCGGGCATTGTAGTGAAGAACTTAGCGGGCAAACGATATTTTATAAAATAGGGCCGCGGCAAATTTTTTTGTTTCACGGATAATTTATGGCAAATTACCCAATAGTTTGTTTATTGCTACGTAAAAGTTGTCTTGCCAAGTTCAAAGAGGTCAAAAACATTGCTTATTATTATCAAGAATGTTTTGAAAATTTAAAAAAACTTTTTGAACAATTAAACTTGTTGAAATATCTATTCAATAAAGTTTCCAAATTTTTGAATATGTTTTCAGCAATTTTAAATACATTTTAAAATTAAAAAAAAAAAGATGTTTTAAAATTCGTGCAAAATGTTTTGTAAATTTTTTTAAAAATGTTTGGAAATTTTCAAAAAAGAATTTCAAAATTAAAAAAAAAACAATTTAAAGAAATTTTTAAACTGAAACAAAAAACCAAGGACTTCGAATTCGGTTTTTGGTTATATTGTTTGTATGTATGTACTTGGGTATATGGGGATTGCCATTTTTGGGTATTTTTTATCCGCTCCCTGTTATTTCCTTAAATTCAGGTATTTCAAATAGTCACTTAAATCTATGTGAGCTTACTAGTTACCTGTTGTCTTTTTGTGTTGCGTTTGAAATGAACTCCTCACCGATTTTTGCTATATTTTGTTAATTTTTTGAAGTGTAGCCTACATTCAGGGGAATGGTAGGAAACACTTTTTTATTTAATTTTTTTCTTTTCTTTCTTTTTTTTTATATTGCCTTAGGAAAAGTTATTCAACCATCTGCAATCCGATCAACTTAAAAACAAATATAAAAGCCAATCTTTTATTGACGTTTTTTCATCTCGTTGCACACATTTTCGCACACGTTCGTTAGTTAAATTAAAAATTTAGTAACCCAAATATTTCTCTCTCATATCGCATTTCAATCAATAAAGCTTTTGGCTTTAGCAATTTATCTTTCACCTAGTGTTTGATTTGCTTGTCATAAAATAAATAAATAAAAAACAAAATTTTATAATTTAAAGAGTACATTTGGTAAACTTTTATATTTATTTGAGTCTTTTTTTTTTAGATGCGCTGTGCTAGCATTTGCATTGAAATTATTCGCAGCCTTAAAGTATGCTGCAGTTTATAGAACACTAAATATGCATTTTTTGGCATTATTTCTTAATTATCTACCCTTATTGTTCATTTAGTTTCACATTCAAATATTTCAAACTTTTTCTTTTTTTTGCTCTTTTACACATTCAATGCTTAAACTTTTGGCAATCATTGTTGTTGCACTGCATTGGTATATCAAAGTTGTTTACTCTTTCTTGTTGCAGTCAAAACTTTCGATGAGAAAAGCAATTGATCAGACGATAACGGCGCGGATATGAAAGACAGTGTGAAAGTTGGCACAGTGTTGCTGTGTTTCTATGAAGTTGGCGGAATCGAAAAGTGACAAGAGGAAGGAAATGCAGGAAGGAGAAGAAAAATCAACAAACTCAAAAGGTAGGAGCTTTAGGGCGCATTTTTTGTAGCAACCAATTAGCAAGAGTAGTGAGTGGAGAACAGAAAATGTCTTAAAAAAGTAGGAAAAGTTTCAAGTGCAGAGCAATTCAGCGTGATGCGAATATGGTGTACTCAATTTTTTAACAGTCTGAAGGAAACATAGTGCGATTTAAAACAAAAAAACCTATCATTACTGTCAAAATAGAGATGGAAAACTAATGAGAGTAGTGACTATCGATAACTATCGATCGTTTTGAATTACACTAATTATATATTGAAACTAACGATAAATGGTTTTCCACCTAGATAAATTACTTCTAAAAGAAAAACTAGCCACTTATCGAGTACGTGGTGTCTCTTCCAAAAATCAGGAAGATTTTGAGTAAAAAATTAAACCAGAAAATACTGCCCCTATGACCTTCCAATAGTTCACCTCCAGTTCTCTCTCTCACAAAACGACAGTCTAACCCATTTGTGTGCAGGGGCACCGGCATTCCAATTTCCTCCCAATATTTCATACTATTCGCATACGTCTTGCTTAACACTTTTTGCTCACTCACAACAACACATTCAAGTCAACACTTAATAGCAACAAGAAATGCCATTATTGAGCGATACACTTAAACGGTGTAAAGTGGCGTTAATGGCATGCCACATACAATCACACGCACACACATACGCTGGCCAAGTACGCATATGAGCACGCAGAAGGTGTGAAATATTTTTAGTAGCCCAGCAGCTTAACACCAAACTAGTCACAAAACATACTAGTCTGCAATTAGAATTTTTTAGCTCATCGCAAACTAGTTAAAAAATTATGAAATCTGTAATAAAAAGAAATTTTAATTTTTGAAGAATACTCGAGTGTCCATAAATCGGAAAATCCCAGTAGATACATTTTTTTAAATTTAATTGTTTCCAGCAGCAGGGTATGAGTTTGTCTGCTTTTTCCTCTATTAACCTAAACAAAGATGACATTTGACATCTTGTAGTGCATCGCCATGTTAAAAGTACAAGTTGATTAGCTATTTGAGACAGTTCGCGGACTAGTTGCGTTTATTATTCATACTAGTTCTGAAGTAGTTTAAAGCTAAATTATTTTGACTGCAGAGCGTAACACTCACACATCCATAGTATCATTTCAATGCAAAGATGCATGCTAAAGCTGGAAGAACAACGATATAATATCGATAAATCGATACCTTTCATATGGTTTATCGATTCATTAATATTTCTCTCAGATCAATAGAAATGCACAATTTTTATTTAATTTGGCAATTTTAGACTTAGCGAGGAGGCCCCCCATATAATCGATTATTTCGATAAATAGTATTTAGACTATAACTCTTGCAATTAAAAAGCTAGGAACGTAACATATTGCAGTTTTAGTAGTTATAAAATGTGTAAGGCATTTCCTGAAAATCAGTCAGATCGGAGCGATATAACAAATAGCTCCCAGGCAATCAACTGTTCCGATAAACGATTTTTGGGATGTATAGCTTTAAATTAACAGTTTTAACACCATGGCATAGCGGAAGACGGCGCACTCCTTACTCATTTTTTTTTAATCAGGGAGTTGGTTGAGTTTTGTGAAATTTGGCTAAAAAAAAATTGTAACATCGATAAACGTGACTACCACTATTCTCCCATCACTAATATATGGGTCATTCATTACTCAAAAACTTTCACGCGCTTACATACATAACTAAATACATAGAAGTCTGTTTGAAATTTCTGCGTTGTTGTCTTCTGCTTCGCTCCGCTGGCGCTAAAATTTATTTATTATTATCGATCTTTCAATCAATTTACTTTGTGCACTACATCAAGCTCTTGAACAATTACTTATTGTTGCTATTTTTGTTTTTTTTTTATTTTGTTTGCTCTTCTTCTTCATAGCTTGGTCTACTTATGGGTTTTGCTTTCGCAAACTGACATCTAACTTTTGTGGGAACACAAACTTAGTTAGGTATAATGCATTGCGAAAACTGGAGTAGTTCGGTAAATAAATAAATAATGAAGTTTTTGTTTGTCTTGAAACCGAAAAGTTTTTATATTTGTTCGTAGCAGTCAATTTTGTGCTCTTTTGTGTATTTTTGGTCACAAGCCTGTTTATGGCATTGTATTTCGACGTCAAGGTGGCAAATTGACATATGAGCATTATCTTTTATTTACTTGAACTTTTTTTTGTATACTTATTGCTTTAATTCTTGGGTTAAAAAAATATTTTTAGAATGTATTTAGATAGTCTGGTTTTTGTTCTGCAATCATTTGTCATCTAATGATATGGAGCAGAGAAAGGGTTTTCCATGAAATTCAAAAAGTTAAATGTGGAAGTCCAAAAAACTTACAATTTAAAAAATATTTTTTGTTTCACTTTCGGCTTTATTTTTATCTTTATTCTTATCTTCATCTCTATATTTATCTTTATCTTAATCTTTATCTATATTCTTATCTTTTTTTAATCTTTATGTTTATTTTTATCTTTATCTTTATATGTATTTATCTTCAACTTCATCTTTATCTTTCTTTTTATATCTTTACCTTTATCTATGTATATTCTTATCTTTTTCTATATCTTTATTTTTATCTTTATTCTTACCTTTATTTTTATATGAATTTATCTTCAACTTCATCTTCACCTTTATCTTTTTATCTTAATCTTTATCTTTTTTTATCTTTATATTTGTTTTATTATCTTTATCTTTAACTGTATCTTTATCTTTATCTTTATCTTTATCTTTATCTTTACCTTTATCTCTATCTTTACCTTTATCTTTATCTTTATGTTTATCTTCATCTTCAAATTTTTCTCTATCTTTATCTTTATTTTTTTATTCATCTTTATCTTTGTCTTTGTCTTTGCATAGGTGATGACTAGGCAACGGCTCTTAACTCTTTTCCTCTCCTAACTTTGAGTCACTCTATGTTTCTCTACTTCATTTTATGATTTTCTAAAAATGTATTTCAGTTAACAAATCTAGCAAGGAAACGTACATTAACCTAGTTCTACTAACCTTGGTTTTACTAGATATCGATTTGACATATCACTTAGTGTAATATATGAAAGTGGTTTTCTGGCAATTATGGTCTAATTTACATGAAGCGTTGGTGGACAAGAAAAGAAAACTAAAAAAAGCAAATCTAAAAATAGACATCAATTTATGATTTTTACTGTATTTTCTTGTGACTATGATATAAACAAAGTAATTACATTTTACCCCCTGTGAAATTACATTTCACAAAATAATAATTTATGACTTCTATGTAGTACATTCACAAACTAACAATTGGCTTACTCCTGATTTACTATATTAATTTTCATGATAATAGTGTATATCGGAAAAAATAAATAGAAATAATAATGTTGATATTTGTATGTATGTGCTGTCTTCCTATCGAAATTTGGGCCATAAGTAATAGAGCAAAATATGGAAAAAACAAAGCATCTGGCTTCCTCATTAGGTTAATTCATTACAATAAACTCCATCTATGCTACGTATGTAAGTATAACAGGGGCTTAAGGCAAACACTCTCATAAAACCACCAAAATCTTAAATGAATTGATAGTAAATTATTATTTTTTTATTTTCATATTTCTCGACACTGTGTCCCAGAACAAATGTATCATCTTACTCTCGAATGCCCTGTACAATGCGCACCAACTCACTTAGAAATAGATATTTCAGCATTGTTTATTTGTACAGATAAAGCCATTAGCACATGTCAACCACCACTTCCCATTGATACGACGACAATTGTTCATGCGAGGCGGCATACAAGATGGCATTCAAAGGAATGTGAAGATAAGACATTTTGCTTATGCGATCAATATTACAAACATATGTACATAGTATATATGCATATGAAGAAAATAGAATAACACAAAACTTTGCAGAAATTGTAACATTTAACCGAATTTCAAGCACGTTTAGAATTTATAATAAAATTTAATAACCAACGAGTGAGCAAACGTGTGTGCTACGTAGACGTGCTGCCATGGCGTATGAGTAACATAAAGTGAGCGAGACGGTATATTAAATGATGAAAGCTTGAATTGCCTTGCCGTCCAAATGAAGTGTCTTTGATAAGGGTTTCGAAGTTGTGTTGGTCTTTTGAGTTTGTTTTGAAGAAAAGGTTATATCAAGATGTTTGAGCTTTTTGTGATGTGGGCTTTAAGTAAGCTTGACAAGCTTTACATTTTCGAAGAATTATGTTAATTATAACGAATTCACTTTGTATTCTAAATAGATGTTGCCACTTAAAACACTGTTATGGGGTTGCCATGTAACTGAATTTTCCTTTGAAATGAGTTACGCTATTATGGGTATCAAACCAAAAATGTTTACAAGGACTTTTGCTCAAAAGTATTTAAATGTAGAGATATTAACGAGGGCTGTCACTTTATCGTATTACATTAATTTTTTTTACCCAACCATTTGGCTGAACTTTTGAGTATGAGTAAGCTGCTACATTTCAAAGACTCCTACTAAGTAAGTAAGAATTGCCGTAAGTTCGTAAGTTTCTCAGCGTTGCCACCTAGCTTAATTTGTTGTAAACGAAAAAAGACAGTATTGACAGCTCTCTGAAATTTATTTAAAACAAGACATATTTTTTAGTCACATTTTTGCATAAAATTACCAACTGTGGTTTCAACGTAATTTAATTATATTTATTTAAATTTTTTGCCTTACTGGCATCACTTCCATCACATTAAAAGTGTAATAAAACCCCAACAAATTGCATGCAACGTCACTCGCAGTTACCAAACCCCAATATTCAAAATCTTCAAAAGAAATATTTAAATAAATAAAATATTCGCAAGCGCATGGCATGGCAGCCAATCAAAAACAAACCAAACAAAAATTGCAAGAAAAAAATTCCGAATTTCACACTTTTTCCATTACAAATGTTGTCTGTTCTTTATTTGAAATGCAAATTTTGGTGCGCTACAAAACGTCAGGCATTTCAATGCAATGTCTATAGAAATGTAGGATTGTTAAATATTCCAAAAAAATCAAGTGTCTGCTCATGATTGTGCCGCTTTTAGGAAGATTGCAAAGAAGAAGCACTTCAAGCGTGAACTCATTTAAAGTTGAAAGTCTGAGTTAGGAATCTTAAATTCGATACAATTCGGAAGACTAGAATTTTTTTTTTGCCCTTCACTCTAATCGTCTGAACTTTTTTCTATCCCCTTTGCTTGAAGAATTTAGAACAAAAAAGTGAATATCAATACATAAGACTAGTGTCCGTCCTATGTTCTATTTCAACGCTAATAAATGAAATGAGTATGGTTCAGCTAAATTGTTTTAAATAATATTACAAGTATACATACTATATTCATTTCTAATTCCATAAAAGCTTTATTACTTCTATTATTTTCATACAAAAGTAAAAAGTAAACGAAAATTCAGCGCCTGAAATTATGCTACATCTAATCCAACTTTGTTTATGCTTTCAAGTAAATGGCAAAAAACATGTTTTTGTCTATAAAATGTAGATATTAGACCGAACCAAAAAAAAATTTTATTTTTTTTATTTATATTCATCTTATTTTTTTATCTTAACTCTATTTCTTTAGTGATAGTTGGCAAAAAAATATATATTTTTTTTTTTTTGAAAATTATATTCATTTTATTTTTTTATCTTGACACAATTTTTTCACTCATTTCACTTTTATATCACGTAGCATCTAAATTAATTATCCTATCAAACATTATTTCTAAAAATTACTAATAATACTTTTAAGCTTTTTCTTACTCAAAATCTGTTTAATCTGCGGACTCAGCAAGACTTTCTTTAAATTATCTAAAATAAAAAAAAAAATTCTGAAAAATATTTTTTGCACAGCCTAACGTATAAAAAGTTTAAAAGTAGTCGGTTTTTTGTCGCCATTATCTTTTATTCTTTTTCTGTACCCATCTAGTATGTAAATATGTGGGTAATTGAGAAACTTTTTACCTGGCTTCCAAGAATTTTTATATAAAAACTTTCGTTTCAGTAAAGAATCAAACAAGTTTCAAATATGTCTGCTAAACTTTTAGACTCAAAGCAATTGTATATACATATGTACAATGTACTTAAAAAAGTCTGGCTCACAATTTTGCTCTAAGTATGGTGTATATAAATATTGAATATTGAAAAATAAACAAAAAATGTGCATATTTTTAATTAATGAATCACACACAGAAATTGAGTAAAAAAAATATCGGCAACAAAAAAGTACGGGATCCCGGGATTAGCATCCCTAGTAACAAAATATGACGGTACGATACATACAAAATGACACTAAATTTATAAATATTTTATTTAAGTATAGTTGGAGCAAGAAATATTCAAAAAGTCAGTTTATACTCCCTTTCCCTAACTTACTTAGTTTTTATTGTAGACGCATACAAATATTGTTCTTTAGTAGGTATATTTTACTCCTTAATCTGAGATATGCACACATACATACATGTGTATCTATGTATGTAGCTATTTATTTTTCCGCTATTTATACAAAACCATTTGCATTTTAAATTTAATTTTGTATTTTGACAATCCGATTTGCTTACCTCGCATGAGCATAATCCACTTACACACACACAAACTAGTTAAAACAACCCCTGTAGGGAAAACGTACAGCTCTATTGCATTCATAGCGCCACAATGGCTACTATTGATTTTAGAACCCTAGTTCGGACCAAATTTTGTTTGCACTAACTTTTTATTTCCTACAGGGTATCAATATACATACATACATATTAGTATGTTCCATGTCTCTGCTATTTCAGCATTTGTATGCAAACTATGGGCAGGTGTTACAGGAAATAAATTCATTGCACTAATGCTGCGCCACAGGAACCAGTAATAGTTTATGTCAGCCTCACGCTTCCTGTTAAGGGAACGCCTGCTATGAAATGAGCAAAGCAATCCACACTGCTGTACATGAAATTTATTTGATTTTAGTTTTCCAAGCTCATCCTACCACTTTAAAGCACTTGTTGGAATGCCATGGCATCTAATTTAAAGCCGCCACACCATTTTGGTTGGTTTTGTATTTAAATGCGGTTTAAGTTGTTTTGTTTTTGTATTTATTTTTCTGCTTTCTTCCTAGGGAAAACAGCCAATATAATGGGCTCGTAATACACAAAATCATACTACAAAATACTAAAATAAAATAAAATTAAAATTAAATTAAATTAAATTAAATTAAATTAAATTAGATTAAATTAAATTAAATTGAATTAAGTTGAATAAAATAAAATAAAATAAAATAAAATAAAATAAAATAAAATAAAATAAAATAAAATAAAATAAAATAAAATAAAATGAAATGAAATGAAATGAAATGAAATGAAATGAAATGAAATGAAATAAAATAAAATAAAATAAAATAAAATAACATAAAATAAAATAAAATAAAATAAACTAAAATAAACTAAAATAAAATAAAATAAAATAAAATAAAATAAAATAAAATAAAATAAAATAAAATAAAATAAAATAAAATAAAATAAAATAAAATAAAATAAAATAAAATAAAATAAAATAAAATAAAATAAAATAAAATAAAATAAAATGAAATGAAATGAAATGAAATGAAATAAAATAAAATAAAGTTAAAATAAATTAAAATAAAATAAATTAAAATAAATTAAAATAAAATTAAATTAAATAATAAATTAAACAAAACTTAATAAAATGTAATTAAATGAAGCCTCTTTGCTCTCATAATGCTGTTGTTGTTGTTGCTTTGAGCTAGTTTTCACTGTTCAACGAAACTAGAAGGTCCTCAAAATTTTACTTTCACTTTTCATGACTGTCTTCACTTTGTCATTTTTCACTTTAAATTTATCGCATAACTTAACAACAAATAAACGGATGCAGACATTTCCCATGACGCCTTAAAGTGTGCTACAAATTTCATAGTTATAATGCCCCGCTTAAATATTAAGAAATTTGTTTGTAATTAAAATTCTATACCGCACTTGCACTTAGATAGAAGTAAATAAAATTATTTTTAAATAAAAAATAAAAGTTTAATTTATTCAGTTTAATTAAACGGCGTTCATTTGTAAAGGAACTTGGAGGATGGCACGCAGAAAGCACAGCTGCCTTTTGACTTGTGTCACTAGCTAAGCAATTTATAGCCCACTGCTTGCTAAGTGATTTGTATTCACCGCTAAAGCGTGGACAATAAAGGTTATTGGGAAGAAGGATAAGCAAGCGAAAGCTACCAATTAACGCAGTGAAGCATTTCAAGTCAAATTTGAAATTTACAAAACAAGTTTATGACATTTTTTTTTTATTCGACGGTGTAAATTTAAGTGGAATTTAAAAGTGTTTTCCTTGCGCTTTTGCATTTTTTAAATTTTACAATTTGACTGGCTGATAATGAGATGGCCAAAACAAAATTGAATGCACGCAAACCAACAAATTATTGAGCGTTTGTGTTTTAGTGAAATCCACCAGCCAGACACACAAAATCCTTCAATTATCGTAATGAAATGTATGTTTACTTTATTACCAACAAAATATGCAACCCACTCAGAGTACATTGCTATGTACTTATGTATGTATGTATGTATGTACAAAAATATAATGTGTGTTATGTAGAATATATTTTTATGTGGTTTCAGTCTGATTAAAATAACTTTTTAAGCGTCCCACATTTGTGAACTTTTCAATTGAGGTATTTTTGCGACGAACTAATGAATATATACATAGTCTTCCGCCGACGAGCGAAAAACCGCCAAGCCCTCTTCTCATTTCAAAATGTCGAATAAATTAATATGGGAATAAAGGAGTCATCTTGACCTCATTAGTTGAAGTTCTTTAATTTAGTGCCAGTTCAAGTGTTTAGTCTTAACCAAAGTGGTAGTTTTTGCTTTTCTTTCAAAAGCCAAATTAAATAAGCTCAACAACACAGGTAGCTCTAAAGCATGTTATGTATAATCGATATACATAGAAACATTTATACAGTTAAATAAATAAGAAAACAAAGCCGTCAACTTGAGGCATACGAGTAATAAATCTTTTATTATCATGAGGTATATTTTTGCGTGGAATTACATATGTATTTATATTAGTTCGTGATGGAATGCAGACCAATGGCAGTGGGTGTTTGCAGAGGTGTGTGAAGCAATCAAGAGAAAATCAGCCAAATACTTCAACCAAGCAAAAATGTAATAAAAGCAATTAAGCGAAAACGTGCCAAAATAAGTCACATAACAATAAAATCAAGGAACTAGTGTGTAATAGGAAAAACAAACGTTTCGCACAAAAACAGTAATGTAAATAACCATTAAAAGGCAATTTCTTGGCGTGAATAATCAGGCACGTGTCTAGACTTGCCTAGCTTGTAAAGCCTTTTTGTGCTTTGTTAATGAGAAGGCTGGATGTTGGTCAAGTTCGAGCTATTCTTTTTATAGCAGCTGATTCCCACATTTTTTTTTTCATTTTGTTTTGTTTTATTTTATTTTATTTTATTTTATTTAATTTTTTTTTTTTGTTTTATTTTATTTTATTTTATTTTATTTCATTATATTATATTTCATTTTATTATATTTCCTTATATTTTATTTTATTTTATTTTATTTTATTTTATTTTATTTTATTTTATTTTATTTCATTTTATTTCATTTTATTTTATTTTATTTTATTTTATTTTATTTTATTTTATTTTATTTTATTTTATTTTATTTTATTTTATTTTATTTTATTTTATATTATTTTTTTTTTTCATTTTATTTTATTTCATTTTATTTTATTTTATTTTTTTTGTTTCATTTTGATAAAATAAAAATTTGGCATTAAAATAGCTGAGTCATCAGCCAACGACCTCATCCAAACCTAGCAATACAAAAAACACCATTTGGCACAAATATTTTTTGGGAAAAAAAAATGTTTATGTACTCAAGTACTGCAATTAAAATAGCTGAGCCTGCGAATACAACATTTAAAGGGAAGCAATTAGCAGTTGCTTGTGGTTGGAGTCTCAAGTTTAACTAAATATTTGCCACAATTACAAAGCTAAAATTTTTAAATGATTAAAATATGTATGTATGTATGTATGAAATCGCATTGGTTTCAAACGAATCTGTTTTATTCTCAATACAAATGCTACGTTGACAAAATATGCATGGGGGTAGTATTCTATCGTGAGGTTTGCAGTTAATGTAGACCATCTTTAAGCAATAATAACATTTTCCTAAATAATTGAAATACTTACGAAACAGAGCATTTCTTTTCAGTTTTCATTTCGAACATGAACCACGATTGTAGCACGTTTAATGAGAATGCCTAAATCTGTTCTTCCCATTGCGGAGACTATACCAATAAATCGCTGATCGTGTCTTATTTCACGTAGGTGTTTATTGGCGAGCCCACATGGGAATTGTCCAGGTAAACTTGATCCTGCATCGATTCTCTCAACACCAAACTGAAATGATTTGCCGGTTAAGTCATTTCGTTTTTTGTTTGAAGCACACTTCAAAGTATGAATCCACATTTGAGTTCAATTGCTTTATAACCATCATCAGCGTGAGGGTAACACCTGTCAGGTGCACAATTTGAAAATGTTTACACACACATACAAACATACATTCGTACTGACGCACATTTGAGTGCGTGTTTATGCAATGAAAAAAATTCCATTTTTCCGCTATGTTGAGTTCGAGGAGAAAGACTTCCATTGACAGCAAATATACAAGCATGAGAGGTGTATGGATTTATTTAGCTAAGCAACAACAACACCTACAGAAATCAGCGCACATTTTTGGTGGTGGAGTTGTGGTCACGAATGCGTGAGCAAAACATGAAAAATCCCAAAGTCACTTCTTGTATGGGTTTAATGAGCCACAAAACCTAATTTCATTAGGCTTGGCGTGACGTTACTACACCATAGGGACTGAGTACATAAATTTGTATTATTTTGGAAGTGTAGCAGCTGATGAGACATTTGTTATGCATACATTTTGGTGAGAAATAAAGCTCGAGTTGTGTTAATCGTTACATAAATTAAAGCAATAAAATATATTTTTACTTTTTTCTTTTTTCAACCGGACCTATGAACCTAGTGTATACTAAGTTAATTTTTTTTTTTAAATATTTGGTGATGGTGCTGAGATTGCGTCAACACCTAGTGTGGTTTGGCACCTCATGTCGTATTGCATCTGCGTTACAGAAAATAAGATAGGTATAAAAAAGAGAAGGTGGCAACGCCAGGTGATAGTCCCTTGCAGGATTTTTTTTTACTGAAATACGTCACAAAAAAAAATTTTGTTCGACTCCCATATCGGCATAACTCTTTTATGTGTGGAAAATTCAAATATTTGGCAACCTTGCAAAACAGCTCTAGTGGCAGCACTTATGTAAGATAGCACATTTTGCAACATTTGATCTCTATAGCATATTTCATAGAAATACGTAAAATTGCTTTCGAGATAAGCGCGAATATACCAAAAAGAAAAATAAAAAATAATTAGGTGGCAACACTACCTAGAAATATTTTTGTTTAAATGTGGCTTAAAATACCTTTCGTTAGATACCCCTATTGCCATGTGTATTTTATTTGTATAAAAAAAACTTAAAATATGTAGGTGGCAACGCTATAAAAACTCAATCAATGGCAATACTTAAAAAGAAAGTCTTAGAATGTTGTGCACACGAGTTTTCATCTAAATTCAAACAAAGAAATAGTTTGTGTATTGATAAAACGGCATTCAAATAATTACTATTTTTAATTTTTTTAAATGGGCATGGCTCTGCCCACTTTGGTTTAAGTCAATTTCACAAATATTAGTAATCATTAATTAAAACCCAATTAAAATATAACAATAAAATTTGCCAGAAGGACTATTGTTATACACGGAAGAAAAATTTACATAATCGGCTAAAGACCACGCCGTCTTCTCTTTGAAAGATGTTTAGCATGAACTTGCATGTAATATTGAATACCTCTATATCTCTTATATCAATGCTATTGTGCATCCATTTTTATCTTTGTAAAAAGAAATTTGATAATATATAAATTTTTAGAAATGGGCGTGGCGCCGCCCCTTTTTTTTACGAAACGTATTTTAAATTTAGTAATGGCATTCACATTTGACGTAGAATGAGAAACCTTTCTAGTAAAAGAAGCAAAATTCGTCTATAACCACGCCCACTTTTGATTATGGAATTGTGCCAGTTACATATATGTACATTAAGGTGCCTCGCCAAAAAAAGTTGCACTGTTTCCACCGGAATTTCAAAATTCACTCTTTTCTAAGGACTCTCCCAAAATATTTCGAAAAAATATTAAGATTTACCGGAGCTAAACCACGTCAAAAAAACGCTAAAAATATCGTTTTTTATGTATAAAAGGAGTATGAAAAAATATTTTTTAATAAAAAGCATCTGAGATGATAGAGTGCAAAAGGTAAGCATACAAAAGTTTAAAAATTTTATCAATACTATTATTGTGTACCTGTGTGCTAATATTCGCAATGTGTGAAATGGGACCAAATAGGGTTATATTTTGCAGAAATGGCAACATCTCGAAAATACCTTTTAAATGATATCCTAATCGTCTAAATCCGTCAATAATTGGCTGCGTTATTAAAGTTTTCCACAAACCTACCCCTCGAAATATGACCAAAAACAGCACCATACATCTTATTATTTGCATTGCGTTGATACAATTTTCAAACTTTTTTATGCTTACCTTTTGTACTCCAGCTAGTTCATCATCTCAGGTGCTTTTTATTAAAAAATATTTTTTCATACTCCTTTTATACATAAAAAACGATATTTTTAGCGTTTTTTTAACGCGGTTTAGCTCCGGTAAATCTTAATATTTTTTCGAAATATTTTGACCAAGGTCTTAGAATACATTGAAGTTTATAATTCCGATGGAAACAGGGTGTCCATTTTTTTTGTATGGAGCGTGAGGCGCCTTAATGTACATACATATATCACTCTCAACCCCATAAGCCAAACCAAGGTATCACAAGAAAATTTTTGTTTACAAAAATCCAATGAAACTATCTGACTGCAAGTAATTTGTTAATCAATGTAGTTTCCTTTAGGGAAATTTATTTGGCAATGCCATAAATGGTTCAGCGACGATAACAATCATGCCATGAATGCTCTCAGGTGAATAAATGAAAAACCAAAAAAACAAAGGTGAAATTTCGCAGTCAATACTAATCGGTTTTGAACAAAAGCGCGTACAAATCCGTATCAATGCGTCAAGAGAAAAACGTGCTCCCTTATAAGGGGGCGGCGATATGTATATTTATGCACATTAGGGTGTTTTAAGTTTAGGAGATACCTTTTTTTCTAGCTAAAAATCTGAGTCTTTGTTAAAAATCTAGAATTGTTCAACTTTCTCTACTTTTTCTTTTTGATTTCTCACGAATATTCTCTTGCTGCACCAGCTTTGTCCTCTTTTTTTTACTCTTTGCCACTTCGCTTTCCACTTCTACTTTGCATTTCCTCTACTTGTTCCTATTCCTATTGATTTATCATGCTTCTTCTTAGTTATAATTTATACACATATCTTAAAACCAGCAACCTAAACCAAATCATCACTAAAACAACGAAAAAAAATATCGCCTGAAACTTGCACATCCTAATGTTCGTATGTATATCCGCTTTCATTTGCACTTTTCTGCAGCAATAATTGAAAATCAAAAATTCTGCGAACAATAGAGCTACCACAATAACAGTTAGAGTGTGCCAATCGAGAAGGGGGAGAAATTGTGTAAGCGAAATGGAATGCAGAGGGAAATTGCATTACGAACACATGAGAATGACAATATGAGTGGCTCAAAATCGATTTTCATATCGATAAATGTGGAACGTTTTATGTCATGAGTTTCAAATATCTTGAAATTGTGCAATGATCACCAAAAGTAGCTCACAAATTAAAATTAAATTGCAATAAAATAATTAAACTTTCTTTACATATAGTACGTTTCATAGCTATAGCACACTTTTCATGGCTCATACATTTGGATATAGCCTGTTATTTGAGTTTTAATATTTTTTTATATAATTCTAGTTTAAGATCATATGAATCTGTATTCCAAGCATTTTAAGGCTTTAATAAAACCGAAAATTTTTGTTGTATCAAATTTTGACAACATTTAGGAAAATTTTTAAAAAAGTATTAAAAATATTTCTAAAAAGTTTTGAAAAAATGTTTGGAAATTTTTAATTTTTTAAATGATAAAACCGAAAGTTTCTCTTGTATCAATTTCAAATATGTTTCGATAAACATCTAAAAAAAATTATCGATAACAGTTTAAGAAAAAATCGATAAAAAGTACCTGAGTCACTATTAAAATTTTAATATCTTATATCTCCTTTTCCAATATATAGGGCCTTTTAAGACATTTATCGCTGGTTAAAGCTTTTTCAAATCATGGTTTCCTGCTTTGCCGTGCTGAGCAACCCCTTCGACTTCATTTCTACCCGGAAAAGCTTCTCACCAAACTCAACTCTCTAACTAGATACCGTTCAAAGTTGTCGCTCCCCACAAATGGAAACTCTATGAAGCATAACGCTACTAAATATAATTATTTTATTTGTACGCCACATTCAAATATATTTACCCGCATTTCAAATGATTATTTCTGTTATATAATGTTACTGGAGTTTTGTAACTGTAATTATCTACATTCTTTTGTTTGATGGAACCGTGTAACTGAATTGTTGTGGCTGTGGTTTGAGGTAAACAATGCAATTACAAAACATACATACAACTCACATAAACAGAAACATAATTATACTTTTCATTTCATACCGAAAGATATAATCCATTATTACACTCATTTTTATTGTTTATTTTTCATTTACTAAAGAGTTCTATATGTAGGTATATGTACATATGTATATATCAGGGGCGAATCGATAGCAGGGGGCTATCGGGTCCCTCTCTTCTTCGGAATCCAAAAAGTCATACTTTTCAGTGAATGAAAGATGTCCTCGAAATTTCATTAAAAAAAATGTGAACCCTGCCTTTCCGAAATCCTTGATCCGCTTGCTTTGAGCTGAATCAAGGTGTCGAAATACATATATTAAATCGAATTATTCAAAGAGACTCATCGATATGTTCTCAAATCTAATTGACAAGAATTGGAATGTGACAAGATGATTCTATTAGAGTGTGAGTACAGGCAGAGCTGTTAAATAATGATTACTAATCGTATAATTTTTATAAAATCGACTTAAGCTGCTTTACATTTTTGTTTCAGAAACAGTTAAACTAATTTAATATATTGCCGCATATATATTAGGGTGAGTCGAATATTTTTTTTTCAAGTTAAGTTTGATTGGTAATTCGTAATCGAATCATTAGACGGATTTTTAAATTGGTAATGATTGTTTTAATCGTTTTCAAAAAAAGACAATAATGAATTGATAACGATTAAAAAAAATTTTAAGTCATGATTTTTTACGAAATTCAAAATCTATTGCCTTTTGGACTTAAGTTAAATATGAATCAACTTTTTTTAAATATGAAAATGTGTGCAAATGAAGAAAAAATAACCCACACGGGCTTTAATTTCCAGAAAAGAGGAAGTAAGGGGCGTGGATGTTATTGCTCGAGTAATCAAAATAAGTATACTTGGATTTTATTAGCCGTTCAACTTCACCTAACAGAGAATCAAGATTAGGACCGTCACCTTGTCTTAGAATTTCTAATACTTCAAATATAAGCTTACCAGCCCTAATGCTTACCTATTTACATATAAATACATACATAATTATGACAGTTGCTTGATGGACAATGACTTAATGCTGACATATTTTGCTCCACCCATTTCACCCACAGTCAAGTCTCATTAAGTTATCGATTATTTTCAATTGATTGTAATCCTTCACAAATTATGCTTAAGAGCTATTGTCCATCGAATTTCAATTGGCTTATGGCCAAGTTAAGTGTTTTAAGCTGGCAGATTATGGGTATGATAATTAAATTGTAAAAAGAGAATTAAAGCGATATTTGTATTTAAATTTACGAGGGACTTAGTCAGCAAAGAAAAGTTGATACACATTATTTTAAGAGGCTTTTGAAAGAAGACTTTAATAAGACTTGAATGGAACTCTAATTCGATAAAATTTATTAAATTTTGTTAAAAACTCACCTCTCGCCATCATCGTTGAATGCAAAATCACCGAGTAGTAAATCACGAAAACGATAACGTGGTGCTATCATTCTAGTTGCTGTTGTTGTTGTTGTTGTAGCAGTTGAATTTGTATTACCAGCAGCTATCCCGGACGTTACAACCGCACTTGAGTTTGTAGCCAAAGGTGCTACAACGGCACGTGCTATAGCTTCAAATGAGCTACGACCACGCCCTCTATTATTGCCATACTCTTCGGTGGCCGAGTGCACCCCACCCGTCGTTTCGATGGCATTCAAATGTGAGGTGCCGGTTAGAAAGTAGCCGCCACCAGCCCGATTGGGCCGTGGCGAGCGTAAGCGTTGCCACAGATTAGCCAGTTTAACATTTACCCATTAAACATTCACAAAAATTTAGAAAAGTGGAAAAACTACTTTTTTCTTTTTAATAATTTTACCACTTAGCGAATTTCACTATTTACAAATTTTACTTGGATATTTTTTAAACACTTTCGATGAAATGACAAACTCTTCAACACACCACTTTTTATCACAAAGACATTGCAGAAAGCATTGACATCTGCAAAAAATAGAAAAATTATTTATTAAAATATAATTTATGTGGTTATTTTTTAAAATTAAATTTCAAAGCTTTAAAATAAAATAAAATAAAATAAAATAAAATAAAATAAAATAAAATAAAATAAAATAAAATAAAATAAAATAAAATAAAATTAAATTAAATAACATAAAATAAAATAAAATAAAATAAAATAAAATAAAATTAAATAAAATAAAATTAAATAAAATTAAATAAAATTAAATAAAATTAAATAAAATTAAATAAAATAAAATAAAATAAAATAAAATAAAACAACCCAGCAAACACAGCCTCTAACGTTAGAGAAATACTGTAGTTTTAAATTAGAATTCTAATGTAGTTCTCTAATGTATCTCTAATCGAAAATCACTTTAGAGAACTAGGCTAGAGGACGATTAGAGAACGATTAGAGAAACACTCGAATAGCGAAGATGCGTGTATTGTCAAGTATTGTATTTATAAACTAAGGTATAAAAACTTTGAATTTTATTCCCATTAGATATTTAAGCTTAAAACATGTCAAACATATTTAAAGCAATAAATTTATCGAAATAGAATTAAACAAGAACAATTGGATTTCATTTCATTTCAGTCAGAAATTTCTCATTAGAATCCCATTAGAATTTCACGTTAGAATTCGAATCGATAACTAACCTTTTTCTCGATATCGAGAACTAAGTCCCCTTTTTGTCGAGAATGCTATAATTCGCGACAGTTTCACAAATCGTTCTCTAACCATCTACCTTAGAGAATAACATTAGAATTCGAGTCATTTTCTAATCGTCCTCTAACCTTAATGTTTGCTGGGAAAACAAAATAAAATAAAATAAAATAAAATAAAATAAAATAAAATAAAATAAAATAAAATAAAATAAAATAAAATAAAATAAAATAAAATAAAATAAAATAAAATAAAATAAAACAAAACAAAATAAAATAAAATAAAAAAAGTGAAATAAAATAAAATAAAATAAAAATAAAATAAAATAAAATAAAATAAAATAAAATAAAACAAAGTAAAATAAACTTTATTTTTAAACCCTTTCATAAACGTATCTCCCTATTGCTTTCATTTCCATATGTATATGCATGAATACAAAATTACTTTCAATGCAATACAATTACATTCTTTGAATTGGTTCTTTTCTCCTTTTAAAAAGGATCGCGAAATGTGCATTTCACTGTGAAAATTGCAGCGACTTTTATTATTTTTTTTTTTTTGCCATTTTTTATTCTTTCATCCTCTATCCATGGCTGAAATATTCAGCTGGTTATGCCTTTTGTCTGTGATCAGATAAAGTGTGACATTATTAACTGGCAACAATCTATAATTAATTAACTGTTGAAACCGTATTGTGAGGCGATAAGAAGTGGACTGGCAAAAACAGAATTCGCTCAAATAATATGGATTAAATTGATCAGAAATGATTAATGAAAAATATTTATAACGGTATGATTATTTCTTTGAAAAGTCTATGAAACAGGTGTATTTGATATTATCATATTTTGTGTGACATCCAATTAATTGAAATCAATCAATCGTCTGCTTTATTGAAAAGAATTTCACATTCTTTCTATGTAAATGTAACAGATGTCGTCCCCTAGTTATTATTTATTTTCTTAACGTTTTATTGTGTCAATACTCTTACATAAAGTTGAGGCCTGCTGGAAGAAGCAAGGTCGAGATATAAAGGAGGATAACAATATACCCTATGGTATCCTTGTTGGGGAGGCTTGAAAATGAGAAAGGCGATATTTAAGCGAGAAAGCGAGACCCCAGAGGAAGACGTAGGGATATAAACACACAAAGAGGCTTGAGTCGTAATTTTTTTTTAAGAAAGCGAATATATTTTTGGGCCGAAAAAGATCTTCGTTTTTTATTCAGCTTTGTTTTATTTTTTATTTTATTTTATTTTATTTTATTTTTTATTTTATTTTATTTTTATTTTATTTTATTTTATTTTATTTTATTTTATTTTATTTTATTTTATTTTATTTTATTTTATTTCATTTTATTTTTTATTTTATTTTATTTTTTATTTTATTTCATTTCATTTCATTTCATTTCATTTCATTTCATTTCATTTCATTTCATTTTATTTTATTTTATTTTATTTTATTTTATTTTATTTTATTTTATTTTATTTTATTTTATTTTATTTTATTTTATTTTATTTTTTATTTTATTTTATTTTATTTTATTTTGTTTTAATTTATTTTTTATTTTTTATTTTATTTTATTTTATTTTATTTTATTTTATTTTTTATTTTATTTTTTATTTTATTTTATTTTATTTTAATTTATTTTTTATTTTTTATTTTATTTTATTTTATTTTATATACATATACCCACCAAGCTTGAACAGAGCATGGAATTGCGGTTTTCAATGTAGCAGGAAATAAAAGATAATTAGTAAAGATAATACTAAAAATGTAAAACGTCATGTATACTTGTCGTAAGAGTTTGAATTCACCCTAACCTCCCCAGTAACTCCGTCTTCTTTCATATCTCTATGAATATTTATGTATGAATTCATAGTAAATAAATAAGTTAAGTCGCCGTGCCGTTGGTCAACTGGCGCTGGCCATAAATTTAAAGTGGCACGTATTTAAGTATTTAAGTGTTGCAGTATTTTATTTCTGCTGCACGACTGTTTAAGGGTTTGGTGTCATGCCACTTAAGGGCTTTAATTACTTAAATTATTTGTAAAACACATAATGGGCTGTGAGATGTGTTAAGTGTATAAGGTATTCTATTTGAGTACGCTCCTGTGTATAAAAGTTGGCATTTTTCATGGCGGTCCATTCGTTGAGGGTTGGTTCAAGGGATCACTTGTGTGCTGTCCTATTTACTCATTCTCACACCGTTCAGCTAACCCCCTCCCCCCCCTCCCCCTCACCATTATCCATTTCACTATAATTCAAACCAAGGCTACCGGCTAAGACAACCCCATTTGTGTTTGTACATCAATTATTTTGGCAACGCTTCGCTAATTAAATTTCCACTGAAAATTTATTCATATTTCATCAATGTCAACGGCATGCTACTAAATTCATGTAAATTTCACAAATCAAATCAAATAAAAAAGCATAACTCAAATGCATAAACTCTATTTTAGTTCACATTGTTGTAGATAAATTCCAGGAATTTCGCTTTTTTGTGTGTTAAGTTTACATTTGCAATTTACAATTTATTTTTGTTTCATTGTCAACTGAAGCATACTACCAACATACCGGCGCTGCTTCTTCCTTTGAGGCTTAACAAATATTTAGTCTGTCAGTCAGCAATTTTTTGTAATGCCAAAAAACTTTCATTTGCATTTATGTATGCATTTTTTATTTACATAAACATTAATATATGAATGAGTATATATGTACTTATGTATGTACATATGTGTATTAGACCGTTGCAGGTGCTGGGATATTTTTTTCTTTGAGCACATTATAAGCGTCGGGTGTCCCTTAGAACTACATGGTCATTGAAGGACAGTTTTTTTTTTTTTTGTAATCTTCTTGGCCTCAAATACTTCACGCTGAAGTTTGGTCCCTCCCATTCGGTAGAAATTAACAGTGATCAACTTTGATCGCGTGCATTCAAATTTTTAAAAATTTTATAAAATTTTTACTGAGAAAGTGTTCGCACTTTCACATTTCATTGATAGAGAGAGCTAAAAGTTTTTACTGTGGGAATTTCACTCCGTAAAAATTGTAAGTGAAAAACAGCTGTTCGTGACAGGGGAGAGCAACAACAAAAATTAAAAAATTTGAGCTTTCAACCAATCAAAATGGCAACAGCTGCTTTTGCTGCAAGTTTTTACTGACTCCTGTTCGCTTCAAACTTTTTACTTTTTGCCTTTCGAGAGAGTTTTACGTCATTTCTTTTACTTACGATTTTTGCAAGTTTTGTGCACGAACAAAGCTGTTGTGTCTCAGCAAAGCTTGTTGATTCTCAATGTGATTTTGAAATTAAACTGAGCCCAAGATTCTCGAACAATTTTACGTAGAAATTGGGGACTCCGAAGGGCAACTGCAAAGTCAGACGAATTTTTGCTAAAAGCTTTTTATTGCAGAAATATCTCTGGCGTTTTCGTAATAAAAATTTGCAAGCAGTCGTCCTCCGCTCATAACCTCAAAAATTTATTCTAAAACAGTCTCATGTACAAAAATGCGAAAATGCAGTTGGAGGCAAGAATGCAAATGAATATACACCAAATAGACAGACAGACAGACAGACCGACAGACCGACAGACAAATATGCAAATACGACCACGCTAGCTTAAGAAAGCCAACGGCGCAAAGGCACTAATGAACAAAATCTTGTCACTCGAAAACTTGAACGATGATAATGGCGTTGCTGTTGTGGACGAACGACAATGATGATTTCCTTTGTGTAACGCGTCGTATCAACGACCAAGCCTATTTTCAGTCTTTCCGTCTTGTGAAATTTATTAAACTACTTTTGACAAACTGTGTACATCTGCGAACATGTAGGAAGACAATAGCGCAGCAAACTTGACCCACTAAAAATAATCCGTGGGGTGATAGCGGTGTATTGCCTGCTAACTTTGTGGCCCCAAGACGTTAAAAGTACTTTGAAAGCAAAATTCGCATTTGCTATTGTTTCACGCCTTTCATACTTTTTTTATGTACATAGTTGTTGTTGTACATGATTTGCTTTTGTTTTGCTATTGTTTTCTTTGGACATTTAGGCTACGTTTTTTTTTTTATGTTTTTATTTAGTGAAATTCTTAATTAAGATTAACTTTTTATAGAAAAACAAGAAGAGCGCTCAAGAATGAACGAGTGAGTGAGCAAAGTGGGTGAATGAGTGGATAAACGTGAAGGGCGTGAAAGTGAATGTAATATTAAGGATTTGCATTATATTTTATTCATAAGACGGAAGGGTTTCAAGTGACTGCATGTAAAATTTAGTATGATATAGGGTACATACCCTGTTGGAAATGCAAGTTCTGGGTATGCAATGACAACAACACGGTAGTTCTTCCACCACGGAAGTTATCACGCTCTTACTCGTTTTCCACCGACGTGTGTTTGGAGTACCTTCTAAGGTGGGTTTCATCATTAAATCATATTCCACTACTTTTGTAATGGGTACATTTTTCCCACTGGGTACCTACAAAATCTTCGGTTGAGTGCAAAACAAATTTTTCCTTTGTAGTTCCACAATTTTGTTAGAAAAAGCGTTATATTTGTATAAATATTTCATCTTGGTCCAGGTATGAGTATATCTTGCGCCTTTGCTTCAACTTTCAAAATTTATTTGAGATGGGTTAGCTCTTTTTTCATATTCATCCAAATTGCATTTTGATGTAGTGAAAGATTTCCTTTTTATGGCAGTGGCAAATGCAAAAAGTGAAGCAACAAACAACTACCAAACAACAAAATTGGAAATAATAATTTTTCATTGTTTCTCTACCCAAGCATACCTGCGCTTTTATACTAGCTCCTGCAGCAGCAGTTTTCCCTGCAGACTATTCTAATAAACATGATGTTAAAATTGAGTTGAATCAAATTGTTGTTGGTGTGCAATGAGCTTGTTCCACTGCTTAACTTCACAAGTGGAGCATACATTGGGTATAGCAGGGTTTAGTCTAGATAAGAAACGCTGCCGGACAGCTGTTTGATCTCTGTCTACTCAGCTGATAATCAGGTCTTGGGTAGTGAGGCATCATAGCTCTAGTCGATTATTTTGACTTATTCGCCGACAAATGTAACCTAAATTTCAAGCAAAAATGTCATCAAATATCAAAAACTAGGGATGTGACCACGAGTTGCAAAAATCGATAGATTTTCTGATTTTTTTTTTCGGAAAAATCAATTACTCCATTATGAATTTTTTATTTGAAGATAAGTAGTTTTATGAAAAATCGGTGTTTACGTTAATTAATCCAGAAAAAAATATTTGTATCATGTTTTCCTAGTTTTACATCGAAAACCACAGAAATAATTTAACAATTTATTAAAAAAAAAGAGATAGAATCTAGAGGTTAGAATTCATTTAAATTTAAAATCAATTTTTTAATTCCTTATTACATACATATGTACATTTATACATAACTAGTTTTCAATTACCTTTCAGCTAAAAAAATGCTTTATCCAGTCATTGTTTGAATACACAAAATTAAAACCATTAATTTTTAATTCATATCACTGACTACCTAGTTGGATTAGTTTCAACTATAATGAATGAAATTGCATTTTTGATCATTTCACTCTCTTTTCATCAATTTTCTTATATACATACGTAATTCTGTCACTATTTTATCACGCACTAACAACACTCAAGTCATTTTTCGAAAATAATTGGCAATTTTTCTCATTCTCAAGGCAGCACCTTCTCCCACTCCTTACAACACTCACATGCATGTATAGATGTACATATGTATATACATACATAGTTATGTATGTCAATCACGCACAAACATGCCGGTGCGCGTCACAAATTTGTTAACAAAAGTGAAAAATACAAAAGAAAGAGCTTACGAAAGAACTAACAACTCAAAGTAGACCAATCACTTGCAAATCACTTGAAAACTTGCTTTCCACTAAAACTTAGTGTGACATGAAATGAAATTTGTTCACCACAAAAACCACGACATTAACATCAGAAATGAAAACTGATTTACCAAGCAAAATTTAACTGAATCCTAATACCGAATAGTTAATGCAAATTTCGGCAATAAAAAAAAGGACAGACTTTTCATTAGGGGAATGTGGGTGTTTTGAAAATGTGAAAGGTTATGGCAGATATTAAAAATATCAATCGGGGTCTCTAACACTACTTTGACTTTGCAGCTTTGGACAAATTCTAAGAAAGTCTAGTGAGTAGTTTTCCCCAATTCCATTTGACAGAGGTTTTTTTAGATAAAATATTTTCAGCAAATTATTGAAATTTTAGTACATACTTTAAGTACGATCTCATTAACAATTATTTTTGCGTTTGCCGTAAGCACAGTTAATAACTTCTTACACTTTTTTTATTACACACGCGTCTTACACCCTACGAATAATACCGTTATTCATTCAATTCACAACTTAATAACACGAATATTAGAATTATTATTTGGACGCTTAGCGAACTTAACACGCGAACCGAACGATAACAACTGAAGGGACACATTGTTCGTGCCGATGCAATTGCCCGCCAAACCATATGTTACTTACATAAATACATACATATATGAATCGGCAGTAGGATATTCCATTTGAAGCTCTTCCACCTGCTCAACCACCTACATACATACATTCATACATATTTATAAGTGGAGATGTCTACAGCAAACGACCAACATGCCTAACATTCGCGCCTACAACAACAAATAGTAGCAACACAAATGATTACAGTAAATTGAATATCAACCCAGCCTAATGTTAACAGACCACCCACTTTTATTCTGAAAAATACAAAGTTATTGTTATCATGTTTGTGCTTGCAGCAATCTTATGTAGGTAAAAATTACTGCCAACAACAATATCATCAATACCAGCAATGTATGTTACTTACCTAATTTATAGCCATTTTTATGTTTTTGTATAATTTAATTTCCGTTGGTGGTTAACAGTAAAGATATATGTATGTATGTATGAATTAAAGCTCTGACAGGCACTTCCTCCAGTTGTTTGCATATACGCGCATAGAGCTTTCACGAAAGCTAAGTAGTATTGAGAGCTTTGTTGTGATATATTACATTCCAGGGATGCAAGCCGAGTTCAAACAAAAAACAACAAATTAACAGTTTTTATTTTAAAAAATATTTTGCCAAACACAATATTTAATACACTTCGCACTGAACGATATGTCTCACCGGCACTGCATATTTTAAATATTTTAGCCGTCTAAAATATATAACACGGGAAAAATAACTTCAAATAAACTGCCTTCTATTTTGGCCGAATCACTTATGCACAACAATGGCGGTTTGCTACTAGTTGAATCTCAAACTTTATGTAAGGAAACTTCCAAAATTTACTCGATTTGCCTAAAATTACTCAGGTTAAAATATTTAATACACTTCGCACTGAACGATATGTCTCACCGGCACTGCATATTTTAAATATTTTAGCCGTCTAAAATATATAACACGGGAAAAATAACTTCAAATAAACTGCCTTCTATTTTGGCCGAATCACTTATGCACAACAATGGCGGTTTGCTACTAGTTGAATCTCAAACTTTATGTAAGGAAACTTCCAAAATTTACTCGATTTGCCTAAAATTACTCACCTTAAAATATTTAATACACTTCGCACTGAACGATATGTCTCACCGGCACTGCATATTTTAAATATTTTAGCCGTCTAAAATATATAACACGGAAAAAATAACTTCAAATAAACTGCCTTCTATTTTGGCCGAATCACTTGTGCACAACAATGGCGGTTTGCTACTAGCTGAATCTTAAACTTTATGTAAGGAAACTTCCAAAATTTACCCGATTTGCCTAAAATTACTCAGCTTAAAATATTAAATACACTTCGCACTGAACGATATGTCTCACCGGCACTGCATATTTTAAATATTTTAGCCGTCTAAAATAGGTATATAACACGGAAAAAATAACTTCAAATAAACTGCCTTCTATTTTGGCCGAATCACTTATGCACAACAATGGCGGTTTGCTACTAGTTGAATCTCAAACTTTATGTAAGGAAACTTCCAAAATTTACCCGATTTGCCTAAGATTACTCACCTTAAAATATTTAATACACTTCGCACTGAACGATATGTCTCACCGGCACTGCATATTTTAAATATTTTAGCCGTCTAAAATATATAACACGGAAAAAATAACTTCAAATAAACTGCCTTCTATTTTGCCCGAATCACTTATGCACAACAATGGCGGTTTGCTACTACTTGAATCGTCAGCGAGTAATAGGAGTTGCCAGACATGTGTAAATGAATGTGCAGATTTTTAAATAACTGAAGTTAAGGACTGAGAAACGTTTTTAAAAGTAGTATTTCTCTTCTTTTTGTAATTTCCGAACACCTTGTATCTATGTCTACCAATACCTCTTCTCCCCTAAAAAAAAAGTTTTCTGCTTGAACGTCTTCAATCAAAGGTTGGTGGAAAAAAACATAGTGGCAAGTTTGCTATAAATCGATAACAAAACTGCACTTCGATAAATGCTTGATTTGTTCACAGGCAACACTTGATGTGTTCCTGCAACAGTCGTCGTAGAATTTTGGTGATTTCTCGTGAAAAGCATAGAAATAAATAAGAAAACGTAGAGAATTTATAAAGAAAAATAAATTTTGACTCTTTTTAAAAACCAAGTGAAGGAAAATTATAAGCACGAACTGTGGAGAAGTGAAGAAAACTCGATAGTTGCGCGTTTATTGTCGAACCAAGGTGAATTAAGTGGAGAGAAAAAAATATTTTACAAAGAAAAAAACCAAGTGGTGCAAGCAAAATGCGTGGGACCACAATCGTCTTTAAATTAGCGTAGAAAAGTTTGTAAACAAAATTGCGCATAATTCAATGCATCTAAAGACATTACTAAACTTGGAAAAATTCATCGAGCAGACGAGTTTGTACCAACTCTATTGCTCCAATATTTTTACATCGCATTACTTTTTTCTCTGCGGATTTTTCCTTGTATATATGTATGGTGTTTTTGTTGTTGTGTGAACGAAGGCGAATTTTATGAACAAAGCGCAGAACGCAAGAAAAACACCACGGCACGGTAACAGCAGAAAGAACGATTAAAAATAAAGTGAAAGATTAGTAAGGTTGCCACATCAATTTTTTTTTGGATCTAAATTTGTTATTACTGAAGTTATAAATAATTGCACCAAACTACTCAATTTGTCCAGCACAATGTGCGTTTATCGGAATATTTGACAAAATGGCGTGAAGGATAACATATTCGCTCTGTTTTTAAAATTATATTGTTGTAGTCTTGTGATAAAGATCTTCGAACAGAAATTCCATGGACCTCGGGCTCGTATCATTCCCAACTATAGGATCCTTTTAGGTTTGATCCAAGAGAGTTTTTATAAATTTGTCCATACCGAAACGGCTGTTGTTGTGGTAACGCCAAAAACACTTGCGGAAGGTTTTGTTGAGTGTTGACGTATTAACAGTCTTTGGGCGGATATTAACCCGATTTGTGTCCTTAACGTCATGAAATTAATAATTTAGGAAATGCGATTTTTATGGGGGAAATGCGACGAATTTGGATTTTTGTTTGACCAAAATTACGCATTTGGTGTAGTATTAGTTGAAAAGGTAGTAAATATCACCACAGACGAAAAGGCCATTTTTAGGAACAATGTGGCAATGGTGAAAAGGAGTTATGCTTGTGGATGTGTGTGTGGTATGTTTTTGTGTGATTGACACTTCTTTTTGTTCATTTGAGGAAGGAAAACAAAGAAAATCTGTTAAATCCATATATATAATACTTCTATATTGCTAGTAAAGAACTGTGAAGCGTGTCAAACATTACAGTACAGACATACAATGAGGGAAGAAGACAAAATATCGGTTGGCGTCGCCAATTTTTTTGAATAAAAGGGGGTCAATGAAATATGTGGATATTTCAAAGATTGAATTTATTTGCTTTTTCTTATTATTACTTGCACTAATGTAATGTACAAAAGTCAGTTTCGCTCTCACAATTTTTCAAAATTTAAATAATGCATTTTCTAACCATATTATGGATGATCACGTAGCCACAGAAACCCTATAAGCTCAAATAATAAATATATTACGGTTTATATTCAATATATTGGCATTTTCATATTTAATTTACTCAACCGTGGTTTTATATGCTACTATAAAGTACAATTTGTGTAAACAAGTCAGTGGCCCCTGTCTACCCCTTCCATAAGTTTTTTTCTCCGCGCTGCTTCAATGCACTAACACTAATAAAACTCGCGCATGCGCACAACTGCATTATAAGCATCTCGTGTAATAATGATTGACACGCTTTCAGCATATTGGGAAGATACGATACTAGCAATATAGAAGTATTATATATATGGTTAAATCAGAGGTGAAACGTGAAAAGTGAAAAACTTTAAAAATTAATTGAACCAAGTTTCAAACACATAAAAAGAATTCAAAAACTTTTAAATAAGAATAAATAATTGTGCATTTAAGCACAACATTCGTTCGTGCAATTGTACGTATAATTTTTCTGTATTGATTTTATAAATGCATTGATGTTTTTGTTGCCCTCCCTCGTCAGCCACAGGCAGCTGTAGATTTTTCCCAAAAAAGGCAAAATGAAGTACATACGTACAATTGCAACGCAATAAGCAGCAGGAAGAGTTAGCACCTCTAATCACTACAACAACAATACGTGCGTGCGTGGACAGACGCAATTGCATATGAAAAAAGTGTCTTTCTTTGTCAACAGAGTGAAGATTGACTACTTTGCATGCATGAAATGTGTAATTTGTAGCTTTGGTGGGTGCAACTGGCTAACTAGTATTGCATTGGCTTAAATTCATTAGCTATTCGATTTGTTATTGTTAAATGAGAAATATGTTGATAAATTGGTGTTAAATCGTTGTCCGGCAGTAATTGAAAATGGGAAACTAAAAGCTTGCACAGCCAGGGTCATTTTCTAATTAGGTCAGTTTAGCCTTGACCTCCTTTGCAAACGAAACTTGCAATCAGCAATAGTTGAGCCTTTAGATTACTAGTATATAGGTGTTACAAAAAATAATCATAAAACCCTTTTTTTTAGCGATGAAAAGTTGTTTGGTGTGTCGTTACAAATGTGCGCATTTAAATCTGAGATAAGTTGGGGAGCAAGTCGTTTAAAGTTTAACGAAACTAAATTTTTCATTAACTAATCGTCGATGTGCAATTGTGTATGTCCATATGTATGCATTTTATGAAAAGTATTTCCAGAGAATTGTCGAATTCACTTACTGTTATGTAGTGTCAAACATTTTCTTGGGTTGATTATTTGCCAGGTCCAGATTTGATTTATCTGACGACCGGGGATAACACTATTTCATCCAATAATCATGTAAAAAGTCCTGTCGAGACTGGAATTTTAGATAACATTCTCAAATATATGTACATAGGATACCTGATTTAATTGCACCCAAATAACTGGATTAGCTTAACCGGATATCCAAGTGGAAACTGAACCTAGTGTCTCCCACTCGGAACCAGCTCCATCTTACAACAGTAGTCACAATTTGAATGTCGAAATTTCCTCGTGAAGATATCCTTGGCTAGCTGGGTTTCAGTAGGCGTTGACTCAAATCTGTTCTTTTATTTATTATTTTATTATGAACCATTGAAAGGCAGGTGTTTAATTTTTAATTTAACTTAATTTCTATTAATTCAAAATTAATTGTATACGTTTAAGCACCCTTTACTGCAGATGTTGCGACGATGATGTTGATGATGTTGACGTATTTTATCTAAGCTCACCGAATCTATTCCCTTTCAAAATCCTTTTACACACATTTGGTTGAAATATTACTAAAATGTGTGTACCTCCAATATTTTCAGTTAAAATATCCAAAAAAATTCAACATAATTGAATGAAATAAAAAATGGACACCGATAATGATAATAATGAGCAACAATTGAATTTGTCATCGACTACGAACAGCAGCCGAAGCAGCAGCAATAACAGTAGTAGCAGCAATTTGCTTGCCAACTTACCAATGTTGCCAATGCTACAATCGTCTGATAATCATGAAATTTTCAATGAACAGTCGCATCTACAACCACAGCATGTAGAAGTGCCATTGCAACAGGGGTTCGAGGACGAGGGGCATAACGGTGCAGCCGAGTTGCCCCAACCACAACCGCCTCCACTGCCATTGGCATCACAGCCTTCGGCAGCAGTAGCATCTCAATCATTATCCGATAATTCAGTTTTCGTTACACCACTCTTATTCAATAATAATTCCACTCCACCTCCTTCATCCTCTCAATCATCATCATCGCCGTCGCCAACATCATCGTCACACAATTTAATTCAATTGTATCATAATCAACAACAACAAGATCAATTACACTCTGTACATACGCTTCATTTTGAGCATTCTCCCTCTCCTCCTTCCATCCAGCAACACGCACTACTACCACTACCACCGCTTTCACCACCAATCCAACCAGAGCTAGAGGAACAACAACAGCAGCGCGGACACGAACACCAGCAACAAGGCGAGGAAGCCACAACATCGTCATCAGCATCTCGATCTGGTCAAAGTCAGCTACAGCCACAAACATTGTTAGCGCAACACATAGAGGAGAACGACAATAGCATTATCGCTGATACAATTGATGCACCAACATTAGATGGAATCACTTTTGGCACTTCCTATGATTTAAACACTGATATTGCAACAACCAGTCAACAACGAGAACATTGTCCAGAAGAACAATCACAAGCTGAACAACCAGAAAATTTAAGCGGTGCTCAACGCTCCTCACAGAGTGTAATTGGTGAACTTGCAGCAGGCGGAAGTAGCGCAACAATCGAACGTAGCCGAACACCTCCAACATCACTGCCATTACTGTTGCAGGAGGAGAACGACGACGAAAACATCCGAGAAGAGCAGTACGTAGACTCTGGCACAGATCCAGATGCAGACAACGAATTGAACGTTAGCGCCAGCGGCCAACAACAAGTTGAAGCACCAAAAACATCATCAGCAGCACATTCTTCTTACGCTCCTCCGCACTTTACACATCATCCATTCACTCATCCACTACAACAGCAACACCACCATCATCATCATTACTATCCCAATTTCGGTGGCTGTAGTAGCAGCGGTAGTGCAAACAATTCTCCATTCGCTTTTGATATACCAGCTTTTTCTGGCGTCGACAGCGGAGTTTACGGCGGCGGTAGGAGCAGCGGCAGCGGAGCTAGCAGCAATAGTGGCGCCGGCGGTATCGGTATCAATTTTTTAAGCGATTTGAATTCTAGTAACGGCGCCAATACAAACAATATTATACAGTCAGCCAATATGCTTGGAAGTAGTAGCAATAGCGGCAACCCGTCCGGTGGTGGGGTTCCGGCCACAGCCATCGCCGCTGCTGGCAGTCACCATCATCATCATCACCATTCGCATCAACAAGTGAACGATCGTTTAAAAATGCTCTATCCAAATGTTAATGAAGCTGAAACTCCACTGCCACGCTGCTGGAGCCCACATGATAAATGTTTATCAATTGGACTATCGCAGAATAATTTACGTGTACACTATAAAGGTGAGTACAGTCAAATTTGGGTTTTTTTTTTCAAATATTTATAGCAGCAACAGTGAAAACAGAACTGAACAAGCAAGCAATATCGTCAGCTTCTAATCATATCCCAGTTCACTTCATCCTAGCTAGTTCCTGTTATTGTTTTCTTACTTTTTCTTTTCTTTAGGATTTCCATTATTTGATTTTATTTTCCCCAATTTTCATTTCGATCTGATTACTTCTACACAAAACGGTGTTGCACTCAGTTCTGCCATTTTATGATGAGACAACAAAAAAGAGGGAACTCCATCAGTACATAAAATGAAGGGAAAGTAAATAGAAAAGTAGATGATGCGTGGTCTATTTTTCATCTTTGTCCATTATATGATATTACAATGGAGTACTTATTTCTCACACGTTTTCCTCCACTATTCTATATTGATATTGACCCAAGTATGTATGTACATATGTAAGCATATTTTTTTGGTTATGAGAGCAACTATCATACTGTTGTTAGTGGTGTAATGATAATGCCATCAGCTGATATAAGTTAGTAATCTTTTTTTTTTTATTTTGCTTGCTTGACGGGTGTGTGTCAACATTTTTGTGGAAGGAACTCAGTCCCATTTGGCACAATTCTAGAAACCAGTTTTCGCACTTTGTCCAAATTTTTTTGAGAGACTTACTACATCTACAACTGTCTTTATTGAAACCTTTTAGTAGATATATTAATTATTACAACCCAGTACGACTTTATTGGGGGGAGGATAACTGACGGTTTAGGCAGGGGGGTAGTGAAATAACAGCCCTTGGTCGGGGAAACCCCGAGTCATTCCGGTACGTAGAACCGGCTGTCGTGGGAATGCCGTAAGTCCAAAGCCGTAACAAAATCCTCAAGTCCCTAGCTGGCAGCACTTGGGGTAAAGACAAAGAAACGTTACTAGCTACATATAAAGCAATTGGCCAGCCGGTACTGAGCTACGCGACGCCTATATGGTCGCCGGGGCTAGCTGACACACACTGGACGAGACTACAGGTCTGCCAAAACACCGCCCTTCGTACCGCCACTGGGTGTCTTCTTATGTCTCCTGAGCATCACTTACATAATGAAGCGAAAATGCTCGCCGTTAAAGAGCATAGCGAGATGTTGACCAGGCAATTCCTGTTCAACTGTTGCAAACCGCAGCATCCGAACGGACGCCTGATCAACGAGGATCCGCCCCCCAGGAGCATAAGGAGCCATCTACGCAAACACTACGATGAGATCCGGCACCTGATTTCCACGCCGTTTGATCCTAAGGTGCACCGGCAGGCCCTCACCCTCATCCACACAAATTCGGTAAATTCCTATGTTGGCTCTCTCCCGGTGAACGCCGTTCTTCAGGCAACAACACCACCCGTTGCCGAAGAGGAGCGCGAGCTGCCTAGGGAGACTAGGGTGATGCTGGCCCAACTCCGGTCTGGATACTGTAATAGGTTAAACTCTTACCTATCCAGACTGAACCCCGACTTGCCTAATGTCTGTCCGGCATGCGGCTTGTCCCCCCATACTACTAACCATCTTTTTGTCTGCTCATCCGAGCCTACTCTTCTAACACCCATATCCCTCTGGTCCTCCCCTGTTGAAGCCGCTAGGTTTTTAGGACTTCCGTTAGAAGAGTTCGATGACAATATTGGGTAAGGTTGATACTGACTACCTAGGCAGGGCAAAGTAGTGTTAAAACAACAACAACAACAACAACCCAGTACGGCCGAAGCGTTTATATTTTTCTATTACAACAATATTTTTCATATTCATAATTTCGCTAACATTTAATCATTTCTTTTTTTACCAGGCATAGGCAATAAACATAACGATGCCGCTTCTGTGCGCACAGCTCATCCAATACCACCTGCCTGTGGTCTTTACTATTTTGAAGTGAAAATTATATCAAAGGGCAAAAATGGCTATATGGGTATTGGTTTGACTGCTCAACAATTTCGCATGAATCGCTTACCAGGTAAAGGCAGCGCGTCCTTCATAATTAACAAATGCAAATAATTTTCTTTTGTTTCCGTACGAAATTTTCTTTTTCAGGTTGGGACAAGCAATCGTATGGCTATCATGGTGATGATGGTAATTCATTTTCCTCTTCTGGTAATGGACAATCGTACGGACCTACTTTCACCACTGGCGACATAATCGGTTGTTGTGTCAATTTTGTCGATAACACATGTTTTTACACAAAAAATGGCATCGATTTAGGTATCGCATTCAGAGATTTGCCGGTAAGTTGAAAGCTAAAAATATACAATTATAATTTTATAAAGAATTATATATGTATATGTTTGTATAAATTTTGCAGAATAAACTTTACCCAACGGTTGGTCTACAAACGCCAGGTGAAGAGGTGGATGCCAATTTTGGCCAGGAGCCATTCAAATTTGATCAAATAGAAGATATGATGAAACAAATGCGTGCGCAAATGAAAACAGCTATTTATGATTTTCCCATGGCAACGGATCAGGGTGATCCAACGACTCTTTTACACAAGTATACAGCATTTCAAAATTCAAGAAAATTTTTGTTTTATACAGTTTACTATTTTTTTTTTATTTTTTACGTATTATAGAATGGTATCATCCTATCTCCTGCACAACGGATATAGTCAAACTGCAGAAGCATTCGCTAGAAGTACTGGTCAAACGTTTCAAGAAGATATGTCATCGATACGTAATCGCCAGAGTATGCCAATACAATATATTTATGTCCTTAAATTATTTTTCATTGATTATCTTTATATATTTGTAGAGATATTAAAACTGGTTTTGTCTGGCAAAATGGGACATGCTATTGAGCTTACGTTACGCTCGTATCCAGGTCTATTGGAAAATAACTCAAATCTTTGGTTCATGTTAAAATGTAGACAATTCGTAGAAATGGTTAATGGGTCTGATATTGAGGTAAAATGTTAATAGAAAGAAAGTTATAAAAATTACTATAAATAATTATTTGTATGTTTTGTTTGATGTGCATGTAATAATTTATTATTTCTTTTTTGTATCTTTATTTTTGTATGTTGTTTGACTATTTCTTTGAAAATTTTCAATTAATTCAGTACTGCCCTACTAATAATAAATTAACAAATTCGATCACAAAACAAACTCAGACAACGCCACCAAATCAAACATCGGTTATACAGTCAACCAAATCGTATCAAAATGGTAAGAGCACAGTATCAAATAATAATGCACAGACTATGGTCACAACAGCTACAACAACAGCAACAACAAATTCAACTGTGATAAGTGCGGATAATCATACGCATCAACAGGATATGAAAAACGCAGCGTAAGTGTGGAGAGATTATACACTTAATTACAAATTTTAATTTCTATATCTCTATTAACAGTACCACGGATGAGAACTGTTCTGGTGATGCGATTTCAATAAGCAATAAAAATAATAACACTAATATCGATTATATGAACGATGTGGAAATGGAGACAAATGTACACACAATAAATGGTGAGTGGCGCTATGGTTCTAGAAATTTATGAAATACCTTTAAACCTGGGGCACAGTCTTGATATTCCTGTTGTGAATTAATTATGTCGTGCACATACAAATCCCAAACATCAAGTTATAACTATAATTAATATAAATATAGAAATTTTAATGTTAGAGACACGTCCCAATTTGTTTTTAATACGACGGCTGAAGTGAAGATCGCACTTTTGAGTAATGCCCTATCTCAACTTCCTTCAACTACACCCCGTGTTTTCCCCGTTTATTTTTATACCCAGCGTACTAGTACTAGTACAAGGGTATTATAATTTTGTCCACATAACGGTACTATGTAACGGCGCAAAATAATCGAGTTAGATATAGAGTTCCATATATGAAAGTTCTTAGGTTGAAAAGAGGAATTGATAAAGCCATGCCCGCCCGTCTTTCCGTCCGTGTACACGATAACTTGAGTAAAAACTGAGATATTTGCATGAAATTTTGCATACAGGTTACTTTCTGGCCAAGGTAGGTTGCTATTGAAAATGGGCGAAATCGGATGATAACCACGCTCCCTCTTTCGATATCGAAAATCACAAATTGACATAACTTGCTTCAAAACTGAGATATTTGCATGGACATTGGTGTATTGGTTACTTTCTGGACAAGGTAGGCTGCTATTGAAAATGGACGAAATCGAATTATAACCACGCCCCAATTTCGATATCGAAAATTTTGAAAATCACATAAATTAACATAACTTGAGTAAAAATGTAGATCTTTGCATGAAATTTGTTATACAGGTTACTTTTTGGCCAAGGTAGGTTGCTATTGAAAATGGACGAAATCGGATGATAACCACGCCCCCTTTTTCGATATCGAAAACTTCGAAAATCACATAAATTGACATTGCTTGCGTGAAAACTCGACTTGCATGGAATTTTTTATGTTACTTTCTACGCCCACTTTTTCGATATCGAAAATCACATAAATTAACATAAGTTGAGTAAAACTTGAGATATTCGCATGAAATTTGGTACAGAGGATACTTTCTGGCCAAAGCAAAGATTCTAGGGCCTATATCATTGCCAAGTCATGGCATTTGTATCTCGTTCTGAAAACTAACGCTGGGTATTTAATATTCGGTTCACCCGAACTTAGACTTCCTTACTTGTTGTATATGACTTAAGTTATTTGCAGTATGTATTTGCTTATTTTATTTATTCTATCTTTTATATTGTTAGCCTACAAAATTATATTTTATTTAAGGCAATACATGTAAAAACGGCAACTCAAACTTCAGTAGTTCAATGGATGCTGATGAGGAAATGGGTTTGTGTTTTTTATTATTTTTCAACAATTTTAAATTACTGTCTAACTATTTTTTAAAATAAACTTTTATAGATATCGATTTACCCTCCACACAAAAATATAGTCACGGCATTGAAAGAATTTTGGAATTCGGCAAAGAGCTCTCTCAAATGGGTCAGCAATTGGAGAAAGAAAATAAAATGAACGATGAAGATCGACAAATGTTGGAAGTAAGTAAAATCGTCCAAGGAACCTGAATTCACAATTATTCATAAATTAGTGCTTAAATCGTTTTAACTATGTAATACAAATTATTCATTTTCTTCATTTACAGGATGCATTTAGTTTAATTGCTTATTCAAATCCCTGGGCTAGTCCTTTGGGTTGGCAATTATGCCCTACGAAACGAGAAAACGTTTGCACCGCACTTAATTCCGCCATTTTAGGTAAGTTCTTGGATTGCCATAGTTATATCGCAATATACAAAAAGTGAAAAAATACTGTTAAAGTATTGTTTGGATATCTGAATAATATTAATCCAAAATAATGTTTTATTCCAGAATCGATGAATTATCCGCGTCGCCCGCCGCTTGATGTGTGTGTGGCGCATGCATGCGAATTGCTTAAGGTGATGGCCCATTCATCACTCGGTGCTTGTGCGTTCGTTAATATCGAAGATATCTTTCCACAAAATTGACAAAGTCTACGATTGAAGATGTTCGAAGCGTCGTAGCTATCATCGTGGCCGTTGCCGTTAACGCCTCCAGTAGCAAGAGCGTCATCATCGTCATTATTGTAGTCGTCATCGTTGTGAGATGCAAGTGGCTCCACGCCTCGATCCTATCATCGCCCAAATGCGCTCCGATTGTACTCCCTTATGCACTTGATTTAGATTCGTTTCTATAATTATCGTATTTAAAAAACAAAAAAAAAAAAGCAAATCAACAACAAAAGCAATTGAAAAACAAATTATTCAATTATATATTCAACTCTTTATTATTTTCCAACTATTATTTCAAACACAATCAACGATAATTATTAATTATTAAATTTGGAAAGAAAGAAAACCACGATTGTATATATAAATCTGGTTTAACCATAGCAGTAGCATAACCATAGTCATATTTTGTTTTTGTTTCAGAATATTCCAATTCAAATGGTTGCTATAGAAGAAACATGTTAAATACTTACATGTAGTTTGGCCATTTTTGGATTTTTGGTTTCTTCAAAACAGGCTCAGAAATACGTTTTGGTGTAAAAAAAAAAACTATATATTGTGTAGAAATGTGAATCCGAGATATTCTGAAGACCCTTGTATAATTATAATGTCAGTAAATATTTTTTGTGTAAGTTGGAAAGAGCTAACTAACGGTTCATCAAACATCTCAGAATTGGTTTGAAGAAAGCCCTTTCTCAGAATTTTTACCAAGAACGTCCTCTATGATTGATATTTCATACATTTTCACCTAAGATAGTGCATTTTTGAATGAAATGCTGAAATTTAGTTTTTGAAAAAAATTCTGAGATGGCCACGCCTTGAAAGTATTTTGAAATAAGGCGATTTTACACTCAGCCGTCAAGAAACCAAAGTAAATTTAGCATTGAAAATTAAAATAAAGCTTGGAATTATGAGATAATATTGGTTTATTGGAGAATATTGAAAATTTAGTCTGATATACTAGTACCTTTTTATTATTTTCTTGCACAAAAACATAAACATACAGCTATACATAAACAGACACACAATTGCCTTCAACTTTTAGCCAAACATAGTTTTTTATTTAATTTTTTTTTTTGTATTCTTTTTTGGTTTGAAATATTGAATAATCATCGATTAAGTTAAAAATAACGATAATATTAAAAAGCATAAAAATATGTTGTGCTTAAATTTGAATTTAAACACCATTGAGCAAAAAAAAAAATTAATACTAAAGAAAAACTTGAAGTGTGGTTTAGTGCACGATTAGCGTTGCTTTGTAACATTTAAGGGATTTAATCGCAGTTTTTTTCCCTCAATTCGAAACTACAATGTTAGCTATAATTATCGATTAGTATTTAAGTTAAGCGAATTGCGTTTTTTTTTTTTGGATATATGCTTCCAATCCTTAATTGAGTTTAATTATTACAAGAAAAAACAACAATTAATAATAATTTCCTCGAAACGGATGCAGAAGGATTCATCTTATCTTAATAAAAATTAATTAATAAATATATATATACAAACATGTTTGTAGTTGTTTTTCGTGTATGCTCCAAATGTTTCATCTAGTCGGTGAGAAGGCCAAGAGCAAACCTGTACAATCCCAATACACTTCAGACCAATCAGATTTCATCTTTTCTCTGGAAACGCTATATTGCATATCATCAGTTGAGTGAAAGATAAACCTATCTGAGCTACGGATTCTTGAATGCTCTATCTCATAATACGGGTATTTTAGAATTTGCCTTATCGTTCTCGAACATTCTGAGATAAACCGTTTTGGACCCATACAAAAACCTGTTTTACTCTAAGGGGGTTCGAATTTCAGACGAGAGAGCACAATCTCCATTTCCTCTTGGCAACTGGCAGCTATTGCCACCTCCAATGAATCCCGAATCTGTCTACACTTCCAGCGGATTAAGCGCCTTCCAATTTCCTCTTCCAACATCGGATTTGAAAATTTGGTGTATTGTTAAAATCTGGTCTGAAACGGTTCTACCATTCCTAGAGTATACGGAATGTCGGGTAAAACCAAGGGTAAGGCAAGGTAATAAATTAGCCTAGGAAATAGTTTGGTGCATAGGGATTTATTTATGTTGAGTTTGCTGTGCCGTAGTACTGACCCTGAGATTCTACAGTTCAGAACATTTCTTGATGTGTCATAAACTGGGTTAAGGTCAGGTTCCGGTACCTTCAAAATTTATATCAGACAGATAGTGTGGTGTTCTCATCTCTCCGTATGATGTTTTATATAAAAGGTCTTTCAAGGTATTCACCCCAAAGGTCAAATACAATTTAACACCACACAATATGGCATCTCAAATGGCACCCAAGTCTGGCAGCACCCTTCTGGAAAAATCGAATATCGATTTCGAAATAGAGTAGCGACAACTGTCAAACGCACTGTCAAATGAAGAGAGAGCACCCAATCAGGAAACAGAAAAAATAGGGAGTGCGAATCGCATGAGAGAGCGCGCGCCCAACACACAAAAGAGCAATCGTATTTTGCAGCAGCAGAGTTGAAAAAGTTTGCGGGCGGGTTACACAAAAAAATCGTGTGCTCAAATAAATTTGTGAATAACTCCATCAAATCGAAATTTAACAAATTGGAATTCATCAATTGAAATTGGTGTAAAGTGCAAATGCATAACGGTAATTGAAGTAAACGTTATTAGTGTAACCATAGAATTAATAAAAGAAAAGACTACAAGTGAATGACGGTGTGTACCTACCAGCCGCAAAATTGTGCACCAACAATACAACACACACCCAAACACATGTACGCAAGGCGCAACATTCTGGGCGAGGTGGAAACGCCAGATGTGTATTCAGTGAAAATCGCATACGCTTTTTCCAATAAAGCATAAGCAAGCAACAACAAAAAATACAATTTCCTTTACTCATTTAATGTTAAACAAATTGAAAATTATGTGAAAAAAGTAAATTAAACTAACTCATTTGAAAGTAGGCAAAGTGCTAGCGTTGAGCCGCAAAAGTACCAACGCGTTTTTGGAATGGGTGCTAGATGTGGCGGTACCGGGCGGCAGCAGTAGAATTACTATGTAAAACGGCTGGTAGTGGTGCGGTTACAATCGAAAACTTTATAGTTTTCCAACAATGCGCAACGACGGGCGGGGCAGTGCCATTGCAAAAAACAAGTGAAAAACTACACCCAGAAGGGTGGAAGGGGAGCTGGAGATGATCAGCGAGTTATACAGAAGCTGGATTTATTTTCTTATGCATACAAATCTACATATTTTTTTGAAAATATGCAAATTTCATTACTTTCTTTTGGTCTTTCTATTTTTGTTGTTGTTGTAAATATTTCAAGATTGTATAGCGCTTAACAGTACCAAGTGATTTGCTATGCAAAATAGATGATGTGTGGGTGGCAGCGGGTGCAAATTAGTGCTTATAAGCACACTTAAGTATATACACAAAAACAAGGGCGGAGATATAGAGGGTTCATAGGCGAAATGTATAGCTTCTCGAAACAAGTGTCAACCTTCCCTATACGAGGTGGATGCTGTTATTTCAAATCGTTCCGAGCGTTTCAGTGATAGTAACTTAATGAGCTGACAACCCTTAGAGTAGCTTGAACTACTTAGCTGACACACGATTAACTGCTTGCAGTCTCAATATACACTTTGCAAACGATATTTGACACAACAGTATCCGATGATATTAGGAGTGACTGTCGTTTGTAAACTATCGATCCCGTCACGAACAAAACTGTAACACTCTAGGTCGTACCAAGGTCCGACCTAATCTTGGCTTTGGAACTTTTGGTCGTTGGTCGAGTATAACCAAGGGTGGAATTGATAATTGGAGCTACATACATACATACATACATACATATACATATATTAGCTTATCAACTTTACTTGAATCCCACAACGCTACTGCTGGCTACTTCCTTCATTAGCTACCAGAAGGCTCAGCAGGTTTAAAAAACGCTGTTGCAGAGGCGGTATACCGGGGTATAGTACCGCAGCCTATTGTATTTAGATATTCTGTTCATAATTAAAAAAATTAATCGTGTAATAAATATCTCCCACACCAGCCAGACTTGAAATGTGATACCATGGTGGCGTGCGTGTCTACCCTATCAGTGCTCATCGATTGCTCTGTAAATTAAGCTTGAGATAAGATAGTGTAATTTTGTCGCATTTTTATAAACTTACTCATTGATATATTTTGTACAGAAAGCAATATCATCCAGTATAAAAGCTTGCTAATGAAAATATGTTTAAGCAACCTAGAGATAAGCGCCTATTCCCAAAATTATGGACGATATTCCAATCTTTCTTTACACATTTGTGTGACGGGTTGGTCTGGGACGTCGTATTTAAATTTCGTTATAACAGTGATCGAGGTTTAGCCATCTCGATTTCCACCCTTCAAAAAACAATATACATATGCATTACCAAATGGCTGATAAGCCAGTCTACTTCATTTGAATGGAATTTCAAGTTGATAATGGCATTCTTGCATGCTTTTGTATACTCATACAAATGTATGTACATATGCATTTGTGGACACTAGGTTGATCCTACAAAGTTAATTGAAAGATTTTTTGATTACGGATGGATAGGTGACATAGCTTGGAAGGTTGCACTGGCCATTTCAAATCACTTCACCAAGGGATGGCAATTCGTTAGAGTTCTAACAGGGCGTCGCATTGCTTAAATATAATAATAACACATTGTTTCGAAGAGATGTCTCGGAAATGTAAGAAATATAGAATAGGGAATTGCCTATAATTTTTGTTATTTAAATTTTTATTACTAATACTCAATTATCATACAAATTATTTTGTTAACAAATGGGACATTCCAGCCAAAAGAGGAAAACGACATACAATTTAAAATGCTATTAATCATTCCTATTTATTTAGTTATCTGTAACTAAATATGTATATTTTCCTAATATGGTAACAGAAATATAGCAAAATATGTATAAACCCAAAATTGTAGTCCTTATAACTTTGACTTCACACATTACTATTTTGCGGAAAAAGTTTGGTCATGTTTGCATTGCTGCTTTAGCTATATTTTCATTCATAGAAAAAAATGTGCTAGTCATTCAAATAAAGCAGAGAAAAATTAAAATAATTGCATAACATAAAATAAAAAAAGGTATGCGATTTTTGTTTCTATCTTCATTAAATTGATTCATATGGGGTGTCCCACGAGTCACACGAAAAGGCATAAAAATTGGTCTGGTAACCTTAGGTATGACCCTACGAAACCAGATATTTCTGGAAGTAAAGATAAAGAGGCTGTTCACCCTGCGGGTAGGGGTTTAGAATATGCCCGCGGTAGGCATACCTGTCGTAAGAGACGACTAATATGCACAAAGGTAATGATGTGCAACTCGATGGTTGATCTACGGATGTGATGCCTCTCACCTCTCATTACCCAACTTCTCTTTAATTTCGGAAGGAGGGATGACATGACCTAGAACAACAACAACAAGGCTGTTCACCGTCAAAAACATTTTTTGAGTTAAAAGGGCCATACTATGGTTTCTAGACTATTTTGAAATGTGTCCCAGGAGTCACACGAGTCTAAACTCTCATGTATTATTCAGATGAATTTTTTTTTAATTGTTTTTAGTTTTTATTACATAGTTTTAAATAATTGTTTCGAGAGATGTTGAATTCGACTTGTTTTTAATAAATATTTAATCAGAATTTTGAAGTAAATATAAATATTATTTTCCCTTCACCTTATTTTATTTCATTTAATTGCCTTGGTTTCAATTCTGCTGGGAGAAATTTATGAATAAATTGCTCAAAAAGGGTTGAAACAATAATAAAACTTATTTCAATAATCTGGTATATTACATATTTCGTACTGGTCCCAGGAGTCACAAAGACTTGTCCCAGGAGTCACAATTTAAATATTTAAAATTATTTTATTGAATTGGAATATATAAAATATTTTTATAGAATATGGTACTATGCAGTATTTATTTTCGACCATATACAAATTGTAGGTGAAAGTTGAATAGTTCAACTAAAATTCGTATTCGTGGGATTTTTCGGTGTCCCAGGAGTCACACTCAGTTTCTTAGTAGTTACAAAGGTACTTGCTGTTATTTGGCCAATTCTTTTAATGCATTAATTGTATTGGATATTTATCCACGTCGATAAATATATTTCATATCAATTTAAGTCCTGATGTCAGTTTTCAAGGCAGTCGACTTAGCTCTGGAGTCAAATGTCCCAGGAGTCACGATGGAATGTCCCAAATACAACTGATTTTAAGCTATAAAAGCATCACAGATGCATTAAACTAACAAACAAATACAATCCCACACTCCAGCTGTCAGTCGAGCAATCCGTCTCAGAAAGGGTAGCTGCGCTGCTCGTCGCCAGAACCGCACCCAAAAAACCGAGTAATAGTCATTAATTAATCATTCGCGTGTGTATTTTGAATTCAACTCAAATCGAAGTCCCAGATGAAAGTGTCGTCATTTTTGATCACTTCTCAATGGGCAACCGCAAGCGAAAAGTAAACACCGGTAGAGAACAAACACGACACTACGCAGCCCAAGTGACTCATAACGAACTAACTGTTGTTGTGCTCCATAAATTCAGTATATCAGCAAGCCATTGTGATGCGATCTTGAAAGGAACGATTAAACGCGCGCTATACATTCTAACTTGGCTACTTTAGTGCGAATTTGTGTAGAATAAATTAAACTAAAACAAAAAGAGTGTAATAAATATATGCTTATAATGTCAAAACACTATGCGATTGTGAAATAAATGCATAAATAAATATTACATGTATGCACATTAGACTGTTTGAAAAAAAAACATCTTTTTTGCTCCAATAAGGGAAATTGTAAAGTCTTAAAAGACAGGTGTCAAAATATTTTTTAGACCATTTTTTGTTTGATATTGAGGTTGAAAAATAGAATTTCTGGTTTTTATTTTGCCATTGGGCAAATTTTTTTACTCAATAGAGTTTACACCTTTTCTATATTATCTAAAATAATTATTTTTCTAAAATTTCTAATTATTTTTCTAAAATTTCTAATTATTTTTCTGAGAACCATTACTAAAAAATAAAACAGCCAGTGATAGATCTCTAAAAAAATAATATAATTTGCTGCAATTTTTTCATCATTTTTAATTTTACGTCATTCTAAAAAATAGTAAACATGAAAACTTAAAAAAAAAATTATTTACTCAGTCCAGTCTAATGTATTTACATCAAAACACCATATAGTTAAAGAGAACTTTGAACATATACATTTATTACGATAGATTTGTGACAAGTGGTGCTTTATGGATATCAGCGCCATTAATAAAAACATGCCTACACTTTATTTGTTTTTAATTTTGTTTTTATTTTTTTTTTTTTACATTTTTTTACATTACTTTGTTTTAATATGAATTTATGTATATTCCTGTAATCATTGTTTACTCATTTATTTTTCGCAGAGTGAATTAATGAAATGTCCATGAAACGATCCAACGATATTTGAATGTATACACATGTGTATGTCTGTAGGTGCAGTTCAGCAAAAGAATAAAAATAAAAAAATAAAATAAAATAAGTAAGAAATAAATCGTTCAGTGTTTATTTGTAAAAAAAATAACGGAAAAAAAATTTAACAATAACAAAGAGACGAATACTACGCTAATGAAAATTATACGAAAATTAAATGAATAAAAAGCATAAATGAGACAAATATAAATATAATAAGCGCAACACCAACAATTTAATTAAAAAAGTAAAAAAAAAACTTCACAAAAACAACAACAAAAAACAAGAAAAACAAATTCTTACAATTTGTGTTCAAAAGCGACCAGCCCTCTTCTTTCCCCACACGCATTAACAATTGCATTGCAATTGAAACGCTTTAATCGAGCTAAAACACTTGATTAATTGTCTTCGTCAAACGTCACTTTAGGAAATCAAAACAATGGGTTGCACCACATCAGCTGAAGAACGTGCCGCCATACAACGTTCGAAGCAAATCGAAAAGAATTTGAAGGAGGATGGCATACAAGCAGCGAAGGATATTAAACTATTGCTACTGGGTAAGTTTCAAATTTTTAAAATTTTTTTTTTTTTTTTTTGTAAAAGTTTGTTTTTAACAAAATCCAGAAGCCCTATAACTGAATTATTCTATGCCGATGACGTCAATTTAGTTGCAATGAGTGACACTAAAGACAGAAATATAACTGTCAAAAGGTGAGAGAAGCCGAAGGAAAATTCAACTATTCGGATCTAATCATGTCAAAAAATTAGTCAGTGAACAAAATAAAACACTGGACGTGTAGAAAGCCATGAACTTTCATGAAAAATCATGATTTTTGTATTACTTTTTAATTGTGTAATTGGAAAATAATCATTATTAATTCAAAGTATTGGTAATCAATCATTAAATTGATTCTAAGGAAAATAATCAATCAAACCGGTAATCATAACGATTATTAATCATTATTTAACACGTCTGCTTACAATATTATTATTTTTTTTTTTAATTGAATTGAAGTTCTGTAAAGTTAATACAGTTAAGGTTTATTTAACTCATTATTATCCGTCTAAAGTGGTATTTTTTACCAGTTAGCCAACAGTCATGGTTATCATCAATGCTTAATTAAAAGTAGAAATATATCCTTACAGCCTCATTGATAATGATTTATGCACGACATTTGTTTAGATTTGTTATTAAAGTTACTCATTAAGGTATTCCGCGACCTTCAATCACTTTTCTGTAATACTTTGCAGAATCTTTAATGACACGCTTCTTGTCTTGACTCGTGTAGTCGACAGAAAAGAGACCAAATTTTTCACTGCAAAAAATTTAAATATTAAAAATTATAACCTTTAAGAACCGTTATAATCATGAACTTACGTGTAACCCATCGTCCATTCAAAATTATCCATGAAACTCCAATATGTGTAGTGTGTAACATTGCAGCCATCGTTGATGGCATTCAAAACTGCTTGTAAATGAGACTGCAAAAATAATTAGAATGAATGAAAAAATTAAGATACTAAAACACTTGAGAGTAGGTGCTAATTGAAGGAACATGTGGGGTTCTTGAAAGCAATGATAGTAGTTTTGAGCCGACAAATTGCGAAATAGGCATTTCTATAGCTCACTATTTGTTTAACTCAACTAGTTTTTTAGAGTAATAAAAGTATAAAAAAAAATGTTAATAAGTTTGGCACCTCAACGAAAGCTAGTAATGTTTAAGTTAGCCCATAAAACTAAGATATTTTATTACACACTTGAAAGATTAGCATATTTCAGAATTTACAACCCCGAAAAAGGAGCGTGTTGGAAGTGTACAAAGTTGGTTATCAATTTTGTAAAGAAACGGATTTCTGAACTAAGCGCCGTAACGCAGAAAATGCCCATGTTAAGAACGTTTAACTATTAAATTACTTCTTTTGTTTTTGTTGCTTTCAATACAAGCATTTTTTGAGGCAGACAAATTTTATCTAGCAACGAAATTACGAATAAAAAAACGCTCGTAATGAGAAGTTTGTGGAGCTGAACTACAATGATTTATGCTTCGTCTTCATATCTTCAAACATGCCTGTCTTCACATCAATATGAGTTGGTACATACCTTGATATAGTCAATGCGCTCCGCATCATTTAAACTTCCTTCATCCGACCAACCATTTTCTGTGATAATTACTTCGACGTTGCTGTAGTGGTCACGAATATACTTTAACATATCTTCAAGTCCTTGTGGTACGCAATAGAGCCAATCGGATTTGCCACGCCTCCACTTTTCATCGGCATATTGTGTAATATTCGTATCATATTGATAAGATGGCACTTCACCCACAGGACTAGTAGATATATTAACATACTTGGAAAAATAGTAATTAAGACCCATAAAGTCTGCAGATCTCTTCATAATTTGAGACCAATTTTTACTTATGACAGGTAAACGCGATTTTGACAATCCTTCGTGTAAACTATTATTACCAATATCTGATATCATAATTGCTGGATAATTTGCTGTTTTACCAAATAACGGTTCAGCTACATAACCTAACTGCAATGAAAGTGTTTTTTCAAATTAAAAGCAACTTCTTTTTTTTATGTAAAATTTTTTACTTACAGAATATTGCAATGCACGTTCGACGTCCTCATCTGATATATTACTAAATTGTTTATAGTAAAATGCCGAACCAATAGCAATACCAATCTTGCCCTTTTGCTTACCAAAATATTTCTTTTTATATAAACGATAAGTTTTGGCATGCGATTTTAGCAAATTATCCAAACAAATATATTCACCAACGCCAGGGCTATGCACCGCTGGTGGATATATAGCGCTACCATAACCGGCTGAACAAAATGAGGTAGGCTCATTATGGGTTAACCACAATTTTACACGATCACCGAAAGTCTCAAATAGAAAATCAGCATAATTTGTGAAATAATCAATAATTGTGCTATTGAGAAAACCATTGTATTTATTCAGTTCTTCCGGCATATCAAAATGCAACATTGTCACTAATGGTTGGATATTATTTTCCAATAATTTATCGATAATTTTATTATAGTATGCAATGCCTTTTTTGTTTTTGTACGTCGTAGTTAATTTGGGTAGCACTCTAGGCCATGAGATAGAAAAACGATAATGGTTTACCTACAAAAATAAGAAATATAATAACGTTAAATTGTAAACTTGTATATATGTATGTAACAAACATGTGTAAACATGCACAAGCATGTCCAAAATGTGTTTTGGTATGAAAAATTGAAAACAAAAACTTTTTTGGTTAAATTTAAATAGGTTTAAACCTTGAGCATTTTCATTGCTTCCAAATCCTGTTCGAAACGATAATAAGACTCTGCAGCATTATCGGGATTCGTTTGATCAGTAATCTTTTCGGGATATGTGTGCGTGAAGGTGTCCCAAATGGATGGTGCTTTGCCGTCTGCATTCCAAGCACCTTCAATTTGATACGCAGCAGTTGCAACGCCAAAACTAAATTCTTTCGGAAATTTGGTGCTGCCACCTTTATGAGTTAGCTCACATTTGTTTGCAGCTAAGGATATGCCCAAAAATGTTATGCTGAAATGTTTTTGTTTATTAATTATTTGAATTGGTTGGTGGCTATTGTTAACATAAATTAAAATTGTCTACCATACCTGAAGAATATTGTGCATAGGACCTTCATCGTATCGTCTGAAATGAACCCAATAGCAAACACTTCAATAGAGCATACAGACTTCCGCACGCTGTATGCTGATTGTTCGCAGTTAAACTTTTGGCATCGTATTTATACTCGTGTGTAAAAAATCCTCAAAACAATTTAAAATTTTTGAAGACATCAAAATTTATGACGTTCCTCATCGTTTGTTGTATGCTTTTAGTTATGGACACTCTCTGTTTATTTAGCTCGATTGTTTTATGGAGTTTCGGTTCAGTGTATGCACAACTGGTTAGAAAATGCTGTCACCTCGTGGTCCATATGGCTTGTCGGAATGATATCTTAACTAAATAAAATAATTAACCATCTAATCATGAAATTCCAAAAAAAAAAATTAAAATAAATTCACTCATCCAGCGACCTAGCTCAGATTGTTTACCTAGTCAAGTGTAACACGAAACGGTATTTGAAAAATCCTCAATTTTCTTTTTATTGTTAAAAAACCGTTTTTTCAGTTTCTACTTAAAAAAAATTCATTAAAAAACCAATTTTCAACCGATTTCAAAATTCTCAACGGTTTTGGGTAGAGAATTGTTGACACTTTCGAAATTAATATACTGTTTTATTCATTTGAAAAAAGTATGATATGTTTTTTAAGCCAGAATTTTTGGAAATTTCATCCGGTTTTCCGGTTTCGACATAATTTTTTTGCCACTAATTAACAATGAATGAACCTATTTGGGCATGTGTCATCGAGAGGCATTCACTACTTAATTATACCAGTTTTTATTTTTTGAAAATGACTTCAAGTTTTCAAGTTATGCAGCCTAATCCAATAAATGTTGGCTCTAAAATGGCCTAAAATGCATCTGGTGTGAAAAAAAATGTTTGTAAAATTTCATGGAAACAAGAAATTATGAATCAAACCTTCGTCAAAAATCACTATTTGTTGTTTAAAATTATAATTGATGCCGTAACAGTAAGCCCATTTTTTTACTTACACGGGGTGCCCCTGGAAATGGGAGTGTTAGATTTTTGATTAGTTATGCGTAGAACGTAAAAACTTTAAAAAATAAAAACTTTTATAATTAAGTAGTGAATGCCTCTCAATGACACATGCCCAAAGAGGTTCATTCATTCTTAATTAGTGGCAAAAAAATTATGTCGAAACCGGAAAATCGGATGAAATTTCCATAAATTTCAAACTTCTGGCTTAAAAAACATATCATACTTTTTTCAAATGAATAAAACAGTATATTAATTTCGAAAGTGAATTATCTACCCAAAACCGTTGAGAATTTTGAAATCGGTTGAAAATTGGTTTTTTAATGAATTTTTTTTTAAGTAGAAACTGAAAAAACGGGTTTTGAACAATAAAAAGAAAAATGAGGGTATATCGAATTTTTCAAATACCGCTTCGTGTTACACTTGACTAGATAAACAATCTTAGCTATGTCGCTTGATGAGTGTATTTTCACTGTAGCACAGTGTAATTTGTTATCTATCTTCTATGACAATAAAGCACAATTTGGGCGAGAAATGCGAATATAAACAACATGAATATAATGAGATTAATGAGATTAACTTTCTGTTTTCATGGAGCCATAATCTCGAAGCAAGTTCAAATAGTGGGTGGAGGGGGAAACTATGAAATTTTCGGGGTAAAAAACATATCATACTTTTTTCAAATGAATAAAACAGTATATTAATTTCGAAAGTGTCAACAATTCTCTACCCAAAACCGTTGAGAATTTTTAAATCGGTTGAAAATTGGTTTTTTAATGAATTTTTTTTAAGTAGAAACTGAGAAAACGGTTTTTAAACAATAAAAAAAAAATTTTAATTCCCGCTTCGTGTTACACTTGACTTAGCTAGGTCGCTTGATGAGTGTATTTTCACTGTAGCACGTGTAATTTGTTATCTATCTTCTATGACAATAGAGCAAGAAATGCGAATATAAACAACATGAATATATGTAATGAGATTAATGAGATTAACTTTCTGTTTTCATGGAACCATTATCTCGAAGCAAGTTCCGAATATGGACGAAAAAAAAAACAAAAACCTTTAGCATTTGCAAATAGCGGGTGGAAGGAGAAACTATGAAATTTTATAATCGCAATAAAAGCAATCAACTACTTAGGCCCGTTTACTCAATGTCTGGTTATGATAAAAGTTGGTAACAATTTCGTTTTATTCTCCATCGAGCGTCTTTCGTTTTTTGGACTGCTTTACCTGTACTGCCTTACCGACGGCAACGATTTTCATTTAAATAATTCTCCATTGGTGGGACTCCCTCACGTATACGTTAAAAATTTTCACGATTGAAACTAACGATTTTTTGTAGTCTGCTATTCATTAACTGAGCTTTAAACGATTTGAGCTTAGAATTCCTCAACCCGCTACGAATCGTACGCCCAGTACACAAATGTCTTTTATTTTATAATTATAATATTATTATAATATCTTATAATATTATTTTAGTTTTTGCTAATAACCTCAAATTATGTGTTGTTTATTTTGCGAATGCCGTAATCGTGAAAGTCATCGTTAAGATAAAATGTCGATTGCGAATTTCGTTATCGAAGCTAGTTAATTCCACTGCAGGTACAAAATTACCGACTACTCTCAGACTTGAAGAGTTAGAGTGAGTTAAACCCCTATGTACAGTTTTAAGGTTATGTTTAATAAAACGAAATTAGTCACGTTATTGTAGTGGCTTACTATGCCACCCACACAATTTCACTACTTTTAAACTTTGACAAGCAACAGCGTTGGTAAATTCATTGTCTCGTGCTCGTTGTAATTCGCTTAAAGTCGTTGCATCAAGCATGCACACACACATGCACACAGCCCGACCCATACCCTCTCAAGTATGGAATTCCTTACACTTGCCTGATTGCACTGCAATTCAGCACTGCCTACTCATACTGGCTCTAGTCTTTACAATTGTATCTTCTAGCCAAAGATCATCTTTGCTTCTAGCATTCGTACTGCTTCTACTCCTACCTTTTACTCTGAAGTACTCGTTGCTCTCAGCGAATTGTCGTCCCAAATGTGATTTGCAGTGCATAAATAATTAACCCCAGTAGGAATTGTTGGTCGTACATATTTTCCATTGGAAATGAATTTTATTTGACCAGAATATTCCTAACGACACATCAAACATTCGTCCAGCCAAATACAATTCTACTATTTACCTGGTGACTCAATTTACAAAGTCGTTGACATGACTTTTACACCTTGACGGTTCGTTTGACAATTTAAAGATTTGGCTATTCAAAAATATTTCTCATTCAGTAAATCTGTATTCTCTTGTGGCAGTCATTAATATGGAAATCACTGCAAAAGGTTAAAATCACAGCGACGTCTAAATGAAAAGTGTACAACAACAGCGCCACAATCACAACAACAATCACAAGTAATGTAAGCAACAACAATCTCTTTAACCGCCTTGATTCGCAAAAGTTCGTGTTGGTTGTAGTTATCCTTTCGTGTGGGTGGCGGCACTGGTTGCTTCTACTAGATGCTACATAGATTTTACTATGGTTGTACGAGTTGATATGTATTTGTCTACCTCATTCGTTCTGCCTTCTTTTCTCCACACCGCAATGATTATTTATACGCTTCAACGCTATTGAACCATTGAAAAATTTTGGCTGCAACACAATCGAGTGAATGCCGTCTATGATGCGCGCTGCATGTCGCCGGAGACAATACAAAAAAAGAAGATGCGGTTCTGGGTATTTAAGCAATTGGCCTGGGCCTGTTGAGTCCGATTCCAAGTCGTAGTCTCCGAGCGTGAGAAAATCTTCTGAGAATGGCAACTTTTAGGTTCTTTTGGATTTTCACTCTACTTTCCAAGTTCTCTTACCAGCTCGTGAATGAAACTCTGGGCTAGTTTTTCTAGAGCTTTGAGAAGAGTAAATAACTTTACTTTGGGGTATATAACTTATAGATCTTTGAAATGGATGTGATCCAGTCGAGAAACCTGTTGTGAAGTGAGAAAAAGGTTAAATAAAAATAAATAAAAAATTCTTGTTAAAAGGCAACCAAAAAAAAAAAAATCTGTAAAAATTGAAGATCTTATTTTTGGCCTTTTCGCGAAACCTCGAAGAACTTATATCAAAATTTTATATATTTTTCCACAGAATTATTTGGAAATTGCAGTTTTATTTTAATATAATTACCACCTTATCTTAAGTTCGTGACACACATTTTGCTGATTTTCGGCATTTTTTGTTCTTGGGTACTTCTGTGTTTTCTTCCATACAATTATGTGAAAGAATTTTTTTTTTTGTGAAGGAAAACAAAAAGAAATTAAAAAAAAGTTCTTCTATTCTTTCCAAAAAAATATCAAAAATTTTGCAAAAAGAAATTTTTTTTTCGTTTGCCCTGCCTAATGTGTAATCCATAATCCTTGCCGTTTTTCAAGCGTTAGGCCCACACAGCATAGTAGGCATACTTCACATTGTTCTTAGGCATTGCATGTACATATTACGTCAAAGCAATTATGGCTCAATTGTGAAAGCTTTTGGTTTATTATAAATAAATTAATTTCATCATAGGATGCACATATGAGTAAGTATAAATAAGCACATATTTGTTGTTAAGACAGCAGACGGCTGAAGCCACGTATGATAATGAAAAAAGTAAAATTTTAAATAAATTTAATTATACTTTGTCATTGTAAGAGAAAAGAGGGACGCTTTAGCAGATCTAGGACCAACAACTTTAAGCGTTTTTAAAAAGATACAAGAACATTTTTTAAGCAACTGAATGAGTAGGTTGGTGCCACGCCCTCTTACTTTTGCACAAAACAACATTTTCAAATGGACTCCAATTATTGGCTTGTGAAGAGAATGATTAAAGCAAATAAAGCTGTGTTTGGTTCACTTGTTAGCCAAGCTAAAATTGCTTGAAGTCTAAATATACGACTGCATACTTTTAGGCACTTGTTGTTTTCTATAAAAATTTCATAAATATGCGTTGGTGTTAGTAAACATTTGTGAAATTGTGGTATCAGAGTTGCACCACGGTTAGCCATGGTTGGAGGTGAGTTGGTGTTCGACTCCAATTTTTCATCCATGAAAAAGTTTTAACGAAAATGTTTTAAGTATAGTGTGTTTCATAACTATAGCACACTCGGAATTTAAATGATTTACTAACTATCTCTCTTATAGAATTGTAATTTTATAATACATAGTATATTATATTATATTCTAGGCATTGTGTGTGCATTTGAAGAAAGTTCAAAGAAGTTTTAAAAAAAAATTTCAAAATTATTAAAATTTAAAATTTTTTTTGGCCAACAAATTCTACTTATGATAAATTCTAAGCTATAAAAATCATTTCGAATTTTTTAATTAAAAAAAAAAAAATAATAATTTTTTTAAATACTTCAAATTATGAAACCGGAAATACAGTTATGTTGACCAGCAAATTCTATTTATAGTATAAAATCAAAACTGTACAAATCACTTCAATTTCATAGAATTTTTAATTTTCTCAAAAAAAAAAAATTTTAAATTTTTCAAAAAAAAAATTTAATATTTTTTCATCAACATTTTTCAAATTTTGAATTAGAAAACCGAAAATACAGTTTTTTTGGCCAACAAATTCTACTTATAGTGTAACTTCAAATTTTTAAAAATCACTTCGAATTTTTTAAATTAAAAAAAAACTTCAAAATATGTATTCAAAATTTTTGAAATATTTTAAATTATAAAACTGGAAATACAGTTTTTTTGACAAAGCTATGATAGTTTGGGAGTTTTATACTAGCCTTCAAAATCTAGACTAGCATACAGACCTCTAGAAGTCAATATTAAGATTTGTACATTAAATTTAAACTTCCATTCTGAAAAATAATAGTTTCAATATATGTATGTATGTATGTATGTAGTTTCCAAAAAAAAAATAAGACTTACTTCACCAAGTTTATGGAAATGTAGATCTGGCTCGTCAATGGTTTTGTTAAAATATTTTGATCGTGGCTATGATAGCGTTCATATAAAAAACCTAAAACTATGATCTATCTGCTGACTTTAGAACTTTGTTAAATAGTCAGTTCGCCCTCTTGATTCAATTTGCATAAACTAAATTCATGCGGCGATCGTTTTTCGGTTCTCCTAATATTTGCCCGCAGCCACTACGACAATTACTTAAATTACATAATTTAGCAAGCCAAAGATCAACGAAATAAAAACAAAGTCTGAATGATCAAATAAAAAATAGCCGTATGGGAAAGATCGAACTTGTGAGGTTGGCAAAGAGGTGAATTGCACATTATATGAAAATATGTTATGAGTTGGACCCGTGATCATCCCTGAGTTATCTTCCGAACTGTCTGCGGCACCCCCACGCATGTATTTCTACCATAGAAATTTCTTAGCAAAAATTCATCTGCCATTCGATATGATGATTCAGTTGATAACTAGCAAAAATCACAATTTTTTTTTTTTTGAAACTTTGGTGCTATTTTCTCACTCGCCACTGTATACAAATGTATGTATGTAAAAGTGAAAAAACGAAACTTAAAATCATTTAGTAGAAATTAATTGAAAAAGTCAAGTAGTTGCGATGATGATGCCTCCTCGCTTATGCCATCAATTGTACGCACACATGCAAATTTACAAAAACAAATTTGCCAACCCTTTACACTTGACCAGCCTACAATCAATAGCATTCTGTCGTAACTGTGAACTCTTGTCTATATACATATATATGTATATCTGATAAACGTTGTGGCACTGAGATGTCAATTCTGTATATGATTGCATTATGTTTTAGATGTTGTTTTTGTTCGCTTCCCAGATCGGTTTGTTGTTGTTGTCACTCATCATCACCACCATCGACCGCTTTGGCCGTCGAATGAGTTTTGTTATTCGCTAAATCAATTTAGTAAGAAATTAAAAAAAAAAAAGTAAAAACACTCGAAACGCTTGTTGTAAAATTAGTTTGCACGAATGAAGATGACATTTGAAATAAGTCAATTGATCGCAGTTGCAGAATTTGCAAATTCAATTCAATTCAAATTTCAAAGCTTGTGAAGATATATGTATGCATGTACATATGTATGTATGTACAGACCAAACAAAACTTTGTGTACTAACATTTAACGGTATTTATAAGACTTGTGTTTAATAATTACTCGTGTTAAATAAAGAAGAATCACTTTTTGTAGTCTATTTTAAGGCGTCATGTCCACAAAGGGTTTCATATATGTGTAGGTGTAGCCCATTCGGGAATTTAGAGGCGTTAACCCTTAATATATTTCTTAATTTAAGAAAATTCTTTTTTAATTTAAAACAATTTAAAAAAAAATTTTTTTGTTTTACTTTTTTGTTCTAAAGTCATGATTGGATTTTCTTCCACAAAAAAATAAATGTTGTTCATACTTTTTATAACGAAGTACATATATGTATGTGGTGACATTTTTTTTTAATTCAGGGTGACTTCTCTTCCACGCTTCGCTACATCTCTAAATTTCCCTAGTTGAAGAATAGTTCAAAACTAGTATGTTCTCAAAACACAAATAGTCAGCCTGCTGTCTCTCTTCCAGGTATTTTTGATATAGCGATGTACTGCGAGATGTCAATTGTCATATTTTGGGTCGAAATAAACTAAACTAGTTCAAAATAGACCACGAAATTTAAGTTCAACCATGGTAAGCGAAAATTATTTAAATGCCATAGGACTCAGTGGAGTGGTGAATCGAGTAACGAGTTCGACTGAAAAAAATGGTTTGATTCAAATAAAATTTAAAACTTAGAAAACACTTCAAAGCGTTTAAACAAATTTTGGTTTGAGGCCTCAATATCCCAACAGAGATTTTTGTTTTACAGGAGAAGCTTTTTAAGTGCAGAAATATAAGAAATTTCAATGCAAAATGTTACTTTGATCATAATTGCCTTTGCTTTATTTTCGTAACGGTACTTACTACAGTTATAATATTTTTTGAGATGGTTTAAAACAAATAGAATTACCGATACTGAAAATGTTTATAAATTTTGGGCTTGATAAGATTATTTTATCAAAACCTATAAAAATATGTGTCAAGAACAATAAATTTTGATTTAAAAATGTACATAAAAGAAAGAGAATTTTTTTAAATTTTCATTTTTTTCACAGAATTTAAAGAATTTTTTGGTGTATACAGTTTCGTAGGGCATTAAATTCTAGTATAATAAGGTGTTAATCTCAAGTTCGTAAGAAATTTTTGAGATTTTTTTTCACTCAAAATTAATTTTTCTGATAGTTAGCAGATTTCTGTTTCTTTTTATAAACAAAATGATGTGTTCAGATAAAACTCGGAAAAAAAAATTCTCAATATTGTCATTTCGTTCGACAGAAAAATTTAGTTAATTAACTTTAAGGTACCATAAATATAATAAAAGATAAAAAAATCCAAAAAGCAATAAAAGCCACCACAATCCCTTCAAGCTTTATTTAGTAGCTTCAAAAGTACAACAAAAAAACAACAAAAGCAGCAGCTGTAGTAGCATCAACACTAATAACGTTAACTCGCACTATAATGACCCATAAAAGTTGAAGGACATTTGCTCTGCTGATCATAGCAGGTCAAACTGATTGAATTGAAATACGATTCAACATTAAATTGACAACTCACGCGTACAGCCTCTTTCGTTGACGTCGCACGGGCAGTTGGACCAGCCAATACTTGGTAATGGTATTAAAGTAAAATAATAAAATATATGGAGCACTAAAATACTTTAAATGTAATGTGATTTGTGGACTCAATCTACATACGTTGGTTGAGTTGAAATATATGTCGCATCCATTTCTAATAACTAGTGATGTTGCAAGTTGAGTTTATCGAAACCGGAGTGGAAATCGGAATCATAAATTTAAAATACAGTCGAAGTTCAAGAGGCATTTATACAGTTACTACGAATGCAGAGTAATCAGCATCATCATCTAAATCAATGTTTCGTTACCCAACTAGTTAGTATAGACACACAACTATTCACATATCTATCTTGGAATATTTATCCCGTACATACATTTCTCTCTCTTTCTCTTACTCAAATACTTCACAACTGTGAATAAGACATATGTATGTACACAAAAAATTTTGCTACAAACAACGAACGTTTAACTTTCCAATTAGGAGTGTTTTAGCGCACATGCGCATTGAAAAATAGAGAACTCTCAGCAAAGTTTGCAATAACTACGAAGGAACGTTACCATTATTTCCAGAATAAAGTGCCTTCGCCGTTTAAGTGTTGCCAACTTATATACATAAATTACTTCGTGTTTTTTACGACTGAAGGAAGCGAGTAGCGACAAGTCGAACTTTTTTGTAGTTGCAAAGTGCAACAGGAGCTTTTTTTTGGCAGTTGTTGACAGTGGTGGGCATTTGCTAAAATCAAAACCGGGTAAAGGTTTTAGAGTCGGCGGTTCACAGTCTAGTTGTTTTGATAACGCAGTGCAACAGCTTTTTTAGGGGCGAAATGATTCTAACTCAGAATGAAAAAGCTTAGAATAGTAAAACCTCCAAATATTTTTGCATTCTCAGGTGAAAATTTTTTATTAGGAACACTTTAATTAGAAAAATGTTTGAATAATAATTCCTAGAAAAAGTGGAATCGGATCCAAATATGTAGTGTATAGTAAAATTATACGAAGAATAAATTTCGGGAATATTTTAACCAGATGGCTCGCTAGTAAATGGGTCCTGGGTGAGGTCGTAAGAGGGTTAAGTATTCTAAGAAATTTAATTAACATTATTCTCAGGTCAAATCTTAATAAAAAAGATTTTTAAGTCGCCATGAAACCAAAAAGAACAAAAATGACCCTTGAAATATGCAACAATTTTGAATTTTTTCATACTTAAAATTCTTTTTCACTTGCCAAAAATGCACCCTTCCTAGGTGTAGCAGAGTCGCCACAGATACCTGTTTAACTTCTTCAGGAAGGCTTTGGTTTATTTATTTCTGGGCTAGCCACCGCCTGCACAAAATGGGCGGAATCGTATTAGTGATTTCTAAAAATTTATTTATTTCCTCATCTCATTAGCATTAAGCACGTTCCATACAAACCTGCATAAGTTTCAAAAAAAAAACATACAAAATTCAATAAAAATATCCAACTATTTCCGTTTTTTGAACTGTGACGCTATTTTTCTGTTTCCTTTTTCTCTTCACTAACGTCATAAGTTCGTAATTCATATGAGGTGTTATTTATATGTAATAGCGATTTCCATTGAGTAATATGAAAATTTTAAATATTATGTATGTATATTTGCTCGTTATGAATTCGCATCTCATCGTTTTGTGAGTACTTGAAGTGCCTTCGCTTGTGTGCCTTCGTATATTCGTGGCTGAGTAACCACAAATCGTGCATGCGCTCTTGTATCGGTATTTGTGTTTTATGTTATATCGCGTATACGCACTGTTTAACCAAATAGTCAAGCTGTCAATTTGTTCATCCTCTTGGCTGCTTGCCGCCATCATTGAGTATTTTGGAATTTTTCATTTTTTTTTGTTGTCTCACTTTATTGTGTGAAGTGTTGTATGGAGCGTTCGTTCGTTGAATAGGGCGGCACCGCACAAGTGCTACTGCTGTTAAACGTCGCTACCATGGTTGCCACACTTTGCAAAATTATACCCCATTTAGAACATTCAATTACGTTTGGACCATTTTGTTTTTTTTTTTTTAAACAAGAAATCGTATCACATCACATCACATGAAATGAAATCATATCACATCATATAAAATCATATCACATCAACTAAAAATACATCACATCAAATGAAATCACATCACATCAAATAAAATCACATGACATCAAATGAACTCACATCACATCAAGTAAAATCATATCACATTAAATAAAGTCATATCACATCATATAAAATCATATCACATCACATGAAAGATATCATATGGAATGGAATAAAATCATGTTAAATCAAATAAAATAATGTCACATAACATCAAATAAAATCATAGCAAGGCACATCACATCAAATAAAGTCCATCACATCATATATAAAATCGCATTTCATTGAATCAGTTCGTACCTTTCGTTTTGGATAATGGGGTTGTTACAGCCAACTTATATTAGATATGTAAATCGAATTAGATGATACCGTATCATTTGGAAAATTTGTTATTAGTTTTTATATTTATTAAATTTCTGAATTTTTTTTTACTAAATGCCAAGGAAGTCCAAAAAAATCATACCAATCAATACTATAACCTCACATCAGTGAAACTTCATGTAATATCACATCGTAGCGAATCAAAACTTTGGCAGCTGAAATGTTTTTTGAGCTAAACAGCTAGTGTTTCTTACTCTTTTGGCTAAACATTTATTGAAAACTCGTATAAAATTCAAATCTAAAGTATGAAATTAAATTCAAAACACATTTTTTTTTTAATTTAGTCTTTTTGGCACAAAAAAAAAACTACCAAAATGGCAACCATGATTTTGCCATTGAGGCGCCTCACTGCTGCTGCCACTGCTATCGTTTAACGAAACATACAGTTTCCATTTCTCGTTCTCGGTCAATCGCTCGCTGTCAATTAACGGTAAAGCGTGTGTATTGACTATGGAACATAGTCTGTGAAAAAAACATAAAAGTTTAAATCTGTTTTTGGAAATTTGTGAAAAAAAATTAAGGAAGCAAAAAGAGGTGTGAATTAATAAAATAAAATAATACAATTTACAAAATTAATCTAGTGTTACACAGCGTATTGTGCATGTGTATGCGTGTGTGTGGGTTGAGTTGTTAGACTGTCATATCCTTTGGCTCTAACATTTTTTTTTCATCTCACATTTTGTGTATGATGCTGAAAAGAATAAATATGAAATAAACTAACAAAACCAACAAGAAAATTTCAATATATAACAATGAAAATATGCAACAAAAAATTTAACAATTTACAACAAATTTATTCATTCAAATTTCTCTATACGCATTATATTCTTTTACGAATGATTCATAATTTGTAGAAATTATACAGCACCAGCCATTCAATATGCTGGAGCTATTGCTGCTGCTGCAGCACGAAAATGCTGTGCAATGCATAAGTGTCTGAGCACCACCCAACGCCCAACAGCGCCCAACTATTAACTCTCACAGAAATGAAAAGAAAAAGTCGACTCGTTCCACTTAAAAGTCGTGGTACTTCGTACTCACACCCCTTGCAACATCGATTGTGCTCTGCTGTCAATCGCCGAGGCGTTTCTTTTCACACTCGCATTACCCGCTTTTGTCTATTTCGCAATTTCGTATTTTACTCGCTCCTTTGGTTGCGCGCGCTCTCGCTCTCTCTCTCTCTCTTTCTCTGCCTACCCTGTGTACTTGCTATATTCCATACACTCCTTGAACTTACTTTAACACTCACTTATCAGTCAGTCATCCAGTACTCTTGCGGTCACATTATACCAAACATATGTTTATGAAGAAGTGTGCTGGTCATTTGAATGGGACTACATTGAGTTGCTCAAGTGGAGAATATTTTATATTTTATATATATAGGTAGTAGCGTAAACGGAAAATCCGGCAATTTGGAAACTGTAGAATCAGTAAGGCCGAACTACTTCAGTGCGTGTGGTCTTCTGATGAGATAAGTGCTCAGACCATTACTTCTGTTGGATAACCAAGAAACAAGTCGTGACCGTCATTGTCGGCCTAGTGCCAGAATGTGGTATCCGAAAAGTAGCAGACTTGCAAAGCACGACCTTAAAGATTAAACTTGCTTAAGTTATCAGACAGTTTCTCCGTCTACAAACAAAAACATTATACGATCAAGAGACGATTCGACTCCATCATCTTTCGAACTTCATATACCTAAGAAAAGACCGGTCAATCCTAGCCGTTTTCCAATAAGCAGTGTCCAAGCAGAATCTCCTCAGATGTAATCAAAAACCGTTTTGTAAGCTATAAGAAATCTTTCTGTTTCTCGCGTTCAGTTTCAACTGGACCCTGTTTTTTATTTGTTTCATAGCCCTGAAGCTTCAATGGAGTATTTCCAATAGTAGACCGTCTGCCGTGGAGGCAACTTTTTTTCACTTCGACAAACTTTTAGGTTACAATTTTATATCAAATATGTCAGAGTACTTTGGCTAGCACAAATTTAACAGAAAATCATACCATCCTTATCAGCGCTAACTGCTCCACTCTGCGTCTGTGCAGCAAAACCCATAATGAAGAGCATTCGTATTTGTTCGGGCGAGGGTTTAACGTGTACCACAACAGTTTGTACTGTAGATTGTACGGCAACTTGTCGAACAATTGAGCGCGCTCGTTATAAATGCAACCGTGTGTGTGTGTGTGTGCAACAATGTCACCTGGAGTAACCTTCACAGTGAAAGGAGCACTGTTTCGAGTCCGCTGCTGCGCTTCATAGTTAAATTTTATTTCAACCGAAAAGTGTTGTTATATTTTTTAATTATATTTACTAGTTGAAGTAGTTGCAGTTTGAACGAAAACATATATTTTTTCTCTCAAAAGAAAAACTTCCATTCATTCACATACTTTTCTCATGCTCCCTTCTGCTTTTTCTTCTACTTGCGGTCCAGAAATTGATGCTCTCTTGCGCTCCAACAATTGACAGCGTGTGCTTGCGCTCAATTTTTGTTAACTGTACACGCACACATACTCGTACATACATACCTTTGTGAGCCACATACAAATCTTATTCCCACCAGCGACACTGCCGTACGTTCCCACCACTTTCCGGTTTCTCTCTGTTCTCCATAGCGCCATTAACTTTTTTCGAGTACAAACTTCCTGTCTGCTTCCGTTGGAAAAATATATAAATTCCTGCATATGCGTTCGGGTTCGTGCTACTACAAGCTCGTATCATAAATTTCGATCCAGAACCTAAAATCACTTTATGACATGTTTATTTGTCAACAATTCCAGCACTGAAAAACGACGTGAACGCAACGAATAAAACAATATGCTACCAGTTATTTGTTAGTATATAACAGATAAAAAAAATAAAACAAAAAAAAACTTGAAATTTTCCTCTTTTGAAATAAATAAATATTTGTGCAAAGTGATAAGAGTTTGTGCGAAAGTGTATGAGTAGTAGCAACAATTTGCGTTGGCGTTGTGTATCTCCTGCAAATGTGCTTATCTTCGGCTACACCTACACCCACCAAACAACAGTGAAATGCAAACCAGCTAAGTAAAGAAAAAATAAAACGTCAAAAAAAAATCTAAAACTTTAACTTTCTATGCAAATAAAAGTGTAGTGTGCTTTTAGGCGCTTACTATACACACACGCACACTTTCAAACCTACAACCATTAAGATTAACCACTAAATAACTGTGCAATTTAGTTTGCATTTGTATTTGAAACAAAAATTTTCCTGCTATCTTGTGTATTCGGCCGTTCACGGCCGATATAAACGACCTTCAAAACGTTTTGCGTTGAAGCGATACGCACCATGGGCTGCGCACAGTCTGCCGAGGAGAGGGCTGCAGCCGCCAGAAGTCGTCTTATTGAAAGGAATCTCAAAGAGGATGGCATACAAGCAGCGAAGGATATCAAATTGCTATTGCTTGGTAAGTTTGTCTACATACTACATATGCAAAAAAAAAGAAAGAAAAAATGTAAAGCAAAAAGTAAAAAAAAAAACAAGTCGATGATGAATTATTGTTTAGAACGCATTAGCGTATCAAAACAAGTCATGTCAGTAAACAAATTTTGGTAGCATCTTTTTACTTTTGTATGTGTGTGGGTGTGCGTTCGTGCATAAATAAGTGTTCATAAGAATGTGTGTAAATATTTTTAACGAAGAATAAACATCAATATCTCAGGCTCTATTCAATACTCTTCGCTCTGTCGCTAAGCACTCTACTTACACGGTTTCAGTTAGCGACATATGAAGTATGAGTTAAATGATCGGTGAAAGCGTTGTAGAGAAATGAAGCAACAAAAGAGACCTTGTTAGAAAAAAGAAATGCTGGAACGAAAGTCTTGAGCTAGATGCTGGCTGCCACGAATAAGATTGCAAGATAAAGCCGATGCTCAAAGAAAAAAGAAATGCTGGAACGAAAGTCTTGAGCTAGATGCTGGCTGCCACGAATAAGATTGCAAGATAAAGCCGATGCTCAAAACCTTTTCTTTGTTGAATATTTAGTCAAAAGTTTTATAAAATCAATTGAAATTTGGTATGCAGGTTCTTATCATTTCTCTCGCATCAGAATTGAAAAAGGGTGAAATCGGATTATAGCCACGCCTACTTTTGATTTTTCTAATACTTCAAAATTGTGCTGCAGATTGGAATTTTGGCAACCGAAATTTTTTTTTTTGGAAATCGACATGAACTCTTTGTTTTTTGATTAAATACATTTTAAAAATATTCTTCCTTATAACTAAAAACTACCCTTACCACGAAAGAAATGAACGAAATCGGTTAACAATCACGCCCACTTCTATATAAAAGATTTCAAAATGGCCATAAAGTAATATCTTTGTGGAAAATACTTCATATCAATTCAAATTTACTTCCACAATGTCGTACAAAAATATGCAAAAAATATATAAATCTTTTAAAATGGGCGTGACACTGCCCTTTTTTAACAAAACCTATTCTAACGTATCGGTAGACATAACTTGATGGGGGGGGCTAGACGTATCATAACAATTTGGAGCACATATTTCACACAAAACTGAAAATATTTATTCGTAAAAATGAGAAAAATCCTTTAACAACCACGCCCACTTTTTGATAAAATTTCCAAAACTTATTTCTGTACAGATTCCATTAAATCGTTTTGATTAATCTTGCCATATGGTTACTTAGGGGTCTGCTGATCGAAGAATCGATCGATGAATTAGTCCTGAAAAAAAATATTTTTTTTTTTCGGAAAAAATGCGAATGTCATAAATCGAATAACAGTTCAAAATTGGGTTTGAAATTGGTTGCTTTCTTCGACTCTTTCTTAAACCCGAAAAGAAACAAGTCGGCTTTTTGCTATATCAAAACCATAAGCCCTAGTGTATATACATACTACATATAAACGCCTATGTATTGAGGCCAACTCATGCGTTTAATATTAATAGTTGGGCAAAAAAAAAAATCTAATACGGAACATTGTATGGTTAATATGGTGGCAAAGAAAATTTAATTGAATGAAATGTAAACAAAAAAAGCGCTGAGTTCAAGACAAGGCAAGCAAACAAAGTGTAAACGACAAAATAAACTTGCTGAACTTTAACCAGAAGAAACAAACGAAGAATTCAATTATCAAAAAAGAATAGTTAGCATCGAAAATATGGCTAAAGAAGGTGCTGGCAGACGTAACGTTTCGAGGAAATTAAGTGAGGTGAATGCGTTGCTGCTGCGCTCGCATGATGACGCATGAAGACTATTTACCTATATGTAAGTATGTGCATACATACATACATACATAGATGCTCATTTTCCAAAAAAGCAGCAACTTTTTTTTTAATTTTTTTCTGTTTTTTGTTTTTGTTAATCTTTCAACGTCAGGAACAATAAACGCAGCAAGTCAAGCTAAATTTAGAAATTAAAGAAGTATATATGTAAATGTGTAAGTACAGCTGTGTTCAATATAATAGTAGTGAATTTAAATTGGACACCGTTCGACGAAGTGAGGAAGAGCTGTTGCTTTTTTAAGCATTTTCATTTAAAATATAGCGAATTTTGTAACTGAAACCACATAAAAATATATGTTAAAGTTTATAAAAAGTTCAGAAAAAAAAATAAAAAAAAAGAATTTCTGGGAAATTTTCGAATATGCAGTTTTGAAGATCAATAAATTTTAGTTAACATTGTGCAAATAAGAAGTCGCACAAAAATGCCCCTGAATTTTCAGAATTTTTTCCGTCAAGCGTGTTGAGTGATTTCTACCATACAACGCTTGAAGGAAGTTTTATTTTTATTGAAAAGAAACACAAACATACTGTATAAAAAAAAAATAAGCTCAGATAAAATTTTAAGGTACTTTATATTTGTTCATGCTAAAATTGAACAACCGATAAAACTGCGTACTCAAAGGTTTTGTAATAATTTGAATGACCGAAGTATAAAAAAATTAAAATCCTAAGTTGGATAAGATTTTGACAGCCTTGTATCTATTTTCTATCACACCACTGTATTTATATTAACGCATTGGCATACACATGGATGTTTGGGTGTTCAAGTTCTTTATATGTATATGTATATGTATGTACATAAACGAAATGATTTTCCAGCCAAATATCGAAAAGTGGCAGCAGTCAGCGTATCAGAATCCGTCAGCTTAATATAACATCTCCGCGTAGAAAAATTAAACAAAACAAAGAAAAGTAAACTTAAATAAAATGAAAGGAAGAAATTAGGTCTGTGTACTCGCACAAGAGTATTTATGAGATCATTGGTAAAATTCCAGGATTTTCGATTTGAATTTACTAGAGTTTAAATATGTACTAGTTTATTGTAATCATGAATGGTATAAAGCAGACCTGTTAAATATTGAATTCTAGTCGTAATCATTACGTTGGTTGTTTTTTTTTTTCCTGAGAATCTAGTTGATGATTCCTTATCATTACTTTACCTTTTTAATGATTATTTTTCAATTAATTTAAAAGTAATAAAAAAAGTGATTTTTACCAATTACCTATTAAAAAATATTGAAAAAAAAAGAAGTAGGAAAAAAAATTGTTTTGATTAACTTGAAAATTGTTTTTTTTTTTTAATTTTTATTATTTTTTTTTTTTAAATTATTTTATTACTTTTTTGATTATTTTAATATTTTTTTTATTATAAAAGTATACAAATTTTTGTTTTGTTTTGCTTGTTTTTTATTTGTTTTTTGTTTTGGTTATTTTTTGTTTTGATTATTTTTTTTTGTTTTGATAATTTTTTTATTTTTATTTTGTTTTGATTATTTTTTATTTGTCTTTTGTTTTGATTTTTTTTTTTGTTGAGTATTACTATTATTTTGTGTTTTTTTTTATTGTATATTGGTTTTTTTTTTTATTTATTTGTATTTTTTTGTTGATATTACTTAATTTTTTTCTTTTTTTTAATAATCGTAAAAAGTGATTTTTTCTTATTTCATCTGATCGTAATTAATTTGTAATTGAATATTAATCAAGATTAAAAGGTCTGATATAAGGCCACCGTTAAGGTTGACATATGACATGAGTTTTTGTAGCACTGATTCCTCCCTAATCTAAAGACTGCCAAAATTTTCTGCATTCTCAACAATTGTTGAATGTATAACAAAAAAATGTTTCCCCATAAGTCATCTCGTATATGTATGTAGATTAGCATTATGTCTGGAAGATCAACCACATCTTCGACTTTAAAAGGTTCTAAAGAATGTTTAAGCCTCGTGCCTGGTTGCTGATTTTCAGCTAAACAAAGCTTTCGCAAACCCTATCCTCAGTTTGGTATTTAATTCTAAGCTCGCATTTCAAGTCCATCTCAACTAGTACCCCCTCTGCTTCTATTTACAACCCTTTCTTTTCGCATAAATTGCTTTACTTGTCACTCATCAAATCAATAATTAAATACTTCATTACTACAAACATATCCGAGTACATCAATACGTCAGTCTCATTTGTGTTTTTGTTTTTATCAAACATACTTAATCCGTTGTAGCGCCACAAAACATGTAAAAACATGCTTATTGTTGTATCATCATTACATCCATTCAACGTTGCTAATTGCTGGCATCTTAAAGATCTGAATTTGTTCTTGTCATCAACACAACCCACTCTATTGTCGGCGATGTAAAGAATAATGCCACATACGATACATGTCAACAATTAATCCATTGTTTAGATTATTCTTTTCTTTTGCATGCTTTCGGATAGTTTTACAACACGCTTAGTGTATGTGTGTGTTTATAAATATACCCACTCGTTTAAGAACTTGAAAGTACACATTTACATACGAGGGCGGTTCAAAAAATTTTGAAAAATTAATTATTGTAGAATTTGGAAAGTTACAAAAACATATGAAAAAAATTGTCTGCCCAAAAGATCTGACTCCAACAAATTTAGGAAGAGTCTAATCCTAAAATTTGCTCCCAATAAAATTGTGAACTTTTCAAATCAAAAACAAAATACCAAAAAAAATTTGCTGCCACTATTTTTAGGAATAATCGATTAGTTGAATAATATTAAATTAATCGTTATGCTTACTAATTAGCGTACATGATGAGATTCTGCCTATCAGATTTTTAGTTATTAATATTTAAATTGTTTGATTAATTAGATTTTGACTAATCAGTTTTTTAGTAAATAATATTTCAATTCTTTGATTAGTTACTTATATTCTGACTAATCAGATTTTTAGTACATAGTAATTCAATTTTCTGATTATTTAGGTCCGACTATCAAATTTTTAGTAATTATTTTTCGAATCTTTGATTAATTAAATTCTGACTAATCAGATTTTTAGTAATTAATACATATTTCAACTCTTTGGTTATTTACATTCTAAATAATCAGGCTCTTAGTAGCTTATTGTTTAATTCATTGATTAATGAGACTCTGGCTAATCAGATTTTTAGTAATTAATATTTCAATTCCTTAATTAATTGTATTCTGACTAATCAGATTTTTAGTAATGATAATTTAATCACATAAAATTCATTTCCTATTCGAGGATTCCATAGATAACGAATAAGTGAAGTGTATTGAAAATTAAACTAATCACATTGATTAATCGTGATTAATTGTTTATTCAAGTGTACCTTAATCGGTAACTGAACAAGCGCACATCCCTAATAAAATATTACAAAAAAAATGAATAAATTTAAAAAATGTAAATATTTTTTTTTGATTTGTGGTTTTCCTTATTATACAGTTCTGATTTCTAGTACCACCCTCGTCTACCTATGATATGTTCATTAGAGCGTATCACGGTGTGTGGAGAGAATCGGTTAATAAAAAAAGGTTTTTTTTGACACCCCGTAAAAACCAATTCGGGATTTCTCTTTAATTTCTATGTTTTAGATTCGATTTTCACAAGTGGTACTTTTTTAAAAGGTATTATCCAAGGCAACATTTCTACTATAGGAACAACTTTAGTTTTTATTATAGTTTTACTAAAATAAAAAACACCCTGTGTTTAAGTAAAAAAAAAGTTTCCTTTTTTTGTTTTAAAGGGTTCCAGGGTTCTCAAAAAAATGAATTTGATGTATTGAAATCTTTCCATAGTAAATATTAAACACCGTGGGAACATTTCAAACTATTTTTAACATTTAAACGTTCGCTCTCACAGGGTGGCCAACATTTTCTATAGTTGAAATTCCCAACAAATTAACATTTTCAATCTTTTTTGCTGATACGCTCTAATTTCATATTGCTTGCAATGTCTCGTGTCTGTGTTCTTACAACTTTCCATCCATAGGCACTATCTGCTATTTACCCACTCTGTTTGTAGCGGCTTCTGTCGTAAAGGAACACATACTTTCATACCTTCAAACATTTTCCATTTGATGTTAATCAACTGCACTAACTCGAGTGTTGTTTATGTTCGATCGTCTATGAGTGGGTCTTGGCATTTTTGTATGGTGGCTGAACTTTATTATCAATGCCTAATTAGTGTCTTTTAAGCATCATTAAAAAAATGTGATGAGATGAATACGAGTGGCTGACATCCTAATTTGTTGTGATGATTTTGTGGTAGGTGCTGTATGAAAGTATTACCATAGAGCTGAATGTTTGCACCGATGAGATTTTCTTTTAAGAAGTTCAATGCCTAGGTTAAAATAATTGTCACAAAGAAAATCAAGGAGGATGTTAATTGGCTTAACACCCAAAAAAATTGCTCTACTTATACATATTTGGAAAAAAAAAAATAGAAAATTTGTTCAGCTAGCTTTGAGGTCGAAGTGGGCTTTATGAGTGTTATTTTTGTATCTAAATCGCCTTGATCCTCGTTGAAAGAATGTGTTAGATTTCTTTTACTTAGCCCGGTGGTCTTTCAAGATATTTGAAGTTTGATTTTTTTTTTAACTTTCGACAAGACGGAAATTGATGTGTTTTTCGAAAAGTGACACCGAAGATGGCACAAACAAATTTGACAAGAGATCGAGCAATTGCTCCAATAGGCTCATATTTGATTATCTTTAATATCTAAATATGATAAATCCATTTCCAAGTACGACGAATGTTGACCTGGTCTAATGGGCTGTTTATGTTATTCACCGTGTTTCTGATAAATCATAATATATAAAACATACATATCTTTAAACAACCTTAAGCTTAAGTGTCCTACATACCTATCTCACCTTTCTTATTTATATTTTTTCATCATCCTTTCAGGTGCTGGCGAATCGGGTAAAAGCACAATAGTTAAACAAATGAAAATTATCCACGAAAGCGGGTTCACCCCAGAGGATTTCAAACAATATCGGCCGGTTGTCTATAGCAACACAATACAATCATTAGTTGCAATACTTAGAGCAATGCCAAACCTCAGTATTCAGTATAGTAATAATGAACGAGAGGTAAGTCATGCATATATTTACTTACATACATATACATACACATATATATTACAAAAACATATAGAAGATTATCTAAAACAAGTAGTGAAAGTATATAAAAAGGCAAATCAGTGAACATGAGTGGCTTTTTGTTCAATGTGTGCTTTAAATTAGAGATCCACAAAAGTTCGGTAACATTTTTGATAATATCTAAGAGATTTTTGTAATTATTAAAATTGCTTAGGGACGGTAAGAATGGAAAGCGAAGCACACTGTTCCAGGTTTCGAATACGATTTGTAAAGCTATGTTGTATGTCAAAAGCTTTCAGTCTAAAGTGAGGTATTCGTTATGGTTAACAAGGAACATCTTCTCATCTCTCAGAGGGCGTAACGAATTCCAGTTTTTCTTATTAAATATATTCATTCCAAACTTTCGTTAGACCCTGTTGCGTATACCTTAAAGAGCTCCAGCGCCTAAGTGTAAATGCGGCTTAAGATTGTTTTGTGGGTTGCGCGTTGTGAATTGTGTGGCGCACCTTGACTAACACAAATGTGCCTACAATGCGGCTGCTGATATAAACCCATTCATACCCACGCTGATATGCAAACATATGTAGCATACATACCTTTTTGTCATAGCAACATTGAAAATCGGGCTTATACGACATATAGTGTGTTTCATAACTATAGCACATAAGGAGTTTACATAAATTTAATCATGCACAGTTGTGTTCAAAATAATAGTAGTGAAGTTAAATTAGTTGTGTTTTTAAAATTTTTCATTTAAAATATAACAAATTCCATAACAGAAACGGCATATAAAGAAATTTCAAACTTTACACAAGTAAGTAAAGTCGAGTATGCAGTTTTACCGCTCATTCAATTTGAGTTTGTTAATGTGCAAGTTAGACGTACCTCAAAATTTCCCCTGAATTTTGAGAATTTTTTTTGTCAAGGAGGATGGGTATTTCTTTTCCATACAAAATTAATTTTTCCTCAAGCGTTGTATGAAAATTCAGGGAAATTTGGCAAGTTTATACTAAAATTGATTGATCTACAAAATTGCATACCCAAACATTTTCTAGGAATTCGAAGATTTTCGTAGCCATTTTTTAACCTTAAATTAACTTTCCCGAGCTTTATTTAAACTTTTAAATTCCTTTGTATGTGGATTCTTTTACAAAATTTCGCTATACTCTTATGTTAAATGAAAATTATTAAAAATAAATTTTCCTTATTCTGCGAATTTAATTTCACTACTATTATATTAAACACAACTGTATATTCAAAACTTTGTGCACATCTGTAGAAAGTTAAAATTTAAACGTGCCACATTTATGAAACTCACTATATGTAAGTAATACACATGTGAATATGTTTACGTTCTCGTGCTTGTGTTGGCTTTATTGCTTTTAATGTCCTTTGCGAAACTCTACAACAAGTTCACTTTGCCACGTAAGCGAGAATATTGTGTGTGTCAGTGGGGGCGGGGTCTTTATTGAAAGCTTACGTGAACGTATTCTCTTGTTACTATAAATGAATACTTACATAAAAATATTAGGGTAATTCTTAAAAACTTTTTTTTTTTAATATCAAGCATTCTTGTTGCAGAAAGTTAATTTCAATGAAAAGCTAAAAGTTAGAATTAAGAACCCTTTTCAAGTTCAGATAACCTCTATACACCCTCTACCGGAAATTTATTTGCCTCCATTAGGGAAGACTCAATTTTTTGGCGCAACACAGAATAAGAACAAAACAATTTTTTCTTCTCTACAAATAAGAACGCTTAGTAATATTTTTTTTTAAACTACCCTAACAATCTATAAAACTCACCTTATGTGCTTGTGTGCTTATTCTTTGTTACTTTCAGAACGACGCTAAAATGGTATTTGATGTTTGTCAACGCATGCACGATACGGAACCTTTCTCAGAGGAGCTTTTGGCTGCCATGAAACGATTATGGCAGGATTCTGGTGTTCAAGAGTGCTTCTCACGTAGCAACGAATATCAATTGAATGATTCCGCTAAATAGTGAGTACATACTTTACCTATATTTTATACCTTTTTTTCTTAACATTTAATACATAACAACAATACATTTGAAGTAATATAGATTTTATATAACAACAACATTTACTTTGTTAACGGTGAAGTGGATTATTATAGGTGAGGTGTATTAGAATTTTTTTCTCCTGCACGGTATCAGCGCAGTGTTTTTGAGCTATTCTGGAATGTAATCGATCCGTGCGCCACCTAGCGGAGTTTTATGTACAGGATTCTTTACATTGGACATAGTTTTAAGTCGATTCATAGGCGTGCTGGCATCATAGATTCATAGGCAATTGTATAGCCTCTTAATGCCGCACATGGCTGAAAATATTAATATAATTTTAGGCGCTCATATTTCTACAATGAATATCAGCAATGGATTTAAGTAGGTTTGAATAGAAAAAAAACACAAAATCAAACCTGTCAAATTTGATTAGAAATTTAAATCAATTGATTAGATTTAAATTAAGATTTTTTAATTGGTAATGATTATTTTAATGGTTTTCGAGAAATTTAAATTGATTACGATTAAAAAAAAAAAATAATTAATTTAAAAAAATCATAAATATCAAAATAAAAATAAAAAAATTATAATAAAATCAAAAGAAAAGCAAAATTGGTCGAAAAAAAAAACAAAAACCATAAGTAAAATGAAATAATAATAAAAATAAAATCAAATCATAGTAAAAAAATAAAAATAAAACCAAAAAAAAGACAAAAGTACTAAAAAATCAAAAATATCCTAATAAAAATAAAAGAAAAATAAAATTAGAATGAAATCAAAAAAAAAATTAAAAAAAATAATCGGAAAAATAAAAAAAAAAATAATAATAGGAATACTCAATAGTAACAAAAAAAAAATAATGAAATCAAATACTATTACAAAAAAAAAACTAAACCAAAAAAAAAAAAACTAAAGTAATAAAAAAATCAGAAATAATCAAAAATAATAAAAAAAGTAAAAAAACAAAACTAAAAACAAACAAAAAAACAATAATGAAATAAAAATCATTACTGGTAATCATTACGATTAGTAGTCATTAAGTCATAACAAGCAGCAAAACTTAAAAGCAATCACAACTCATTTTAAATTTAAAAAAATTCCTTTATGCATAAGTCGCTTAATTGAATGCGAAAAAACGACTTTTCTATTAAAATTTTATTAATACTGCCTAAAGTATCTACAAGTTAAATTTACAAAACATTAGCATAATTTGTGTATAACAAATATTAAACAAAAGCACGTACATAAAAAAACTCATATCGGCGAGACTAAATTACAATATTGAACAACGTCCATAGCATAGACGCACCACAAATATGTGTACCTACTATCGGCTTAATAATGTACATACGTTTGGGGGGCACTCGAGCATTGCATTTGCTGTTGATGGACGAATTTTTCACAAACATTTGTACATAAATATGGGAGTAAATATCCATGTTGATTGGTTTGTTGACCAGAGCCCGTCCATGGCCACACAGCTGTCTGTCAGATCAAACATTGAAACACATTCGCTCACTTCACTTCACTATCATCTCTACTCGTCCCTTAGTGTCAATTTAAAATTAAGTGGTGATTCTGGTATGTAGGTTGAATTAACTTTATACACTATTTCACCGGAATTATATTCCACTTTGTATTTACGAAATATCTGCAATGAAATGAAATGACACATTGGACACATCAACAATGTACGTTAGGTAGCGTGTATATGTGTTGAAAAGTGCATGTGTATGTATGTATGTATGTGTGTGGGCATACTATTTGGGGAAAATTGTATAAAATAAAAAGGTGGCGAATTTCAATTGTTAATTTTACCCTTCATCGACATTCAAAATCTTAAAAGCTTTCAGCTGAAAACCTAACCTAAATGACACACACGTAGGCGGTCGCTCTGCCCTTGGTCGTCACTCACGTGTGATTTTGTTGAATGAAAGTTTTTCAGTAATGATTAACCTATCTACCTTAGAGTAACAAACCAAGGGTCATGGGGGGTATACTCGTAGTATCCGTTTTTTGGTGGGGCGAATGTGATGCCAAGATCAACGGAAATATGGTCAATTGGCTTTATTGCGCATGGCTAAATGAAATAACGTCAATTGACCTTGTTTCGCTTGGTCTTGGCGGGTGCCAAATATTTATTTTCTGGAGATTTCAATAAAGCAAGTACATTTTTCTTTTTGAGAACCCTTCAAAAGCAACGATTTCAATTTTTTCGTTATACAGGGTGCCTTTTTTAAACTATGTCTGCTGAAACCTAAATTTGGAAGGAATGTACATATCTTCCTTAAATTGTGTAGAACATAGGGTGCCAAAAAAGATTTTTTTTAAACTTCTTAAGGGAAATGCGGAAATTGTAAGCGGGGTGCAGTAAAGCCATGTGACCTTATTTCTCAACATCAGAAAAGTGCAATAATGCGATAATGGCTTAATTTGACATTCATTGTTTATATTAATTTGCCCTCATTTTTCAATATGTTGAGAAATAAGGCCATATGGCTTTATTGCACCCCGCCCAAAGTGGAGTGGGACGTTTTCATTTTGTTTTTCTCAATAAACCGGGATATGCGCTCTCCCGTGCATGAACAACTCATAAAAAAATACTTTTTCATATACACCAACACATACACATAGAACCATAGCTTCGTTACTCACCTTTGCCAACAGCATATTCAATTCGATCTCGGCAAATCGTCGGCCCACACACATGCGACGCCCATAACCAAATGGCAAACTAACAAAGGGATGGATTTTTCGTGCAGCATATGGACATTGTTGTTCTTGTTGTTGCGCATCTACGGAATGTAATCAAAATGCATAAATTACAACAAAGGCATTATTGCATATCTGCACGCACGCACACACACACCAACACCACCCAGAGGCGATTTGTTTATTTTCAGTGCAAAAATTTCAATTTTTTTTTTGTTTTTTTTTTTTTCTTTTTCACCCATTTCCCTCTGTTTCATGTCAATTGTAATTGGCACATAGCATAGCATGTAACTGTAAATAAAAATCTCATGGCAACTCACTCGCTTCGCTTTGCTTTAACCAACGTTCAGGCAAAAAGCGTTTTGGTTCCGGAAAATATGCAGGATCATTGGATACAACCAGATGCGGGAATATGACATGTGTCTGTAAATATTTTGCAAAACGAAAAAAAAAAACAAAAAAATGAGTGAAATATTAAAGTGTTAATTTTTGGACATGTTTAGAGGCACTTGTCACACATGCACTAGCTGGTAGGGGGGTGTAATACAGGGCATGCATAATACAGAAATGGTTAATCGGATAAATTAGGTATGGTCCGGTACTAGCCTAACTGACGCGGAATAGTTTTCCATGCCCTCACGAACTTTTAGGACGTGAATTTTACTCGCCTCTTGGGGCGGGTATACCTTAACACGGGTATATTATAAGCCCGTTGGAGCTACCGTAGCTTCAGCTTCATTTAAACTTTGATACCCACTCAACACTTTCAATATTTTTAACTTTTTATATTTCGAACAAAGAAAATCCCACTACTAGCAGATTAAGAGTCCTAATAGAACTCAAATGCTAAGGATAGCGATATTTAAGGATTAGCCCACGATCATTTACGACTGCATTGGTAGTGAACTTATTATGCCCACCACATGGTAAGTTCGCTCATATCCACATCCGGATAATTACTATGGTAGGGGAATGTCATCCAGGGGCGGATCCAAGGGGTGTGGGATCTGTTTGAAACCTTCTAAATCCAAAAACTCATAATTCCATTGCTCTTAGAGACTGAAAAATGTCAATTAGTCGAGTGATGTAGAAGAGCTGCTCTAGTAAGAAGATTCCAAAGAGTTGCGATAGCTTCCTAGTCACAGTTGGTATATCTTTATGTTGTAGTGTTTACTTACCCCTTTCGGTATGTGATAACCCGATATGACAGCATCACTTTGCAAGCTTCTACCATTCGCAATAACAACCGGATACATTCTGCAAACATAAACGGAATGATAAATACTAATATAGCTCAGCATAAATTAAACTTACCTCAATGTCTCCTTTATGCATGCCCTCAAATATGGAATACGCTCCAAAGCATTTTGATCCACTTCAGCTTCTCTTGACGGGAATACATTACGCAATTCTTGAAAGAGTTTTTGTTGTTTTTCTGGATTTCTTGCCAACTGATATATCGTGGAGGAAACGGCAACTGAGGTCTTTGGGAGAAATAAAAAAAAAATTTTCGCTTTAAGGAAGTCATCAAACAACACAAAAATAAAAACATTTCAAATGGAAATCACGCGAGGTGGGCGCTGTCTTCGACTGTGAGGAAGACTTTATAGCTCGAATAATGATTTTCATTGCTCGGAGATTCTAAGCCTGTAGTTTCATATGGGATTGACTATATTGATGTTGTCGAATTCATATATCCCAGTTCGACCAAGAAGGATTCAACTCAATGAAACTCTTCTACTTTGAGTCCTGGCTATCAACGAATCGTGATGTTGAACTAAAATGCAGCTGAATTTTTAAATTTCTTTCTATTTTTGCATAACATTCCAAATCCCAACCTCAACGAGCACGGTAGCATTAGGAATTAAGAATCTCTATTACAAACGCCCACCTTCAAAGCTCCCAAGTTTCCATTATTATTACTCACCGTATCGACGCCAACCAAGAATAAATCCAATGCTAAAACTGCTGCCAATTTACGATTCCCCGTTTTATGCACAATACGTCCCACTATCGAATCGGCTGTAGTATTGTGTAAAGTCGTTGAAGCGACAGCATCAGCACGATCCATTGCGCGGCTTATATTTCTCATGCAAATTCTAAAAATATATGATAAATAACGAAATGAAATCTCAATGAAAGGTATATAACATCGCTATACTAATCCATCATCATCATCATCATCATTGTCATAATCATACTCATCTTCTATTCCATTAACTCACTCTGTAAATTGATCCAAGGCTTTAACAAAACTGCGATACGCTTTTGTTGGAAAGAAACGCCACAATGGCATGCGAAGCTCCAACTGTGGTACAGCCCAGAAGAAAGTATTTATCGCGTTTATAATTTGTTGTGATTCTTCACTGCCATCCGGTGTTAGACATCCGAGACGTGTATCTAATGCTACTCGTCCTACAGCTAACACAAAGGATAATAATTTCATTATTCTTCAAGTCACACACACACATATATACATATATACACTCGGGCTACTCAGTTCGGTTTTGCACATTAGACTGGGACAAAAAATTGTTTTTTATACTTTTCCAGAAATTGTCACTCACAGATATCGAAAAATTTTGATACCCAGGGAAATTTAATTTTTTATTATATATTATTTTAAAAATGATAATAGCCCAGACCTGTTAAATAATGATTGCAAATCGTAATGATTAACAGTTTGATTGATTAATTTCCTGAGAATCATTTATTGATTGATCATTCCTTTAAATTTGTAATGCTTATTTTCCAATTAATTAAAAACTAATAAAACAAATCATGATTTTTCACGATTAATAATAAACATATTTAAAAAGTTTTTTTTTTGATTGTTTTAAATTTTTTTTTTCTTTTTGATTATTTCTTCTTTTTTTTCTTTTTGGTTATTTCTTCTTTTTTTTCCTTTGATTATTTTTATTTTTTGTTTTTTTATTTTTCTTATTTTTTTTTTGTTGATTTTTTTCAATTTTCTTTAAAAGTTTTTTTATTTGCTTTTTTTTATTGTATATTCTTTTTTTTATTATTTGTTTTTGTTTTTTTTATTTAACATTTTAATTTTTTTTATTTTATATTTTTTTTTTGTTTTTTTCATTATATATTTTCGTATTTTTTTTGTCATTTTTATTTATTTTTTAATTTTGATTTATTTTTTAATTTATCATTTATTTTATTTTTTTTTCTGTTACTAATTAAATTTAATAGGTCTGGATTAGTCCTACAAAATCTAAAGTTTTGAAAATTTTACAGTATGTTTTTCGTCATTCAAAAAAATCGTATCAATATTACATACACAAAAGAAAGTAATTTTTTCGACCAGTCTAATGTACATATATTATTTTGATTATTATTTATTTTTACTTACATTCCAAAGCCCATTTGTGTAGTTCGTGTAAGAAATTGTCTGGAAGCTCATCATTTTCATTACGCATTTTATGTATTCTGTAATTTATATGTAAACAAAGTTAATAAGAACAGCTGAAAAACATCATTATTACAAGGCAACGCACAATGGCGATGTGTGATTTCAAATACATAATCAAAACAGCGGTTCCGTCGGGTGCGGTACCAAAGTTAGAGATAAAATTGTTATACTAAAATTAATGAGCCAAGACTGCATCCAAAAAATGAAAAAAAAGAATGTATTTGATATTAAAAGAAAAAAATTATTTATTCGATATTAAAAAAACAATATTTGGTTTAAAAAAAAAATTAACGGTTCTTGTATTAGACCTTAACATGTCTTCAATAACTCTTCAAATAATTAAAAAATCCACAATTTATGAAAATCGCAGAAAACGACCGTAATTACATTTATGTCCGCCACTGTACATTACCAAAGCAAATATATTTTTCTTTTCGGTGTAAATAAACATACCTTTGCATAAATTCGCTAGCAATTTCATTCAACGATGGTATATATTGCTTCGCTGTCTGTGGTTGTAGCAATATTTGTTGTACCTCTTGACGAAACAGCGCCCAGTTTTTGCCATGTCTACACGAAAATAACAAATTTATTACATTACATTGTAATTACTCTTCATTACATTTAACAAATGAAGCTAATATTTAGCTACGCTCAAATGTCTGTTTACAATTTTATAAAATAATGAGATTTTGTTTGTTTACTTGTGAATACTTACACACCAATGAGACCGGCGATGTCACCAAAAAAATCATGTCGCAATTTCCCTTTGTAATGTTTGAGTGACGGCATTGAGGGTCTGTAATAACATGCGATGACAAAGAAGAAGAAGAGAAAAACAATTAATTTTAAATGTTGGGGTAGGTTGGGATGGTTTGAAATTAAGATTGAAATACTAGTATCATCGGTATTCAATTCTGTGCGATGCACACCGTTGACAACACGGGGCAGACCATAACCTCCAATAATAATTTGTCTGTCGAATTCTCCAAGAACGAGATGATGGTCTCTAATTCTTTGAGACAAGTGGGCTCATGCTCTTACATTTAGTGCCATCTCTAATTCGTTATGGACTAATTGTTTATTGCGTGAGTTAAAAGTGACAATAAGAAGCGTCGTACGTGACGTAATGAATTGAAGAGGAAGTAAGCATGTTACTAATGGCAAGATACAAAAAAAAAAAAAGTTGTTACAAAAGCACCAAAAATGTGGCAACATGAAAAGGTTGCCGCCGCATCCCTAACTTCTGCTGGCTTGAAAAGAAAGAAAAACTTCACTGCAGGCCAAACATGCGAAGATACGCAGCAGTTACGTACGTGCGATCAAATGTGCTTAGATAACACGAAGGCAAATGCGTGAGTTTAAAGTTTTGATTAGTCTATAGGCTAGCGATGTGCGTAATATATTTGTTACTTCCACAGGTGCTGTTTAGGGCATGAAATACCGAAATACCGAATACCGAAATTCCATATGTTGTTTGTTGTTCTGAAATGTTGAAATGTGGGACTCATGCTTCCAGGTTTTTAAGCTAGAAAAGAACTTCGAATGACTTTAAGCTCTTTAATTGAACCTCTTTGTTTAAAAAAATATTCCGTGCTTCGAATAAAAGGTTATATAAGTTTTTTAATATTTTTATTTGCTTTCTATTTTATTTTTTACTATTATTATATAATTTTAATTTTCACAAAACTGTAACTTTTTATTGGAGAATTGATTGAAACAAATTTTTGCGCTATCGCAAGACAAACAATATTTTCTCAAAGAGGCTCTCCATAGCCGGGACACACGAAACGACAAAGAATGAACCAAAACTGTTAAACAATAATTACTAATCATAATATAATGATTACTAGTTTGATTAAATATTTTCCTGAGCATCTATTTAATGACTGAATACCATTACTTTAAATTTTTGAAGATTATTTTCCAATTAATTAATAAATAATCAAAACCAAACAGGAATTTTCACGATTACTAAAAATAATCAAAACTAATAAAAAAAAAGTGTTTTATTGATTATTTCTGATTTTTTTTTTGATTAATTTTAATGTTTGCAAATTTTTTTTTTGTATTTCTTTTGTCTTTTTTTAATTTTTTTTTTCTTTTTTTTTTTGATTATTTTTTTTACTTTATTTTTAATTCTTCCTTCTTTTAATTTTCTGACATTTTTTTTGGTTATTATTATTTTTTTCATTTCCTTTTTTTTTTTTTTGATTATTATCATTTTTTTTTATTGATTATTTCTGATTTTCTTGGTTATTTTAGAATTTTTTTTTTGATTATTTTAAATTTTTTTTTATTATTATTTTTTTTTTTTTTTGACTAAAAACAGTCGTTTTATTATTTTTTTTTTTTTTTAATTTTAACATTGTTTACCAAGGACAGAAAAAATTTTTCGAGATTCATTTAACTAGTGCAAGCGGCGAAAGCATGACATGATCCAAAATCTTTTGAGATTGGGAAGATCCGTCCTTCTCTGCCATCAAGCAATGAAGAAGCTCAAAACGTTCCACGCATGCTCACCTCACCCACATGGCTTTTTAAATTTCACAAGCCGAATGCACATCTACACATTGTCAAGCCATAGACAACTGAGAGTGCCAAAACGAAGCTGATTTATAGCCCTGAAATGAGTTTGATTTTGCATTGGCAATAAACACCTAAACACGCGATCTGTTAATCAACCATGCTTCTGTTTTGCTCTTTCTTGCATTTGTCGATTTGTCAATTATCATGTCGATGCTGACAGTGACCTCGTTTTCGTTGTGAAGCCGGTCAAATTTTTCTTCTTTGTTGTTTATTTAATAGAAATATTTGTTTCTACTTCGTATCATTGCGGCTATCAATTTAACTCCTCTTAATGCAATATTAGCTCATTTCACTTTTAAAGACGAACTCAATTACGAAATTCATCAGCTGTTGACGAACATGGATTACATATTTATGTATGTATGTGCTTACATATGTATGTACATGAATAATTAACACCTCTTTGTAGATGAATTTAGATGCCGATAAACTTTTGACATAGATGGGCAGTTTTTATTACTATAGTGAATATCCATTGCATACCAATTTGAGTGATGAATTAAGTGAAATTTCAGCATAAGGAAACGTTGAGTGATGTTTTATTTTGTTTTTTTTTTTTTTGCAATGTAATACTACATTTTATTGTCGAAATTCATATTTCATTACCACTAAAATTTGATTTTTTGAGTGGAACTTAATTTTCGTTCCATTTTATTTGAGTGAAACGAACTTCCCTATCATTCGACGCTGATTTTGATTATAATTTCATTCTGATTGGTGCTCAAACTTATTTCCATTGGAACTTCATCTCTCCTTTACTATTTAACTTTATTTTTAGTTTAGATATGGCTGCATTACCATTAATGGAAACACACACACATTTCCAATCAAACTAGTTTTAATGGATTCAAAATATTAATTTGAATGGAAAATAAAAATAACTAATAGGAGGGGAGGTCCGCTAAAATCAAATTTTGTGTTAAAAAAAATAAAATGGATGGCTAGTGCAGTCTGTTTAAGCGACTTAAGCAATTTCTCTCGTTTATTTCATTTACGCACCCTTTTTTAGTTCGCAACCAGTTTATGAAATATTCTGAAGATATAGTTTATGGCTGCATAACCCCAGTGCTAACCCCCAATAAATACATACAAGGTGAAACAGGTGCCCTGCACCCTTCTAGTTCTATACACAGCTTTTAATGTAGTGTGCCCCTTTCTGACTTTTTAGTATTGGTTTTAGTGATTATACCGCAATGAACAGGGTGTGAGTGAGCACTTACGATTTAGGTAGACATTTTTTTTTATCACCGCTTAACCATAAATAAACGAACAGCGTGGTTTTTTTTTCTTAAAGGTCTCTTGTACATTAGACCGGGTGAAAAAAAAATTTATTTCAAGAATATGTATGTACTCATCGTTTAAGGATATTTGCCACTTTCAAAAATTTCCAAAATAAAAAAGTGAAATCAGAAAATCATGCCAATGTCTAAAGCTTGATTATTCTGTAACGGCCCACGATGGCCCAATTTTTATAAACAATTTTTTAAAGACCACAACATATTTTTCTACACATTCATAGGCCCCTAAAAATTAATATAGAACTATTACCTCCCGTTGTTGTTGTTGTTGCAGCGCTAGTAGCGCTTCGCTAACTATCACCTCCTCTTAAACGGCTCTATAGAAAATGTTCTCTTTATCAAATTTTTTATGCTTAGAAAAGCTCGATAATTTCCAATAGGCTCTTAGGGATTAAACCACCACAGACAGCTATTCATAAATTTAATTCTTGTTTAACTAAGCATGGCTGGTTAACTAGTGTTAGTCCTTCGATGAGCTCAATGCAATTTACGGCAATGAGTTTTCAATTAAATGCCTAATTCAATTTATTCACAAAACAAAGGACAGCAAAAAGCAAAATGACGAAGGCCGTAATCAATTGCAAGGTGGGTGGGCTACAGGGATGCAGGCATACAAATTCTTATTAGGGTGGGTTGAATTTTCTTTTCGCTATGAATATATGTGTAGAGCAAATAGAAAAATTCCAAAAAAAAAAAAAAAAAAAATGTTTCAGTGTTGTCAAGTGGCTCACAAGATTTTATAATAAATTTATAATAGACCCTGTAAATTTCCGCGAAGATTGGCTTAACATTTCTTAAAACTAACTTTATTAAAATGTGTTTACCTGTGTGGCATTGTTTCCTCTTTTTTAAAAATGTTTCTAATCTCATCACCATCGAATATAAATAACAAATCCGGATGTCCGATCAGGCCACCAACTTTGACAATTTTTCCATAATTGATGTGCAACTCTTTCATCACTTTATCCAAATCTTGTATACGATATTGACCTAACGCCAAAAAAAAAATTTCAAATTTGTTGTTAAGCTATGCATGCATGTATGAGTGAGTGTGACGTGCAAACATACCAACTAACGGTGCAAAACGCCATGAATTTCCCAATACGGGCATACCCCAAGGACCTGGCACAGCTGCATAAGGACGTGCATGTGCGGGATTACTGCAAAGAAGAAATTTATTATTTGTTGAATATCAAAAATTTGTCGCTCCGCCTTTTGTGTTTGTTTATGGCACAATTTGTATGTACGACATACCTGTTGGCTATCATGTGTTCCTCCGTCACTGCTGCCGCTGCTGCTGCTGCTTTTGTTGTGCGCTTATTCGTCCTTGGTGACTCATGTGTTAGCGCCTCTGGCAAGGTTACATCGTTTGGTACTGTAGTCACAGCAGCCGAAAAAGATGTACGCTTCAAAAGCTCGGTTGTAGTTTTACGTAGATGTGACATGACTTTTTTCTAATGTATGTGGTTGTTGTTTTGTTTTGTTTTAGGTTTTTGTTTGTTTTACGCTAAAAGTTGAAAATCAGTGTAAAAGGATGTTTTAACTAATTTATAGCTTGGTCAGGAAAAATAAAAATAAATTTACAGAACGCACATGAAGCTATCGGCATTGTTATTAGCTGTTCTCAGCATACTTTTAGGCTCTCTAAAAATTTTAAAAAATTGGTCCATAATCATAGTAGTTGCATAACTTTAAAATACATTTAAAATGTTGGTCAATCATAGTCATATTAAACAAAGATTTTAACTAAAATGAAATGTAACAGGGTCCCCTTATGAACAAAAAAAAAATTAAAAATGTTGTTGGTTGGTTGTATCAAGAAATTTTTTATTATTTTCAAGGTCACCCTGTGTCATCTATTTTATTCACAGCATACACATACATATGTGGGAGTAAACCGAAAAGCCAAACTCAAGTTTGGTGTAAGCGATATTATAGACACAACCATAGACACAAACCGTGATTTTAAAATGTTAAAATGTCGTTTTCGTTATTTTAAAATTAAAACTCCATGCTAGACATAAAATGTTTCTTAAATTGACTATGACAGACATGAAATGATGCTTATTTTAGAGTTATGTTTAATTAAATACAATTCCAAGTTAAATTGACTAAGATTATGGGTCATGTAATATAAAAAATGTATGGATGAAAAACAAATTTTTTTTTTTTTCAAAATTTAACAATATGGTCTGCTGTATGGACACTCTCCCTATTAGGCTCATGATTTTGCTTGTATTTCAGAGCTTCATATTTTTCGCATATTCACGAGTCACATCGAGCTGTCATTTTAACACGCCCATTTATTCAAAAAATTGGGTAAACAAATTTTATAAATTAAAAAAAAAAAATTCGTGAATTCCATTATGAAACTACATACATATTTCAGCCAATATGTTCAATTTTCTCAAAAAAGTCTTCAAAATACTAGACTAAGCTGAATAGAACCATATTTAAGTTGAACTTGAAACTAATCTCATATACATAGTATGTACATAAATAAAAGCCACATTATGTCTTGCGCCTTTACATAATAATCACAATGCACGCATAATTAACAGCAACAAATTGATTTAGAGTTCAAGATCATTTGAAGAGCGAGCGATATAAAAAAAATATGTTAAGTAAATAATGACAGAAACGATGATACTACAACAACAAATGTATATCAAAATAGAAACGAAATTTGCATAATTATTCCACAACCTTAACAAACAAAACCACCAAAATATATAAAGCAGTTAAAAAAAAAGTTTATTTGCTATAATTTATTCATTAATATTAAAAAGTCTATTTTCATTGTGAGGCATAATATTAATTATATTCTTTAAAATAGGCATATACATAAAAACATTTTTCTCTGTATTGATATGAAAAGTACTTAATCAAATATTGACCCCGCACGCCATTGCTAATGAGCTTGGACAATAGGAGTTGCTGGTGCCGACCCGGTCAACCACCCAGAGCGCAATTTTATTTTCTTGTTAAGTATTATTACAAATAAATTCTTTACTTATTTTTTTGCAAGCGAACAAGTTTTTATAAAACGCGTGTTAATGTTCAAGGTCAGAGAAAATAAACAACTTTTTTTAACTTAAATTTACTCGCAGTCAGAGTTGGGCCTAATACATATGTATATATTTTTAGCTGGTATAAAAATCTAAAAATGAAATTGTATGCTTTAGCTAAAAAATTTCTCTCACCACCGGATGCCCTAAATAAATAATAAATTTAATTTTAATGCAAATGAATGGGAATGATAGTGAACTCACTAAAATGAAATTTTAAGAGACGGGTTCTCAGAAATAAGGCCATATGGTTTAATTGCACCCAGCCAATTATAAGCTACCATTTAAGTGTGGAGTGCAATAAAGTCATATGGCTTTATTTATCAAATTAATAGGATTTGAAATTTTATCATAATAAAGATTCAAGAATCAATATTTGGCAATCGAAAATCAAACAATTTCTTGTCAAATAATATATGGCTTTATTTCACATAGTGGAAATAATCCCATGTATCTTTATAATGAAAATTAAATTCACCAAAAAAAAGTTTAAAATTGTCTCTACTGGTTCGAATTTTTACTTTTCGGAGTTCTCAAAAATTAATAAATTTTATTTCAGCACCCTGTAAAAAAAGCAAGTTTGGATTTTTTCTTTTAACGTTGATTTCAATGAGCGATACATTTTTGTAAAGTGGTTAGCCCATGGCACATTTCGTCTAGAAACGTCACTTACCTATTGTGTCCACTTTAGTTTTTATTCAAAATTGTTTACGAACAACACCCTGTGTTGGAAACAAATTAATAACCTTAAATATAATTTGTGCATCATTATATTAATATGATTACTAAAATATGTCGTTTGAAATCAAATATAAAAATTATAAATTATAGGGAGCAAATGAATTTCGCTGCTTTCACAGGGTGCCAAAAAAATTTTTTTTTTTTTTTAACTCCACAATGCAAGTGTTTAAAGCTTAAAATTTTCAAACATCTCCAAACATCGTGTGATATGCTCTAAGATATACGCTTCAGGCCTGGGGTTGATCCAAGAGGCGCTTTTCGGGTTCAAACCCTCCCGCCTTCGGAATCGAAAATGTCATAATTTTCAGGAACTGTAGATAAAAGATGTCCTCGAAATTTCTTAAAAAAATTTTAATTCCCCCTCTTCTTAAAATCCTGTATCCGCCACTGCCCTAAGCTGTTGAAAAGCGCAGTTTGGTCGCTAAGTCCACATTTTGGTTGTACAGTAATCGAAATGCTGAAAAGCTACTATTTGGTTACTTAATTCAATGTTAGATTTTTTAGATAATCCTTGAATTTTTTGATCTCACTTATTTTGACTTTGGAGCCAAATATGTTAAATCTTTCCAAAAGCAAATTAACCCTAAATGGTTACTTCGCCAATTCCACATAAGTTTTCATACTTTTGATACAACTTCAAGGCACTCAACATTCTTTTGTTGTTGATTCATTTTTTTTTTTTTTTTTCAATTAAACTTTGGATAACTAAAAAAGTTTATTTGGTAAAGTTTACATATGCATGTATGTATGTATGTGTGTGTTATATATTTGTATGCGTGTGCATTTATCTAGTCGTCGTCGTGTTGTAGGACACTTAAATCTAAGACAGTTACAACAAATGGCGCCACTTGCTCACCTTTTTGTTGTAGTGACACGAAGTGCAATTCAAAATTTGTTCCTTTTATTTATCTACTCCTACACTCTCCTTTCTCGTTGCGTTTCGTCTCAGTTCACTAAGCTTTTATTGCATTCACATTCAACTAGTGTAATTTTCAAGTACATCTATATAGCCAAAGAATTGCACACACTTAACTCATATACTACAAGAACAAAAAAAAAAACTAGACAATAAAGGCAACAACAATACATACTAACAAAAACTGTTGCAAATGTTTTTCACACTTGAATGAAACGACGATGACGACGAAGGCATTCAATCAGAAAAGTTGATGTTTGATTGTAAAGTTGGCTGCAAAGTGTAATTTGGCACAGTGCAACACAAGACAGTAAAACAAAAACAACAACAAACACAACATGTACAATAAATGCTTTAATACTTTTTGGTAAATTACACTTTGTATGATTTGCAATTATAAATCGAATGGGGAATTTAAATTTTTTTTTTTTTCAAAATTCCAAGTTAAATTATTTCTTACAAAAACAAAAACACTACACACTCACTTGATTTAGTAGCACATTTCGAAAATTCTTAATTTAACCGTAGCTCAATTCAAAAACACTATTCATGTAACACGCGCGTCTAACTAAACTTTGCCGCTGGCTTGCATGCCATCTTATATGGAACTTCGAAAAACTTTAATGCAGAGCAAGCCATAATACTCAAAAACTCGCCAGACTTAATAGCTACTCTGTTAGCCAGAGCGTTGTGCGCATTTTACTAACTTAACCAAGCTTAGCGAAGCGCCCGCTGTTCCACTTTTGTTTTTGTTATTGTTGTATGGCGGTTATCTTAGGAGAGTTTTTAACGATCAACCGAAGCGCCGTGTTAAAGACTTGTGTTGGTGTTTGAGTTCATGCCTTGATGTTTATTTGAAGATGAGCTTGTTTGCGTGTGTCTTCGTTTTGAATGGAGCCGCACTTCGTACAAATATATCACACCTTTTCCGTTTCCTCTTCACAATTATGTGTTACATATTGCTGATTTTTTTTTCGTACATAAGTACGTAGCGACTTATAAATAAAATTAAAAAAATAATGATACATTTTTTTTTTTTCAAAATTTGAAGTTGGGTTGGGAAATCAAATTTAAACTTTTTTTAATTTTATCTGGTATCGATATGACGAATAAAAACCATCAAAATCGGTTTCCTCTGTATATATTATCATATTCCAAAGCGCCAGCAGAACATCTTCAGGGACCATCAGACTAGCAAGTGTTACTTCTGAATTTCCCGAGAAATAGTCCTGTTCATAATCGGCACTTGTTACAATTCCAAACTCTTACCAACACATACTCAGTTTCACTTTGGTGATGTCTGGTTTAGACCGATTCAGGCTTTTTATGAATCAAGAATGTCATGGCGTATGCGTAACTTTTTAACAAGTAGTCCTTTTTTATAAATATTTTCCACTAAATCGCTTAAGCTTTCAAGAACGACAGTTTCTATTTGAAAATATAGATTTTAAATATTTTTCACTCATTCCTAATCCATGAAGATCAGACATGGTAAATAATGATTACCAGTTTTATTGATTTTTCTTCTGATTGATTACTTTTACTTTAAATTTTTAATAATTATTTTCTAATAAATTAAAAAATATTGAAAATAAACTAAGGAAGTCTAAGTTCGGGTGAACCGAACATTAAATACCCACCGTTAGTTTTCATGTAAATTTATGTGATTTTCGATATCGAAAAAGGGGCCGTGGTTATCATCCGATTTCGCCCATTTTCAGTGGCAACCTACCTTGGCCAGACCTGTATGCAAATATCTCAATTTTTTCTCAAGTTATCGTGTACACGGACGGACAGATTCCTCTTTTCAACCTAAGAACTTTCATTCCTGGAACTCTATATCTAACTCGATTATTTTGCGCAGTGACATAGTACTGTTAAGTGGACAAAATTATAATACCCTTGTTCTAGTACTAGTACGCTGGGTATAAAAGTCATGATTTTTTACGATTATTAAAAATAATCAAAAGTAATCCAAAAAAAATTTTTTTATTTTTGTTTTAATTTTTTGTTTAAGTAAGTCTACATGTTGAAAATGAATGAAACAATACCTTTTTAATCATCCAACGTGGGGAGTTTCAATTTTATGATCACTCAGTTTTACTGAATTTTTTAAGAAAACTACCCTTTTTTGTTAATGTTAGTAGTAATGCAAATGGAATTTTATTATAGATACAGAGTGGCTAATGAAGTGCTTGTTGCAATTTAAATTTTGATGCAAGCAGTCCATATGTGGCACGTACATAAATGAATTCCAAACCACTAAAATGTGGGTACTAAGCAATCGCATGCTCTAATAAATCTGATATCCAATTTGGAACTAAAACTGCAGTACTGCGTACTTACCTACCGCCACACAATAAATTTATCTGCAATTGTGCATTGAAGCATTGTCACCGCACGCGAGCAGCCACAACTAAAATGCCACAAAATTAACCAATAAAATGCGTTTTAAATGCATTCAATTTGGATAAATGTGTATATTAGACTGGACCAAATAAAATTTTTTTTTTTTAAATAATGATTACTAATCGTAATTATTGCCGGTTTGATTGATTATTTTTATGAGAATCCATTTAATAATTGATTAACATTACTTTAAAATTTTAAATGATTTTTTTTCCAATTATTCATAATTTCATAAATCATAATTGTTTACGATTGTAAAGTAAATACATATAGGTTTTTTCTATTATTTTTTATTTATAAAAAAACTATTTTTTTATTACTCTGAATAGACTTATGGAAATTAATAATAAGATATATATAACTATTTCAGTCATTTTTTTTCACAATTCTGAAAAAAAAAATGTGCATTCCAACAAAAATAATTTTTAATTGACCCAGTCTAATACATATGTATATATATGTACGTATATACGGCACTTTAATATATTTAGTTACTCAGTGCTTTAGGCAACAGCTGATTGTTGAAACGAATGCCAAATAAAAATCAACAAAAAGAGTGGTGAATTTACTATCCATTCCATTACGAAGCACTTGTTAAGTGCGCATAGACATTGCTATCAAAGGGCTAACTCTATTAATGTGTATATTCAATGTGCGTCTGTACTGCGGCTAATCACCTGTCCGCTACTTGTCGGTGAATTTAATCTAAATTACGATCGCTGGAAAATAGGCGAACGAAATGTTGCTTTAGCCTGCTTTAATGGCTACACATTAGACCGGGTCGAAAAAAGGTTTTTTTTCGTTTACCTTATTTTGTAAACACCAAATTATACTATAGGCACTGTTAAAGTTCGGTCGCCCAAAGACTAAGGATTATGTTTCTAATCAAACCTGTTAAATTTCATGATTAATCAATTGATTAGACGCATTTTTTAATTGGCAATGATTATTTTAATAATTTTCAAGAAAGGGAATTAAATATAAGTTTTTTTATTATTTTTAATTTAAAAAAAAATTGTATGATTATATTTGATTTTTATTACTCTGAATAGACTTAAGATAATGTAACTATTAGTCATTTTTTTCACGATTACGATTAAAAATTTGAAAAAAAATTAAATATTGAAAAAAAATAATAATCAAAAAAAAAAGCTTTTTTGTTTACTTTTAATTACTTTTGATTTTTTTAATAAAAAATGATTTTTAATACTGAAAAAAAAAGATCAAAAAAACCTTGATTATTCTTGATTTTTTTTTAATAATCGTCAAAAATCATGTTTCTTTTTTATTTTTTTTAAATAAATTAGAAAATGATCATTAAAAATTTAAAATAATAATTCTCAAATGGATTCTCAGAAAAATAATCCATCAAACCGGTAATCATTACTATTAGTAATCATTACTTATTGCTCTGTGTCTAACTTATTACTCCTTCAAACCCGATTACTTTAATCGTAGTATCACATCTTTAGAATCCTTATCTCGCACCTCCGACCTTACCTAAAGCCAAATTCGCAGTTGTTATTGAAGTGAAAACGCCATTAAACTAAAAATAATAATAACAATTCTTGATTTTGTTATTTACCGACTGCATGTTGCACGCCATATATTCTTTGTAGCGCTTTCCATAATTGTTGTTACAAACTTTTTCTGTTACTTCACCGTCGCCGCACACATTTTCAACACACATACATACACAATTACCTTATAACTTTTAGTAACCACAAATAAATAAAAAAAGTTTCATTGAAGTGCAGTGGCAGATCTAGGATTTTGGGACGGGGTACACATTTTTTTCTAAAATATCGAGAGCATCTTTTATCCACAGTTCTTGAAAAGTATGTCTTTTTGGTTTACGAAGAGGAGTTGAACCCAAAAACCCCCCTTGGATAAGCCCCTGTTTAAGAGTAAATGGAACGGAAAAGTACGCATCAGTACGCGGTGGGAGCAAGTCAAATTAAAGTCACTTTTTGGTTTCTTCGTGACGACTTAAATTTGTTTTGACATGTTACAGCTGTAGTTGTAATAAATGGCGGTTCAAATTTGTTTTTGAATATTATGCAACTTTACTAATTTGTCCAATTAAAGTTTGATGCATTCAAGCTTTTGAAGTTTTATTATTATTTATTTTTCGTCTTTTAACTGCAGCGGTTTTGAAAAATGTATAAAAAATATTCGATCTAAAAATAAATGTTGTAGCTAATGATATTAAGTTTTAACTTTGATACTAGGGTTGCCAAATTTTTGTTTACTTTTCTTCTGAAAGTGCTTCTTCAATTTAGTAATATCTTTCGTTGTATACTAGTTCCGAGGAGTTTAAGTCCGAGCGGCATAAGAATTTTTGCTGAGCAGCTTTTCATAGCAGAAATCTACTCGGTATGGTTGCCATCTCATGCTAAGCAATTTTTTTTATGTTTCTAAATTTATTTTCCCCTATTGAAATTCAATATCTAACTACGTGTTACAGACATCTATTAAAGTTTGAATTTAGTTATATTATTTTTCCACTCTTACGCTTTTTCTCTTCTCTGTCATTTCCCTCTATTCAATTCACTTTAATTGGATTTATTTCTCCCTTTACAGTATATACTAAATGCATTGTATGTATTATTTATTAATAGACCTTACAACATACTACCTCTTTTGCAACACTGTTTCATGTTAAGTAATATATGTATGTTAAAATGTCTGTATGTTAGTACTCTGCAAAATGTTTATATTCCAAAACGTCTCGTGATGCTTCAATTGTCATGATAGTGCAAATTGATGTAGTTACATAGACTTTTTAAACTCATTTACTGAGTAAGTGCGTGGCTATGTTACACTACTTACTACTAGACTCGCTTTGATATACATACATAACACAGAGTATGACTTTTTTTTTATACCCAGTTGTGTTCGGATGCACAAAGCAGTTTGATATTTTTCATCCCAACTTTGGTTTGATAGAACTGCTTCAGTATATAAAAATCGGCAACAGCAGAAATTAATATTTATTGTTTACTCATTCTACGAGTTTCTTTCAAGGTGTTGCCACTCAGGTTGCTTTTAAGAGGTTGCCACCCATCTGATATTTTTTATAATGAAATGAGATATCCCAATTTGGGTATCAAAAGCAAAGTAATTTACATAATATTTGAAAGAAAAAAAATTATTTATAGGTACTGTTGTCACCTAGAGTTGCCACCTCATACCATTAAATCAAGCTGCCATTATGATGTTGCCACCTATTTGATATTTTTTGTAATAAAATGAGATATGAATATTTGAAACGAAAGCTAATTTACGTAGTAATTCAAAAAAGTATTGCAAGTTACTTTTACCGTCTAGGGTTGCCATCTTAACGCATTAAATTTATTATAGTGCATACATTTCTATAAAATGTTGTACATATTTAAAGTATCTATTACAATCTTAGCTTTCTTGTGCTGTTTTGCCATGTAGTAGATTTTTACCGAGTTGCCACCTAGCTAAAATTACAAAAAAAATCAAATGAGATTAGCCAATTGGAGTATCAAACGAAATGTAATTTATTCAGAGCAATTTCCACTTCACCGCAGTTCACATTTACATGCTTTTTATTTTAATTAACTCCTAAACTCTTATTTACTTCCAGTTTCCTCGATGATTTGGATCGGTTAGGCGCCAAGGATTACCAACCAACCGAACAGGACATTTTACGTACTCGTGTCAAGACGACTGGAATTGTTGAAGTGCATTTTTCCTTTAAAAATCTCAATTTCAAGTGAGTATTACTGACATTGATGCTTTGAAATATTATCAACTTCTTATTTGTTTTATTTTTTTTTAATAATTTTTATAGACTATTTGATGTTGGCGGACAACGATCGGAGCGAAAGAAATGGATACATTGCTTTGAGGATGTGACAGCGATTATTTTCTGTGTTGCTATGTCTGAGTATGATCAAGTATTGCATGAAGATGAAACTACGGTAAGACTTGAAGCGATTTAAAAAAAGAAAAATTTATCGACGATATTATCGATAGTTTTCATTGTTGCAAACAATCGCTAGTGATTACACACAATTTGTCACAGTTCTGTTTCAACTTCCCTATTACTCGTATTTAGGGATAAGGAAAGTTGAAATAGAACTACAACCATTCCTAGTCACTAGTAGGCAGAATAGATTTGCTAGCTTTTTTTTTAATTTCTCTACTATAGAAGTAATGCAAATTCGATTTTAAAATAAGTGTTGCAATTCGATTACGTTAGTACTATCGCAAGTATAGATGAAAAACTATCGATTGAAAAACTTTCATCAGCTCTATGTAGGCTTGTATTTTGAACGATTCTTTATTATCTTTTCATGTTTGGATTGGCTAACTTTTTAAATCATCACAGAACCGAATGCAAGAGTCCTTGAAACTATTCGATTCCATTTGCAACAATAAATGGTTTACAGACACCTCCATCATTTTGTTCTTAAATAAAAAGGATTTATTTGAGGAAAAGATTCGTAAGAGTCCTTTGACAATCTGCTTCCCAGAATATACAGGTAAGTGGTAAATCATACAGCTAAATTCTAAGACACTTGAAATATATTTTCTAAAGCTTTTCATAAACTAACAACTCTTTTCACCTTCCCTCATTATTCCAGGTGGTCAAGAATACAGTGAAGCTGCTGCGTATATTCAGGCCCAATTCGAAGCGAAAAACAAATCAACCTCAAAAGAAATCTACTGCCACATGACGTGCGCCACAGATACGAACAATATACAGTTTGTTTTTGATGCGGTAACGGATGTTATAATAGCCAATAATTTGCGAGGTTGCGGTCTGTATTAAATTTAATAAAAATTACAACAACAGCAAAGTCCAATGCGTGCAGCAGGCAAACAAACAAACAAACTAAAATGTGAATCATAGTTGAGCGCCATCACCAATGAATGATCCAACTACTTACTATATACTTATATTACGTACAAATAGTTGCCACAACTAAGTATGAAGCAAGCAGCACGACTTGTTGTTGTAAGAAAAAAATGTATTTAAATAAAAACTATTTTTATGTGACAATTTATTAAGGCCGTTCCTGCACACGACAATCTTTGTTGCGTTGGGTTGCAACTCTGAGAAGCTAGTGCTCTTGGACAGGAGAAGCGTGCTTGGAATTCTTATTTGACAAACAGAATGTGAAGTTTCACTGTGGTGAAGTTGCTCATGTAAATGTCGCTGGCAACTTCAAAGCAAAAGTTTCCGTGTGTAGGCACAGTCTTTAAGTGTAGAAAAAAAACGTATTTTCAGCTAATGACAGTTGTTACAAAAATGTTTAGGAATTCAAAATTGTTTTTATTGTATTATTTAATTTTTTTTTATGTTTAATTATTAGTTTTTTATTGTGGTAACTTCCGACGCATACGCATTCATACTGTTACATACAGCTGCTGGCATAAATATAGGCGCATAACATATTTACAAGTTTTTATAAATTTTCATAATTTGAAAAAAAAAAACATTGTTTAAACTTAAAGAAAAAAAAATTTCAGCAGTTAAAGCTAGTCGAAGAAAAATGTTTGTTTGCAAACAAATTTTAACAAAGCAAAAGAAACACAATTTGCTTTAATTTAAACGAATTTTCTTCAAAAAGTATTTAGCAAAACGAAAAAAATAGCAGATTTTGTATTTCAATATTTTTTGAACAAAAACGAAAAGCTAAAAAACAGTTTGTTTAAAAAAATTCAAACTTTAACATCAATTTCAGTTCCATTTTTTTATACAAATGTCATGAAACTTCGAAAAAATTAAAAAAAAAATTTAACTTCTCTCATCAAATATAAAACAAATAAAAAATATTGTTGGTCGTCATATTTACTGTAATTGGATCTTTACAAACATTTTTCTTAAGACTTTTGATAACATTTTTACTAACACTATGCAAATTTTTTGATACTTTTCATAAATTTTTTAATTTTAATTTCTCGGTTTTTGCAAATTCTTCTCAGCATGAGCTTTTAAAGGTTTATTTAAAAAAAATTCAATTTTAAAATAAAAAAGATCAAAACTTGTCAATATGCTTTGCTCCTATATTTTTGCCTTATGCGTAAATTAACAACTTTTGTGGAAAATGTGAACTCTAAAATTCGAATGTATATATCAATGCCATTGGTGATAGGCAGTGAATAGCTGTTTGAATTGTTTGTTAAGCAAAGCGACGTTGTGCTTTGAATTGGAGCCAGTAGCACAAGAAGAAGAAAAAGAAAAAAAGCCGAAGAGCGGAATGTACATTTTAGTCAAGCAAAATAAAAAAATTCATTGAAACAAACAAACAGAAGAACGCACACACATACACACGTACAGGCATCACATTACATGAATACACAAACACACACAAAAAACTTTATTAATTATTAAGCTTATTAAAATGATAAAGAAATTAAAACAAAAAAGATGATGAAAGAAAATAACACTGAAAATAAGTTTATAAAAAATGCCCAAAAAAAAAGTTTATTTAAAAAAAATCATACAAAAAATTTGCTAAAGTAAACCGGCAAAGAATTAAATTCATATTAAATACAAAAAAAACAACAAAAAATACATACATATAATAAAACAGTTATAATGTAAAGTTCTTTTCTGAATAACTGTGAAAAAAATAAAACCGAAGGCTTAGTGTGTAATTACAAAACTAAAAAAAACGTTAAACAAAAAGTGCAGAAAAACGGCAAAACTGGATTTAAAAGGAACTTACATACACACACACAGTCATACATTCATAGGCCACAACTGCCGTGCTAAAGTTAGAACGTTTGCATTACAAAAAATTAACGGTTACTATAAAATGCATACTTCATAACATACCTACACAATTAGGATGGGTGGCCTTTTTTCCAAACACCGATTTCTAATAGTCCGACTAAGTGGCGTGGTACACCTTATCGAACCATATTGCTGCTGCCAGTAATAGATTTAATTATGGAAGTTTTACTCAAAATCATGGTTTTATACTAAAAATTAGTTTTCTTTTTTTTTGCTAAAATTTTCAGATTGTACAAAAGTTTTAATTTCAATAACTAAAGGTGTTATCCGCATTTTTACACATTTAAAAAGCGATCATTGGATAAAGTGTCGTCACAGCCTAATGTGCATACATACTAGGGTGGGCCCATACCTTTTTTCGATGATGCAAACAATTTCTTTATTCAACATCTAAAGGTTGCGGTGTTTAACTCTTGATAGTTTCAATTATTGTAGACTATTAAAAAACCAATTTTTAATTCACGTTTCATTCAAAAACTACCAAAGCGTATTTCGCAGCAAAAGTATGCAGTCAAAGCTCTTGTAAAGTTTATTTATTTCGCTATATCATGGCAGACTTAAATTCAATACATCGTATAAACCTAACCTAAAAGAACATACTTTAGGTACTTTTGTAATACTTTTCTTCTACATTTTCCTTTTTATAAGCGACAAATTGCAATTCCAAATTAAATATAAATTTTTGTATTTTTGTTTTTGCTCCACCCTAGTACTCAGTTACATATACATAGTTGCTTACTAAATTAAATTTTTTTAAAATGTTAATTAACTTGTTTTCCTTTTTTTCGAAAAGTGAGAAAGAGTACGCACACTACATGCATATAGTACATACATACAAACATATTTACATGCATACCTTTAATTTAGTTCAAACAAAAAAAGAAACGAACACACAAATACATCATACATAAATTTAGTTAATAGAATTACTTAAAACAAAAATTATGCTAATTTGAATAAGTGAAAATCGATGTGTTGAAAATGTGCATTCTTTGTAAATATGTTTATAAATTTAATGTTTTATTTTATTGCATATCATTGTTTAAATTTTTTTAGTTGGTTGGTTAAAATTTTTATGATTAGTTTCACTGTTTTTTTAATGCTGTAAACTGATATCAAGTTAGATTGTAGTCTTGTGGCTAGTTAAATGATTCGTTTCAAGGCAGTGAGTGTTAAACGTGGCGCTTGAAGAATCTTTTTTTTTTTTTGTAAAATTTTATTGCAACAGTTGAATGTCAGAAAAACTGTATTTGTTTGCCGTGAGTGAATTTTTTTTTGTTAAGAAACTAATAACCATATTATCGTGTGGTAGCAAAAAAAATTTCAATAATTTTAAATTATTTAATTTTTATTTTTTATTTTATGTATCACGTGCTTCGAAACTAAAACATTCATATTTTATTTTCTCAAATAATTCCAAGGTATTTAACACTGTCGAGATGTGTTCTGATATTTAATTTTTTTTTTTTTGTTTTTTATTGTTTCAATTTTACTTTTGTATTTTTTTCTTTTCTAATTTTTTGAAATTTTCTTTGCTTGTCCAAATGGTTTTCCTTTGTTGCTTTTTTCATATATGTATGTATGTAAATTCTGAAAATGCGCAAAACCCCTCTCCACACACACGCACATTTACTCTTGCATTGCGTTCCAATTACGCCTACTTACGAACAATTACAAATAGAACAAAAACAAAAATGAGAGATTTATACTAAATATGTAATCTTAACCATTAAATTAAATATGTAATAAATGATGAATAATATTTATGTATTTAGTAAAAATGGCATTTAACACAATGTGTGTGTAATTGTTTATATATACTATTATTATTATTATTATTATGATTATTATTATAATTATGATTATTAATTATTATTATAAATGTATATGTATTTATATTGTGTATGAGCCGAGTGTGCTCGAAATAATTGAATTTATTTTAGTTTTAATTTGACTATAGCTGAAAAAGCTCAATATTTACTAAATACGTTCATATACAAACACAAATGAGCTACTTTTTTTTTAATTTTAAAACGCACCAATACAGCTCTAAAAAGATGCGCATAATCTGCTTAAGTTTTTGACTTCAAATTTGAATTTGATGAAAGATTTTCGATATTAATTTCAGTATCTTACAAATCAAAATCGGCACTTTCCAAATTCGAAATGAGACCAATGCTAGTCCAATTCCGGGTCAGTATATGAGAACATACTTTCTTAAGTCTAATATTAATGCCGTTATACCGAAACTTAACAGAAATTATCGAAATTTTGTATCGAGTTTCGAAATTATCGAATTTCGATAATTTCTTTCGAGTTATCAAATTATGTATCGAATTGAATTTGTTTGAAAAATTATGAATTTGAAGTGAATCGCCTAAAAGTATGTTACTTTTTAAATGAATAAATATTTGCATTTTTTGTATGCATTTGTTTTTTTTATTGTAAAATCATTAGAAAAGTTTGTATACCGTTTCATTTACAACAAAACAAAAAAATTAGGGCAATTAATTAAAAAAAAAAACATAAAATGCCTCGTTGCTATGGAAATCACGTAAATAAGTTTGCATTTGCTAGATTTTCGTATTATATTAAGGAATTTATGAGTTGTCCTATAATTTTGTTTTATTTGAAAAAATAAAAATAAGAAATACATCACACAAATGTTGACAGTCAAGTGTAATGTTTCTTTTCTGCCATAAAGTAAATATGTAATTGTGTATGCATATTTCCATAAGAGTGATTCATTTCAGTTTATTTTTGTAGGAAAAAATATTACAAAAGAAAATAAATTTTTTACCACTCCTAGTGGTGAATCAGTGCGTGCTTGAACGCCTATATAATTAAAAAAAAAAGTTGAAAATGAATCACCCTAATGTATATATACACTAATTTTAGTTACACTCAACAAAAAAACTACCGCAAACTAAAGAAAATGGGAATGCATTTTTGCAGCGAGATTATTTAATAAAAACTAGGAAATTTTTTCTAAAATCAAATATAATATTTTTCAAAAGTGGAGAAATTTCGGGTTTCTAAAGAAAATATTACTTTGTATTTGAGCAAATTTGTATTGCGCGAATTTATTACCACTTTTCTTTGTTTTGTGGAATTTTTTTTTTTTTGAGTGTAATCAATTTCTTTCTATCGAATATACATATTTTTGTCGAATGTTTTTCTTTAACAAATTTTAGTTAATTTTAAAAATTTCTCTAAGCACAGTTTACAATAAGTATTAAGTTGTGATTGCTCTCTTTTGTTGAACAATTTTATATTTATGTACGAGTATGTAGTATTTTGCCTAAAACTAATATTTATTCTTCCTGTAAAAATTAAAAACAAAAACGTATAAATTTTGTAAAATTTTGTTTTCCTTAAAATCAAGTTTTTCCTAATTGTGTCTAATTGAAACACCCATTAATATACCTACCATGTATTTAACTCTTTTATTTATCTTTGTGCCTCTTTATTATTTTCTTCTACTCTCTCTCCCAAAAACATTATGCAAAATACATACATAAATATATATATTTATAAATTCGAAGCTACCATAGTTAAGTTATTGTTTAAAATTTAAATAATTAAAGAACAAAAATGTACACTGTACGCACAGATTTACTTATTCTTACGTATATTCACATACTCGTAAGTTGCAACTGTACCAAAAATCAGTTTTAATAAAATCTAAATAAATATGTATTTAATATTAATTATCTTTTACTCGCATTAATCAATCAATTAAAAAACCAACAAAAAATATTCAAATGTGAATAGAAGAAGTCTTGAGTTTGAATCGATACTACTTACCTGGTCGTTGTCCTTGATGTGTCTTTGTCGAGAACATCTAAAAGTAAGCACTTCTAATTTGAGATCGGAACAGCGATCTATAGAGAAAGAGAGAGAGTGAGAGAGCGGTGTTAGGTTATGTATGGCTGGGTTTCCTTCAACCTCCCTTTCCGTAAAGGCTCACCTATGTGATTCGCTGTGTTCTTGTTGTGGTAAACGAGATCATGTTCTGACCAGAGTAATCTCATTTCTTTCTCATATTTGCGATTGGTACAAAAATTATTTGTGGTGAGGTCCATGGCGTTGCCAGTAGGACAATTTTCGTTACAAGTCCAACCAGCAGGCCGATGAAAAAATCAGCTTCAACAGACGAGTCAGCTCTTAGCCTTGCCTAAGTTTTACCAGTCGAGATAGGTTTCAGCCTGTCATGACTACGAGACAAACTGTGATGGAGCTTATGATTTGTGAGGAAATATGAATGTACGTTGGGCGGTGTCCGTGAAGCTGATGTTGTTGCACCAACCATTTGTGCAAGGACAGAACACCCTCAAAAAAATGCGAATAGTTTAGGGTGCCAGTTCTGATCTCTTTATATGGGTTGAATGGATCACTTTTGTTTGAGCATGTCCCATGAAGAGACATGGATCCACCAGTGTGTTGGATCCACCAGTTGTTCGTTCCTTTCAACACCTAAAAGTAGGCTACAAAAATTTCATCGAGTTATCTCAATAGTTTGGATCAATTGTAGTCCACTGTAGACGAAAGGTATTGATCCCGGATCACTCTTTTAAGAGATCAGGTGCATGATTTTTCGCAGGCCAGCTTTCCCAAGTTTTGGAACCATCCCCCACACCGGGACCAGTTGCTTCGGGGTGGCGTTCTGGTTCGTCCAACTTTTTTTACCCGACTCCATGCGCCTTGATTGTCGTCTTTCCCTATTCTAAATACAAGTACTTCTTAAAGTGCACGTGCCCAGAGAGCATTTGAGTAATGTAGAAGTAGTGAGCATTGCCATAGTTCCTAGTGCTCCATACCTTAACATCAACGATCAGCCTTGCTGTCCATCTGCGTCGGTGTTCACTTTCTCAGCGCTTTTGCCAAAGTCTAAACGTTTTCTTTCTGATTTCTTGGTGAGTGACTCTTATGAGCTCTTCATCGGTGTGCTTCTTTGCTTCTCCAATAGGTTGATGGAGATCGTTCTTGTATGCGACCTGCAGGACTGGTCCTAATATGGTTTGATAAGCGCAGGCGGCTCTCAGAGCTGCTTTATATACTTGGAGCCATATAGTAGAGTGAATCGGAATTAGATCTGGATAAATTTTTAAAATTTATGAACTGTATGAAGTCCTGATTAAAGAATTAACAATAAATATTTTCACATGTAGACGGCCACCGTGGTTCCATGGTTCAAATTCTGTTACAGGTAACATCAAAAATGTTTTTAAAAAGTTTTTTTTTTTTTTAACGTGGTCCCTCCTCGGCAGTAAGCGAGTATATTTCTGTCATGAAAAAGCCTCGCAGCGTAAATTCATCCACCCTGGCTGGTGCTGTTTGGTGTTGGCAAAAAACCTTTTACAAAGAAAAATTAAATTTTCCCTCAGCGCATGAAAGTAAAAACAACAAATGAGGAGGCGACACAAAACCAAACAAAACCTAATAAATACAAAAAAATTATCATCACTTTCAAAAACATTACTGAAATGTCCTATGCAATTTTAATTACATACGAAGTTAATTAAGATTACTTAATGATAAAAATATGTATGTCAACAAAAATTTAATAGAACGTAATATGATTAAAGGAAAAGCATTGTATATGAATGGCTTGATGGCCTTAAAAAATGTGTGTTTGGAGAAATTAGGCGAGAATGTTCCCCCAGTTCAAACACTTAACTTACAAATTTTTCAAAATAAGGAATTTTTTGTATAGCTATTTAGCAATTTTTGCAGCGTGTCGAAAAAGTTTCCAGTTTTGTAATCTCAATCAAATAAGCAGGGGGGAGCTTTTCAAAATTTTTTTGTGATACGCTCCAATGTATACAAAATAAATTATTTGATAGCTATTTAATTATGTAATTATTTGTTCTAGGTAGACAAAGTATAAATGTTATTACCTAATTTGTAGCAGAAAAAATCGCTACAATTATTTACTCTTATACAATTCATAAATACCGCACCTTTGCTGATGAAACCATATTTCTATTAGCAATAACATTTGCTATTTGGTTGAATTCATTTTCATTATCATTCAAAGAAAATAAGTCAAAATAAATGAATAAAAACGATATTCATTGAAACTAGCAAGTTCTTCGTAAACGTCGTAAAAAATTCTTAGTTTTTTCCCACTCGGACTCCGCAAAAGTGTAAGAGGTTAACATGACTTACGAGGTGGTTTACGAGATATTTGCGAGTTTGAACGAATTGTCTGAATTGTTTGAGTTTTGAAGATTTTTAGAAAAACTATAGTCTATAGTTTTTTGGAATAACTTGCAAAAAGCGAAAACAAAAATGGTATAACAAATAAAATTAAAAATTTATATTTACATAAGAGAACTATTACTATTATAATAAAAACAATTTAAAAAATAAATTTGAAAACTGAACAAACATCATTAATGCACGCATAATCTCATACAAAAAGCTACATTTACAAAAAATCACAAAAATAACAAGAAAACAAAATATAAAAGTAAGTGAAAAATACAATGAATAAATAAAAGAATATGTTTGTATGTAAAGGAGAATTAAAAACAAATCGCAGTGTTAGATCATCTTAAATTATATATATAATAAAAAAATAAAATTAAAAAAAGTTAGTAACAATGCTGCCTTTTTAATATATTAAGGGGTGAGTTAATACGCTGAAATCCCAAAAATTGAGTTGCGGTGTTTCCCTTTGATTTCGTCCTCAAAATATATACTTGCCTTTTTCCACAGCTTCTTACCTTGACTTACTTCTTGAATTCGTTGTCGCAATACAGCACCATTGATAATGTATTGATCATAGTTTAGTTTTAGAATAATAAACACTATACGCTTTTTTGAAGTAGGTTTACATGTATTAAATCGAAATTCCAAATTACTGGTACATACAAATTTTTTTTAATTGGAATAAATAGTATAAAATCGTAAACTGCTTTGAATACATAGGTATACATATGTACATACAAAAGCGAGAATTTTTTTTTTCGCGTATGTGAGTTTGTGCTTGAAAATGGCAGATTTAGACAGTTTTGGTTGTACGTTTTATAATAGTTTGCATTACAATTGAAATTAAAGTTTTACAAATACATATTTGAAGTAAGTTTAATTACATACTTGTCTTCTTTCGTTTTTTTTTTAATATTTGGTTTACATGTTGCTGATGACACAGTTACATATATATTATTATTTATTTCGTTACGTTTGTATACATATGTAGTTGAAAAAATATTTTTCTATATATAATTTTTGGTTTTTGTAGAAGCAGTGTCTGTGATTTAGCCAGCATGCACGGACTGAAATAAATAAGAAAAAGAAAAGTGTAAATAAATCAAATATAGATGAGTGCCTAAAAAATGCGGTTTTAAAAAAATATTGGAAAATAGTACAAAATGATGTATTTATAATAACTTTGATCGTTTATATTTGAGCCCAAGGCAGTAAAGGTAAGTTCTACGAAAAATAAATTTGTAAAGCTTTTGTTTTATTTATAGCGCAATTTTATTTTCTGCATTACCCCTAAAGTTTTGCAGTTCAAATGTGTGCATACATATATCAAAATTTCTCTAGCAAAATGTTTGTACGTTGCATTAAGTAGCAGTGTCAGTGAAAAATTATAATTTATATCTAGACTTTGAAACAATGTATGTGTAACTTCTTTTCTTTGCAGTTAAAATTAACTTAAATGCTTTTATTTAAATATTAAGTCTTTTAGTTCCACGTTGATAGTGTATAGTCTTGTAAATAAATCATCCAATTTCTTCTTACTTCATTTTTATCTTATATGTGTTTTCGCTACTTTATATTCCCCTCTCTCTCTCTTATATGAATTCTGAATTTGGACGTACCCTTGCAATATCGACGCCAGTAATATTTTTAACCAATTCTGGTACTTTGTTTACGATCTGTAAAACTTCGCCTGTCAGTTTAGCAGCACCAATTTCACCTTGTCCACTCGAAACCATAGTTATCTTCTTAGCTTGCGATAGAGGCGCAGCTACTTCGGCGGCAACCTAAAAATAAAATAAAAATCAGATTAATAATATGAAAATATCAAAAATGAAATAATTCAGTATGTGATATAAATAGCACGATTAATTTAGTAAAATTCGTTCAATTATTAGGTCCTTTTCGAACCGTCAACTGAGGTACAGCGTTCTCGCACTCAGCAAATAAAATATACATACATTTATGCATACAAAAACGTAATTAATGAAGTTCTAATTACCTTCGGCAATGTTTCCAGTAACATTTCAACCATGGCTGCTTCCCGATACTCACGCCAAGCTTCTGCTTTTTGTGCCATTTGTAATGCCTCAGCCTTAGCTTTAGCCTCAATGGCAAAAGCTTCGGCTTCACCGCGTATTTTTATCTACATACATCAAAGTATTACAATTATTTTAACAAATATGTATGTATGTATGTAAATCTATTTTAAAATACCGATTCAGATTCTGCCTCAGCTTCCATTACCACCCGCATTTTATTAGCTTCAGCTAATTTTTCCAAACGGAATTTCTCCGCCTCAGCTGGTCGGCGTACCGTGGCTTCCAACTCTTTTTCACGACGTTGTATTTCTTGCTCTTGTACAGCAATTTCTTGTGTACGTTCGATTACTTTTACTTGCATTTGTTCTTCTTTGATGCGTTGCTTGGTTTTTGCTGCTTGTAATTCATAAGCCATTTCGGCTTCGGCTTTCTTAGTTTGCACTTCAACATCGTAGGCGGCTTTTTTCAATTCAAAATCACGTTGTGCTTTGGCGATTTCGGTATCGTTAAGAAAACGTGAAGCCATACGTTGCTCCTCAGCGATGGCTTCTTTAATTTGTGCATCGCAACGCGCTTCAGCTTCTCCAATACGAGCATCACGTTTGACTTCTGCGGTACGTGCCATACCCAATGATTTTAGATATCCCTAAAAATATTAATATGCATTACTATATCTTTTTTAATCGTTTATATATGTATGTCAAGTAATTTTGAATATTCGGTATAACAAAAGCAAATGTATATATGTACAGGTATGTAGAAATGTTTATGTATGGTATACATGTAGCTAAATTTACGGTGAGTTTATACGATAAACAAAGGTGAGATTTTCAGAACATCATGCAAATGACCACCAAACATAGTGTTAGCACTGTTTTACAACAACAAATTATATGGAAACCAATTAAAACTAGTTTACAGTCAAATGTTCCCGACCATATCTATGAGAATTTTGAGATAACGCTAATTCCTAATTCGATATGCAGCATTATTTGTCATTTGAGTATTAGTTGAACCAGATTTGAAAATAGCATTTTAATTCGTTTTCAAGAATGTATGGAAATTGTATTTAATAGTTAATTATTGAAAATAAAAATATCGAAACCATAATGTATAATTAAAATAACACTATTGCTTATATCAAAACGTGAAGAACTTTTGAAAAATTACAAGCACAAAAAATTAGAAATAATAAAAATGTTGTAGAAAATATTTATTAGAATTACTCAATGTAGTTTCAAATTATCCATGTCCCTAATTTGGCAACCAAAAGCCTTAGATAATTTTGGCGGTCACCACTGACTCACGAAAACTGCAAGATATCATTCTTCATTCATTTGACACAATTGTTCACACTTCTGAATGTGTAGCAGTCAGGCGTCGATTAGATATAATCTTATAAAGTGTTTTCGGTGCTCGTCTCCAGGTTCTTATAAAACAGCGTATACAATTACAAGCGATTTTAAAAATGAAAAGCCATATTTGAAAATAGCGCAGAATTTAAATTGAAATTAAAAATTAACTGAAATATTTAATTAAAAAATTAACTAGTTAAAAATCACAACAACAAGGAATATAAGGTCTGTTCATTAACAAAAAATTATTACGCGATGTTGCGAATAGATACTTGTCATTTCGCACATAAAAAAAGAAAGAATTCGTCAGTTCCACCAATATTTTTTTGTTATTGAACAAAACTATAGTAACGTTTTGAATGTTACAAAATTTTAAATTGTCTACTTTCAACTACAATACAATAAATGTATGTAGTATTTTAAACATACCTTGGAATCACCCTTTTATTTCGAATTACGATATTATTTGTAAATACCACATTAAGTATGCATTCACCATTCCGAAAAAAGAAAAGATTATTTGAAAATTCATTCGTACTAGACTACTTTGAAAATATTATTTATGTATATATCGTTCCTTATGTATGGGTATATAGCTGAATATCAAAAGTTATGCAAAATATCTTCTAATAACAAAATGTTCATATAATTATAGCATATATATTAAAGCATAAAATACATCTGTTTCTATCAAGTTGGACACATTTGTGTAAATGAATAAGTAAAGTAAGGAAATTAGTTGTGAAAACTTAAAAATAATTTAGCAATAGTACTTTTAGCATAAAGTAAAGCAAAAAAATTTCTAGTTGTTTCATACATATCTACCATATACAACTGTTAAAAAATGTATGAATGTCAGGTGCACATATAAAACAAATGTATGTAAGTTTTTCGTTGTTTGTTGTGTGTTGAACATATATTTCAAGACTCACTTCTTCATCACGTATATCTTTGATTGTGTACGATACAACCGTTATACCCATATTAGCCAAATCCGAAGAAGCTACCTCGAATACTTGTTTACTAAACTTTTTGCGATCTTTATAGATTTCTTCGACAGTCATAGAGCCCATAATGGCACGTTGATGACCTTCAAGTGTTACCAAGGCAATATGCTGTATTTCAGCCTCACCTTTACCAAGAAACTGTTCACATGCAGTCAATAGCATATCTTCGTTTTGGCCTTGAATTTTCACTTGTGCAATTCCAGTTACTGATATTGGTACGCCTTGACTGGTATATACACAGGGACTCTCCACTTGCAATGTCATCGTATTGAGTGATATTCTATAAAAAACATTTTTATATAAATTATTGATAACTGAATGTATACTTTAAAATAAGTGAGGTAAAGTTAACCTTTGTACTTGCTGTATGGTTGGCCATACAAAAGCCCGTCCACCAGGCACTAAGAGTGGCTTCATGTAGCAGCATCCTTAAGGAAGATAAAATGTTATTTTGTTAATGTATGTACATATGTTCGAACTATATTCCGTCATCCGTACACAATTATAGTTTGGATACAAGCCCGTTTCCTAAATATGCCATCTGATTTTTTGATAATCTGATTTTTGTAAATCACGCTTTAATGTGTCATATAAAAAAAAACTTCTTGTTGTCTAAACATGAGTTAATGTTTTGCTGTTTCACTTTTAAAATGAGCGGAGCGTATGAAAATACGTTTTCAATATCAAGGATTGAGACCGACAGTGTCAACTTTACATGAACCTGGTACCCCCCTGCGGGTAGGGGTTTGAATATGCCCGCGGTAGGCATACCGGCCGTAAGAGGCGTTTTATATGCACACAGGTAATGATGTGCAACTCGATGGTTGATCTACGGACATGATTGCTCTCACCTCTCATCTTCTCTTTCTTTTCGGAAGTACGGATGACATGACCTAGTATGTTACACTGGTCATAACAAATCGCTACCACAACAGTCGGGCAGTACCGCAAGGGAGTACCGGAGCGTACCGGATTCATAACCGCCCGAGGACTGTTAATTCGACAACACTCCCCAAAACCTTCGGGTAGCGATTTTGTTGCTAAAACAACAACAACAACATGAGCCTTCTTGTTAAGCATAGTACTGTAATATTTTTGTTTTGGGAGTGTCGCGGAACTGTCAGTGGCTGGCTTTACTTGAAATTACCCCCTCCCACCAAATCTTGGAATTGTTTGTGGTTACAACAGAGACAAATATTTAAACGTAATTATTTGTAGGTAGGATTGTCAATTAAATTACCTCTAAGTTATTGATGTGGTATTCTGCTTTATCTATTCAGTATACTGGAGTTGAGTGATAAACAAAGATACTTATAGAAGCCATCCCACCGAGTAAAAATTTGTGTAGTGAATTTTTGTATACAAAATATCTACCTCATCACCCACACCCAAGGTCACAGCACACAAAGCACAAAAAAAGATAAATTATTCTACAACTGCCATAAGAGTGAGTATAGATGCACGAACAGAGAAGATAAAACTTAATTAAAGCTTTTAAATCCAGATCACAAAAAATCAATAAGCCCAAAATGACGTCACGCACAAATTCACTTTTATTTACACCCAATTAGAACTTTTCTTAAGAGAAATACTCACCTGAAACAACTAGTGCCTCATTGGGACCACAGGTTACGAATCCCCAAGCCATTCTATATTATAATTGTAGCAAAATTAAATCTTTAAAGTAAGTATTCAAATTTGTGAAAAATATCCTGAGCTTGCCTCGACTTCTTGATAAAAATAAACACTAGACCCTTTCCTGAAATGTATCTAATGCCCGCCCGGTGTTATATGTAGAGCATAGAAAATTTTTGTTTTGCTGTTGTGGAACAACTTTTATCCAAATCAGACGAGTGAGGAAACATACCAATCAGTGGCGTTGATGATGCCAGAAAAATTCGTTTTTCCTTTCACCAGCATTAAGCCATAACCACATTCCTATAAAACTGTTGCCAATCAATTCAAATATTTGTTTTTTTAAAAAAATGACTATCTCTATTGCGTTACACCACTTGTAATCTATGAAAATGGGTGGTAAGTTCAATTGAGCAGTTGTTGTGCTGTTTGGTGTCAGATTCAAGAAAGGTGTTTGTTATGGTATTTGCATTTTCCATATTCCCGTACAAGAAAGCTGAGAACACTACCATTAGAAATAAATTCGGTAATACTTTACGGTTTACGTCAAGTGTTAATACACGTCCAAAAATCTTGAGAGAGGTATCAAAAGATTGCTTTTCCCCCTTCGGATTATTGTTACGGAGGTCAAGACGCGTCTTTTGATACCTCTCTCAAGATTTTTGGACGTGTATTAACACTTGACGTAAGCCGTAAAGTATTACCATAAATTCTTGCATACTCTACTCGACTTTATTTTGCACAATTGTCGGGGGGTTCCTTAAACTGACCAGGCTAAAAGTGTCGATTTTAGAGAAAGTACTCGGATCCAGTTTATTCTCAACATATCGATAATTATTTAAAGATTTGCCCTCGATCTGGCACCTTATGGCAGTTGACAACACTGTCGACAATGTATTTTTTATGCCGGCTGTAGTTAAAATTTTGCACTACTGTTGATAGTATTTATTTTTATTTTTTCCTGCATAGATATTTTCCTGTTAAAACTAAGTAATAATGGACACGGAAATTTTGGAAGCAGTTAACAGCTTCTTGGTAAGTTCACAGATTCTAAAGCAGCAAGTAAACAATGATATAATAATATATGTCTATGCTCTCAAGAAAGTGGAACCAATTGAGGAGGCGTTCCTTAGCGTTATTGTTTACAAACCGAACGGAGAAGAGGACAAGGCCGGGTCCTTCACAGAAACAATCCGTAAGTATATACAAAATTTTGCCCCTGGGTTGGGGCTTAGAATATGCCCGCGGTAGGCATACCGGTCGTAAGAGGCGACCAATATGCACAAAGGTAATGATGTGCAACTCGATGGTTGATCTACGGATATGATGCCTCCCACCTCTCATTACCCATCTTCTCTTTCCTTTCGGAAGGAGGGATGACATGACCTAGAAGGTTGCACTGGTCATACCAAATCACTCCCACGACAGTCGGGCAGTACCGCAAGGGAGTACCGGAGCGTACCGGATTCATATCCGGCCAAGGACTGTTATTTCGACAACACTCCCCAAAACCTGCGGGGAGTGATTTTGTTGTTAAAACAACAACAACAACAACATATACAAAATTTGGAATTTCAAAAAACATAATAAACAGTAGACAACTATCTAATAATTCTTCAATGTAATAGTGCGTAAATTCGAAGAGGTACCGCAGGACAATAAGGAAGGCTTGATCCGGCAATATTTGCAACGGGCAGCAACAACCACGAATATATCACATTTGCGAGTGCTAATGAATACATTGGGCAAACTCGCGGAAACTCATGCCATTACCGCAAGGTAAAAAACCTGATAACACTATTACTAAATCCTGCCTGTAACTATTATTTTACAACTTACAGAATGCTTTGTGACAAAATCCTATCGTGTGATCAATTAGTTTATGAAAATGCAAATTTTTGGGTGGAAAGTTTCAAAATAATTAAACGTGTGCTGTCCCTTGTGGACTACAAAGGTGTAAGAGAAATAATGAAGGTAGTTTTAATAAGTAGTTCGCATCTACATGTTTCATTTCTCAATGCTAATGCATACTTGTATATTTCAGATGTGTCGGGATAAAGCGCAAACTTTTCCAGTAAACATAAACGTTAGCTACTTGCAACAATTACAAGCACTAAGAGATACATTAAATTACATATTTGATCGAAATAATTGTCTTTTGCCCGGTTATTTTATTGCCAATGAAATAATGAAACCACCACCATATCACTGGGTAAGATAATAGATAACATACAAACCTTATAAGTGATATTTCACATCATTTCTTATTCGTGTTTTAGACCATTAATAAAATGATGACAGATTTCATGGAAGAGTTTCGCAGAACTGCACAAATGGTTTCAATCATTGGGCACTCACATATGTTGCCTATTGTTGAGTGTTTTGGTTATGCGGATCATATGATGAATTCGTGGAAATTAGATCCAAACACATTACGCTTTGTTTTTAAAGGCAATCTGCCCTATGATGCCGATTTGTTGGAAGAACAAACTAAGCTCTTACGTTATGTGTTGGATCAACCATATTCCAAGGAAATGGTATCAGTTATGATGAGCTTGCAGAAACAACAAAAGCAACGCTGTAATGCGCTAGAAGAGCAATTAGTAAATCTAATCATATCGGCAATGGAAATGACTGAAAGCAATGATTCAATGATGGGTAGTAGTTTTAATGTTTACGAAGAGCAAACTTCCATGAATGAATGGGTATGGCTGCATTTATCATCACAGCTAATTTACTTCGTACTATTCCAATTTGTTAGTTTTTCGCATATTGTCACAGCTTTGTATGAAAAGGTAAATTGATAAAAATTGTTACATAACAGATTTAATATTTAGTTTGAATGAATAATTTTAGCTTTCAAAGAAGGAATTGCGCAAGGGACGCGATCAGTTAATGTGGATACTATTGCAATTTATTTCGGGCAGCATACAGAAAAATCCCGTAAGTTGCTATGTAATTTAAATATGGTAATATATCAGTTTAATTAGCAAATTACTAGTGATATGTAGTTACTTAGCCATCATAAAAACAAAAAAAATAAAAATTTTCGTTACAGATTGCCAATTTTTTACCAACTTTTAAATTGTTTGACTTACTATATCCAGAACAGGAGCCATTAAAATTACCCGACTGCACTAAATCATCGTTATTGCGGCAGGTAGTAGAAATAAAATTAATTTTTTGAGCAACGAATTTAAAATCTTCTTACTTATAGATGGCTCCGATATGCATTTGGATACACTTAATGAAGAAAGCTAGATTGGAAAATATGAATATAAATAGACCTTTGCCTATTGCATTGAAAAACCACCATGAGTATGTACATACATATCTTTTATAAATTACCAACCCAACAAACATTTTAGTTTATAAAACTTTTGAAAATATTAATGTAAGCCCATCAAAATTTTCAAAGAGAGCTTTTTATAAGTTTTTTTTTTCTGAAAGTTTATTCAAACGAAATTAAACTGGATGATAAACATAAAAGTGTGATTTGAATTTTGAAATTAAATAATACTGGAAACGCTTATATATAGCTTATATATACTTCTTATCAGTGTCTTATATACAATTACAGAAATCCTTATTAGGAAAATTTATATCTAATTATTTTCTTAATTTATGTTTATTATGATTCTAATAAACTACAGTTTTCTTCAACATCTTGTTATGCCCAATACTATGATGTCCATGAGTTTAGGCAACGACTTTCGCATCATACTTATATGTAATGCTTATTCTACAAATCAAGAATATTTTTCACGCCCAATGAATATACTTACGGAGGCTTTAAATGGAAATGCTAAAACTGCAACTGGAGGACAAGTTCCCTCGGCGCCTTTCTCTATGGTGGTATTGGATAGCTTAACAGTGCATAGCAAAATGTCACTTATACACAGGTATGATACAGAACTTGCCTAGTCATTTGAATATTTTCATTTCATTTATTGATACTATATATTAACATAATAAGATCACATATTGTCGGTTCACACTATTCCTATTATTGCCAAAACCAATTTCAATTGTAATTAATTCCTGATTATACGATATATTCCAATAATATATTTTCTCTCCTAAAATTAGTTTTTTCACTCAAATGATAAAACAGGCACAGGCGAAAAGCTCTATACCTGCTCCAGCATTAGTCGAAACCTATGCACGTCTGCTGGTTTACACAGAAATCGAATCGTTGGGCATTAAAGGATTTTTACGTAAGTTTTTTCAGTTTATTAAGTTTAAAATCAACTTATGTTCGTTTATTCACACTTCTTTTAGAACAATTGCTGCCTGCTGTATTTAAACATCAAGCTTGGGGTATACTCCATACATTGTTAGAAATGTTTCTATATCGTTTACATCATATTCCAACACAGTATCGTCTTCAGTTACTTTCCCATTGCACGGTTGTTTCGCCACAAACAAATAAAATGCAATTAAATTTGTGGTGAGTATTTTCAAAGTTAAACACCTCGATTTTCTGTCAATAGAGCATGTGCCGGAAGGGAGTACCCGAACGTAACGGTTGAAAAATCATTCGTTTTTCTCTTAGCTTCGAATCAACAGCTTTACGGCTTATCACTGGACTGGGATCAGTTGAAATGCAACCACAAATGTCACGATATTTCAGTGAAAAGCCGCCTGGATCTGTGGCATCTAGTGAAAGTGAAGAATTGAACCGTGTACTTATATTAACGCTAGCAAGATCAATGCATATGACTGGACTTGGTTGGTAGTAGTTTTTTAGAAAAGTTTTTATGACTACATTTGCTAATGCCCACCTACAGGTGACGAACTACAGCCTTGGTGCAAGGAGTTGCTAAGTGTTATCATGCAAAATACACCACACTCTTGGGCATCACATTCAGTAGCTTGCTTCCCACCAGCATTGAATGAATTTTTTGTGCAAAGTAATCATTCCTTAGAAAACAAACAGCTGCTGAAAAAGTCAGTTGAAGAAGAGTATCGTAACTGGACATCAATGTCAAATGACAATGATATAATGAATCATTTTATAAGACCCAGTACTAATCCACTTTTCCTCTGTCTTCTCTTCAAAATGATATGGGAAACAGAGAATGTTAGTCCTGTAGCATACAAGTAAGTTGATGACATGTGCGTATTATTAAACTCAAAGAATTTTTATCCAAAATGCATTACAGAATATTGGAAGGTATTAGCGCACGCGCATTATCAGCACATTTACGTAAGTTGTGCGACTATTTAGTCGGGGAAGTAGCGAATTGTAATGGCAAAGATTTTATACATAAATGTGTGGACACAATTAATAATATGATTTGGAAATATAATATTGTTACTATTGATCGTGTGGTACTTTGTCTGGCACTACGAACTCAAGAGGGTAATGAGGCGCAAGTTTGTTTCCTCATAATACAATTACTGTTATTGAAAACATCAGAATTGCGCAATCGCATACAAGAGTTTTGTAAGGAAAATCATCCCGATCATTGGAAACAGAATAATTGGTAGGAACATGAGTAAAATATTTTGTTTTATTCTTAAACATCATACCTTTCTTCACTCTTTCCAGGCACGAAAAGCACTTGTCATTCCATCAGAAATATCCGGAAAAATTTGCACCTGATGAATCTGCTTCACATCCACCATTGCCTGTTTATTTCTCCAATGTTTGCTTGAGATTTTTACCAGTTTTGGATATTGTTGTACATCGTTTCATTGAACTACCTATACAACATGTGCATCAAATTTGTGAAGTTATTTTAGATCATTTAAGTATTTTGTACAAATTTCATGGTGAGTGGTGCATTTGTTACACCTTGTATGCATTATCCTAAACACATGTAATTAAATTATTTTTTATTATAATTTGTTTAGATCGACCCATAACTTATTTGTATAATACTTTGCATTTCTATGAAAGAATTTTGCGCGAGCGTCCATCGCTAAAAAAGAAATTGGTATGTGCTGAAGATGAAAAAAGTATTTCGTTTTACTTTTCCTAATTTTGTTCACACTAATTTTCAGGTAAGCGCAATTACGGGCGCTTTCTGCGATATACGTCCTCCAAGTTGGTGTGTTAGTGAACCATATAAAATGTTTTTGCAAAATCAAGAATTACTTTGGAATCCTGAGCTCAACTACTACATCAACTTAGTTCGCAGGCTTTCTGATAGTAAGAACACACCTTTACCTTATACCATTCATTATTAAACCATGTATTATTACAGCAATAACTGGGAAAAATCTGTTTTTTAACACTGATTGGCGCTTCAATGAATTCCCCAATGCACCAGCACATGCACTTTATGTGACCTGTGTTGAGTTATTAAGTTTGCCAATTGCACCTTCCATTGTGGCGAATAATGTGGTCGATGTTATTGTAAAGGGTTATTCTTTAATACCACAAAAAGAAATTCACAATTATATTAATGCAGTTGGCATCATATTAGCCGCATTGCCCGAAACTCATTGGAGTGTTATTTATGATCGTTTACAAGATGCGCTCAATGCATCAAAAATGATTAAATGGACTTATCGTTTTTCGGCGTTTGAATTATTCAATTTTAAAACTGTATGCGAATCAATGATTGAAAAAACGTATGTTTTGATATTGGCCGTAGCACATTCTATTTTCCATCATATGGGTGGCTTTAAGTTGGCGTCAATGACTAAGTAAGCGAACTATATATTTGTTTATTTGATGCAGTTACTATAAACATGTTCTTTATCCACCATTCAGATATATTGCTGAAAAGCTGAAACCTTGCGTACGCACTGAGCAACAGTTAGTTTTCTTATGCCATATTTTTGGCCCATTTTTACAACGTATCGACTTGGAGAAGCCCAACACAGTGGCTGGCATCGCAATTATGATATATGAAATGTTAGACGTGGTGGATAAAGCGCACGGGCCTGCGCCGCTCGAATATATAGATACGATTTGTGATTTTCTGTATGTATAAGCTTTGTATTTCAAATCTGCCTATGATTTACATAAACACTTTGGAAATTTTGCCATTGCAGCTATCACATCAAATACATTCATGTCGGCAATGTTATCAAAAATGAATCCGAAGTAATAATTAAACGTTTGCGGCCAGCTTTGCAACTACGCCTAAGATTTATCACACGTTTGAATATCGAAGATATCAACACTGATAAGAAGTAAGATATTATATCCTTCACTAAAAAATGTGTTCATATTTTAACTTTTTCATGCAGTCTCAATATGAATCTGGCACAACAGCAGCAGCAACAGCAACAACAACAACAACAGCATCTGCAACCTCCAACACCACAACAATTAGCAGCTGCCGTACAACAGCAAGCGCAACAACAGCAGCAACAAAAGTCAAATATGACAAACGCGGCGAATTCACAACAGCAGCAACAGGTGCAGATGCAAGGAAGTGGCAATATACAACAACAGCAAACTCAACAACAACCACAGCAGCAGCAAGGGCAACAAAATATGTCGATGGGTGGGGGTGGTGGCAATGCTTCCGCCAATCATGCACAAATGGCTAATTTTAATTTAATGGCTCAACAACAGCAACATCACCAACAACAGCAGCAGCAACAGCAACAACAGCAGCAGCAACAGCAACAACAACAACAACATATGACTGCAAATATGGGACAACATCAACCTCAGCAAATGCAATATTTTATGCAAAACATGCCTCCACGTTACTAAGTAATTATTTTTGGTCCAAATTAGTTTAGTTCTAATTAGTAAAGAATAAAGTGTGTTTGTGTTTATAGATTAAGTAATATATACATACGTTCAACTGCATACCATTTCATTAAAATCAAAATCGTAAAATTATCATTCTGAAAAAAACTTATCTAGTTGGATTTGACTTTCCATTTCAAGAATGTTTATTTTTTCGACGTTTGCATATTATTTAAAACTAATTTTTTGACAGTTTTTGTTAAAAATCAAAATTAATACAATATGGCATAGGAAAAAGTTTTATTTTTATACTATACACACACAGTTCTTTTTATTTCAACGTCCAAAAAATGAACCGAAAAATTTGGCATAAACCTTTGCACCAACGCAAAATTGTGAGTAAAAATAATGCAAGAACTTTTTTCCAGTTTGTCCAAATACCATACGAATACGACCTTAGTTGTTAGAATCGTCGAAGGATACTCGCACATCGAATAAAACGGTTGCATGAATTTTTCCTATTTACTTAAGTCACGTTTATTTAAATAAATACATAAGTCATTAAGATGGGCGATTCGACATTCGCAACAAGGTTAAATATGTATGTATATTTCCATCTTATTTGTTCTTGTTTTTAAAGTGGAAGCAGATGCCAATGATTAGCAAAATAATTTATTACCAACAACCGTTTGTCGAGAACTTGGTGAATACATGGCTACAGCCTTTACCCTTTCCAACGATACTCAAAGTTTTGATCTCCTGCGTATTGGCAATATTCATATTACTGCCCATAATTTATCCAGCTGTAATATTTATTTGGTCGTACGTTGAAGTACAGTATATTTGTGAAAAGTAAGTTCACTTTTGTTTGAATATGGTTTTTAAGTGAAATGGGTCCAGGTTAAGATAGCCGAGTTAATTTCACAGTATCCTTTTGAAAATATGAAGCCACAGAATACCAAAATTTTTATTTTAAAAATTGGCAACAGGTAAATGAGCATAACGAAGGAAGGGGGTCGGGTCGTTCATACGACATTCGGGCCAGTACCGTAAGGTGGTTGTACCTGAGCGTTCCCTATTGATATCTGGCAAAGAACAAATCAAACGAGCACAGAAAAAACTCATTCCGAGCTCGTGCCACTAACAGCAAACTAGCCCCTCCGAGATATTTTCTAATTTCGTTTAATTTGATCTTTCACCTGGTTTATTCCACTTCTGAATTATGTTCATTTGCCTTTTTGTATTCAGACGAAGGTTGTTCCATAAACTTTTGACAGTAAATTGCTAAAAAAAATACTTGCTAACGAGAGCATTGCTTACTTGCTGCGCCTCATGATGTTAAATTTGTTTGTATTTTCTTAAAACGATATGAAAATGAACGGTATTTAAGGGTTAACGCCATCTTAGACTTGATACCCATTACCCTAATATGTACATAAATTTAGTCTTACTTGCTATGTACAAAATTTAATTTCAATTAATCTTTTAGGCATTACAACATAACTTTTCCGGAGAAGCTCGATGTTCTTGGCTATCTCCAGCATATCTATGTGTTTCGTATAACCAATGAAAAGTACAATATATTTCTGGGATTGTATTTGGAACGTTGGCGCATTTTAAGTACAGCTATTGCCTCAACCATTGATTATATTAGATTGGCACTCTGCTTGCTGTTTAACACCTAATTACAATAATAAAAGTAATTACAAATCAATCTTGGTGTGCGATCTAGGGCCATGCTCAATGCTATAAAATTAAAAAAAAAAAAAACATTTTTTTGAATGAAACAAACTTTTTTTTTTTTGTTTCTTATTATTGAAGACTCCTCAGTATCACTTTCATTTAGTTATGTGTTTATGTATATAATTATATGCAGCATATTTATGTCATTATGTATATGGGTATATGTATATATATACATATATTTATGCAGGCATATGCATTTTAAACATTATCAACTCAATTCTAAATAAGTTTTCCTTACATATCATATTATTTTGTAAAAATGTGAAAACTTACAGCGAAAAATTTTTAGAAAATGGTTGCAAATTTAAAATACACATCCATGTACGTGCTTGTGTATATGTGTGTGTTAATGTGCTTAAAAGTTGTAATAATTATTGAATAGTATGGTATGTATAAGTTCAAACATTGTCTGTTGAGTACCATATCGCGCTATTTTGGCTATTGCTACGAAAAACAACTATTTCAGCACAATTATTAAGAACACCCTATTAGGAGAGGACTCCTCTCAGAATTAAAAAAAATCCGCATACCCAAATAGATTTAACATATCAACAGGAGAACAGAGCTTACTGAAGAAAATTCTGAGACATGGTGTTTTTAAAACAATTTCGTAAAGTAATAATATATTTCTCCCAATAACTACTTATATAGACTGCGTTGTTGCACACAACCATCGGCATAATATTGTCAGCATATTTTGTTTTGCATGCAAGCTGCAGTGTTATGACGCCCAAACTAACACGATTATTTTGTTTTTTATATAATAAGATGTCATGTTTTCATTTTAAGCATATATTTGCACGCTACATTAAGTGCAATAAAAGTATTCTATTAACAATTCATATACACAATTTAAGGAAACATTAAATAATTTTAATATGAAATGAAAAAAATACTTTTTGTTGCTAAGCTTTTATCATCTCTACATCGATACAATGTAACTAATATTACTTTAATAGTACATACAAAAAAATAATTGCAAATAGGTAAATAATAATTACTACAACAAAGGTCGAAAAAATTTCAGACCTTCGGAACAGCTGTTACCTTTTCAAAAGTTTCTTTGCACCATTCCAGAGCTAATTTCTTGCAAGATATTTCGATATAACTAACAATTTTCATTGCGTTTTATGCCTGCATTGGAACCTCCGTTTAATTTTTACAGCATTTTTTTAATTTTCTGACAAATGATTTGTTAGTGGTAAAACTGAGCATTGATTAATTCTTAAATATCTAGGAAACTACAGCTCTTGGTAAAACAACTGGCAATGGGGTATAATTGAGCCCACGTAAAATTTAAAAAAAAGTACGAACTGGTCTCAGGGCGTGCAAAATATCTACCTGTGTAATGGTCGTTTTGTGATATCTTAATTTGGCTCATTCCAATTCTTATGTGCGCCACTTTAAAGTGAAATTCTTGGAAATTAGTTCGAAAATCAAATATCTAGCAAATAGAGCTAGCTGGAGCAGTAAATAAATTAAAAACAATTCCCTTGCTTAAATGTTTTCCAGTATCCGAATGTTGGTAAAAGCCATACAATTTTCTTTTGTAATATTGAATGTGTTCCAAAATGTATGTTTACATACTTATTATGTTAACTTTGAAATTGTTTTTGCAAAAAATCTCCTCTGGATATTTGATTTTCGAAAAATTTCAAATGAATTAGAAATGAATACATTATTATCTTAGTAAAAAAGTATTGACACGATGCTGAATGTCAGATGCTACAGCGTTTAAATAGATTTTGTTGCAGCACGCTTTAAATATTAACTAATCTATGGCCGGCCGCGCTGATGGATCATCACGTTCGATGGGCGGTGGTGATGTGAGTACATCCACACTTTGCGCTGGTCCTTGCGTCAAGTAGCCAGCGGTGGGATTAATGCCTGCGCACGCAAGAAATTATTACATTAATCATTTTGTATATAAAAAAAGCAAAGTCTAGAATTTTACCCGTTAGATATCCTCTTATATTGGTGTCTGTTATAAAGAGATCGTGCCTTTGATCTTTGTACTCCGCCCATATAGGATGTTTCAGTAATATTTGTGTGACGCGTTCACCATAATTAAGATTGTGTGTCATACCCTTGAGTGCAGCAACAATTTGCGCTTTTACAGCCGATGCATTATCCACGAATTCTAAACGGCTATCCAATAGTTCCAAAAGAAATGGCACCAGATTCACTTCTAACGATTGAGTTATGAGCGAGTCCTATAATGAAATTTCGTAATTAATCATCGCCCTCAATACCTTGCCATTTTATTTTTGTATTGAAATACGTAACGAATATCCGTATACACTATAGTAAACGTACATGTTGATGTTTGAAAATTCTACTCAGCGTCTCACAGGCTTTTTCAATGCAATCGCGGTTATGCTCCATGCACTTCTTGAGCGGAGATATGCATTCAGTTTGCGAAACAGCGCTTACACAGAACTTTAAAGAAATATTAATTTAATTTTAGCTTTGTGAATAATAATTCTAGTCACCTCTGATAGTGAAAGTTGGTGTAATACTGATAGTGTGTCCTTAGGCTGTACGGATAGCAAATTGAATAGTTTTGGTATATGGCCCAAGACTGGTATATCGTCGGCGAGATTTGGCTGCGAACGCAATAACTCTACTAGCGCAGTTGTAGATAACTCCAAAACCTCTTTCTGTAATAAAAAAAGTTGAAGAATAGTGTTAGTATACATAAATATATGTAAGAAAAGTGCTTCAAGCAAGTAGCATCGAATTTAAAAAAATTTAATCAGTCGGACTATATTATACTCAATACTCACCTCAGAAGAGCTTTTGCTTATCTGCTCTACAACAAAATCCAATAAATCGGCTAAAAATTGTTTTGGTTTGCGTAATGTCCAAGCTGGATTACTGACAAACAGACGTAAATACACACCAGCAACAACAATTTCATTAGATACTATATCCTTAAGCATTTCAGGATCTTTCCACAATTGTTTATCGTTAATCTTTTGCGCTCTATAAAATCTCTCACATAACTCGGCAACAGCATCACAGACATTTCCTCTTGTTTTATCATTCCATATCAGCTCAGGATGTTCATGTATTGATTCAAATAATTGTACTGAAGTTTGTGGTGATTCCACCATTGCATCAACAAAAAGTGGAGGTAGAAATTTTGAGATTGTTATCCGTACCTATTATGTAGAAATAGGAAAATAATGAAAACGTAATGTCACAAACATGAATGTTACGGGGTAGCGAGGATATTTCCGTAAAGTTTTTAGTGAGCAATTTTTTTTTATCTGTAACAACTAAAAAGAGGTAATTCCAAGAAAAGTTCGGCGGTGATGTAAACGGTATAGTTGTAGAGCCAGAATTAGTTTCCTACTCTGTCAATCGTACTGGCCTAACTCAATAACCGGTTGGATTCGTTCTGGGCCTAGTGTCCTTCAAGGTAAAGCGACCCCTTACTGGATACCGGTTTACCATCCTCGATTTGTTACATCTTACTGAGGATTAGTTCTATGACCAATTTCAAGGATCGGATAGGAGTGTTTTAGGTATTCCTGACAATTGCAAGGTTGGTTCTCTCTTGTTCAATAATAAAAAAGAACTTCAAATTGCTTTCTATGCAATTCGCTTTCGGAAGTTTGGCAAAAGAAAGAAACGACTGGTGTGCCATGTTGGACGACCAACTCGTTCAAATAGTTAAGCCGAAACACAGAAAGCCACTCCCTATATTCCACTGCTGAATTTCGCAAAGTAAACAGTGTTTACTAAGCACCTCGCCTACCGTTTGTTGTGTTACACAAATCAAATTCTTAGCTTTATAATTTATCCATCTCATTCATTTCTGAGCTTTTTAAAGTGTATACATACCTTCGGCCCACTTAATCTATCTGCCGTCATCTTAGCCATTGTTTCTGCACACATTTCACGTATTTGTGGATTACGCGAATTGCAAAACAAATCCAACAAATATATGACCGCTCCTTTGTTTTGTGCCTCCTTTATCATTTCTTGCACATTCATTAGCCCGGACATAGTTTCGAGCACCTTTACTTGACTATTGCGTAAATCAGAATCTTTTAATGCTACTAAAAATTGGCCTAGTAATTCACAAGCTGCAATCTCCGAAACACAGTCCTTATTTCGGGAAACTAAGGCGACCACTTCGAGTGCTACCGTCTTTATGGCAGTATGCTGAAAGTAATAAAATTAGAGTCAATGTGTATTTATGTAAATAATATATCAAGTATTTACTTACATCTTGGAACAAATTATGTGATAAAAACCCGAAAATTATGTTGAAACTGCCAATACATTGGATCTCAACTTCGGCATTGCACTTGATTACAGCCATTAGGGCTTGCAGCACCATTATCACATGTTGTTGCAATGACGCATCATTAGCGAAGTCGTAACGATATTGTTGTTGCATTTGTTCTTGTTCAATTAATGCACTCGCCTCAATTTTATTGCGTATTTTTGAGCGATTATACGCATTTAGCACTTCGTCAAAAGTTTTACCTGTTCTGGCGGGATGTTGCTGCAATTGTGGATGATTGGGTGCAAGTGTGGGGGTTAGTATGCCATCTTGAACAATTTTTGAAGACGCCGCAGTAGGTTTTGCTGATGGGATATTCATAGCATTTGCATTACTACCAGAAGTGGTCAAGAAGTGATACGATTGCTTCAGATATTCTAGCAAATCAATGATGAATTGTTTAGGTTTCGTTATGGGGAATGTTGGCATCTCATTGTATATTCGTATGTAAACACCGCCTATTTGTAGTTCACTTCTGTAATGGGTTTAATGTAGGTGAGTAGGGTATAAACCTTGAAATTTATCTGAATGTACTTACTTGCTGGCATCATATTGGAATTCTGATACTAAATCATATATTTCAGCTACATCTTCAAAGGTTTCCTTAACAGCACTTGTGCGTTGCGTCTCCAAAAAGTCAACTAGTTGCGCTCGCGTGCCGTTATCCCATATTAAGTAGGGGTTACGCGTATTTGATGTAAGTACTTTCAAAACCTTAAAACACCATCAATACACAAACAAATGTTAAATCGTGGTTTCCAGCGGAATTGCAAAATTGAAAATCATACTAAATTTTGTAATTCCGTTTAAGAAAATCAAAGGGTATCGCAATTTAGATAAATTAAAATACTATCAGCAACAAAACTGCGAAAATCAGAATATCCCAGTATATATACATTTTTTATACTTACATCACTGGCGTCCTCCTTTGGCAACTTATTCGCTATATACGGTGTAAGCAAGCGTTCCAGCACTTGTTTAACAATAGAATTTTTCGCTTCAGATAGTATTGTGTACTTTGGCAGGTTCGAGTTGTTACTTTTAGTGACTGCACTGTCCTTCGACTCCCCTTTGGTCTCCTTTTCATCATCTGACTTATTACTAGCATTAGAGTCCTGCTTAGCAATAGTACTTTTTACTTCTGACTCTACTGATGCACTATTCATTATAGCTAATTGTTTGTTCGCATTTTGTAATGGATTGTGTGCGTTTTTGGTATATGCCGATGCCGAAGGTGATGTAATAGCCGAACTTGATTTAGTTATATTCGCCACTGCAGTTGGTGAGCCATTACTATTACCACCGCTGTTGCTGTCTGTACCATTTATTGTCTTATGTAGATCCAATCCATAGCCGGCAAGAGCAATACACGCCAATACAGACATTTTTGCCAAACTATTCGCTACTTGTTGTTGATTGGTTTTATCGCTAGCCTGCACACCACTCTCATCCAAAGTGAAATCGTAATCGAACCAGAACAGTAAGAGCGACCACAACACGCCATTGCGTACTAAATTACATTGGAGTTCATAATTATTTGCTGCCATGTTGGTGACGAGACTAACCGAAAGTGTATGCTAAAAGTATAAAAAAAAAATATTCAAAAATAAAATTATGATTTAAACAAAACGGTATTTTCACCTTAAAGTATACGACCCGGCAAACATCTGAAAGCAACTGTGGTAATGTAATAATCTTTTGTTTACAACGTTCAAAGCTGCAAGCCACCTCAAAACAACGCGTCACATTCGATATAACTTTGTAATGTAACGAATCAGGCTTAGAATCTGCACCCAAAATCGATACACAGCGTGTGTAAGCTTCCAACAATGCTTCAATACCCTCTTCGCGACGTAGTTCTTCTGCATTCAAAGCCGAGCAGTGCACCGTGTGATAACAGAGCTCTGATGCGGCTGACAAAAGTTGTACTTCTTTTGAGAATAGTTCATCGTCGCGTGTCTCGAGACGTATGGTTTTGATTAATTGAGGATAACCAGCATATTTATAGGGACGTAAAACTAAGGACATGTGATTTTTTAAATTAATATGAATGTGAAAATTTTCAGTCTTTAACAAGCCTTACCATCAGCATAACGTTCGAAAAGTATACTTTGTGTACGTAGTACAAGTACTATATTTTTAGGATCTGGCCCCCCAGATGACCATACCGAACGTGAGCACAAAAACTCATAAGCTTGATTTACTTTTTCGAATATCTCACGGCCATTCGGGTTCTTATCTGGATGATACAATTGTGCTAAACGATAATAACTTTTTCGTATCATAGATTCATCTGGTTTTGGCGTTTTTGTCAAATCGATGCCAAGATCTTGATATGCCTGCTGTACAGTCATTTGTGGTGGTTTCTTTTCAACCTCTTTGCGCCAAGCATCTAATGTATGTTTTAATAATTGTACTGGATCAGATATGGGCCAATTCGGAAACTTTTGTGTATCACAAAGATGACGCAAGTAATAAATGTGACAGAATAGTTCATTTTCCAATTGAGGATAACTGATGGCCGGTATGGCAAGATAAGGATAGCTGTAAAAAAATAGGTGGTTGTCATTTGGAGAAAAATACACGTAAATTATTTTTAAATTACCGCGCCATTGTATGGCCTTTTAGTCGTGGCGTAAAATCAGCTATATGTGCAGAAATTTTTTCGATTAGCAAACGTCGCATTTCAGAGCTCCAAATTGCTTCTGGCGTATCGAATTCGCCTAGAAATATTTCTGCAAACTTCTCAGCGCTATAATTCTCTAAAAAGCATACCATTGCCTCTGGTAATAGTTGGCCCAAAATACTGCGATGCATTATGCCAGATTGCGATGTCTGCACAGAAATTAATTAAAGAAATCAGATGAGATGGAGAAAATATTTGAAACTAGAAAATACTGTGGATTTCTTCATATGTTAATACAAGAAATCAAAACTATTACACACCTCATCACTGCGAAAGCCCTGTTTCATGTGTGTAATTTTTAGGAACTTTGTTATCGGCAGTATATTACTACCGGTATACATAAGCATAAAATAAAATACGCCTGTCAAGTAAACTTTCGGCATTTCGGGATTGTCTTCCATAATCTGGCACAATAGCGTGGCAACGCGTTCCAGCAAGCCAGGATCATGCGTTAGGCAAACTTGTACAATATGTGGCAAACAAACAAATTCAGATAGTTTGCGTGACAATTTTGGTCCAGGAATAAGTACGGCAGCGCCATTTTGTGCGCGACTCGGGAAAAAGCTCGTGCATTTTATAAGTATATCTAGCAGCTTCGATGCAAGTTCAGTTTCATTATAGATGGGTGTGCCTTTGGCTATGAGACACCATTTTAATTGCGGAATTTGTTGTAATGAACGCCAACCATCCATACCGATAGCCCAACAACGTGTTTTCGGTGTTATAATGCCTTTTTGCCAAAGCTCTTTTAATTCGGAATATGTTATAGGACCTTGACGTTCAGGTTTTTGACCCTCTTTTTCAATATTATAATACCAATCCTTTTCTTCATATGCCTCCATATTAGGTCCAGCCTCTATCACATTCGTTTTCGTATTAGGCTGTGCACGCCCCTTATGTAAATGTGCCAAAGTTATTAGGTCGACAAGGCACTGTACGTGATCGACAAGTGGACGGCAATTTGATTTCTCCAGCACCAGGCAGGATATCAGATTAATGAGTGCATCGCGTAGTGAAGGAGAGAGGCACTAAAATTAATATGATAAATATATTAATTGATAATTGACAAATTTTTAATATTTAAGTACTAACACGATCGGTTAATTGCAATATATAGGACATATCACTAAAGCGACCGATTTCTTTATGATAACGACGATAGACTTTTGCAAGCGCTTGTAATGATACCACAGTTAGTTGATCATCGTTGACACGCTGCCGACAAAGTACACGACGATAAAGTGCGTTGAAGAGTTCGATTCTAAAATAATGAAAAATGTTAAAAAGAAACAGGCTTGTTAATGAAGAAGATTTTTTAATTTTCATAAAAATAAATATAAGTGTATAAGCCCCCAAAAACGGGCCCATTATGATGCCCTATAATATACTTACGGATCTTTTACGAGATTTTGTGGCCAATCGTCCTTTTCCAATATTAGGCGTATATAATAGTCACCAATTTGGATTTCATCAGCCAGACACTAACATAAAAAGAAATTGCTAGCTTGTATGTTTTATAAAGAATACTAATTAAAAACCTGGTAAGTGACTTCGAATTCTTGGTAATTCCACGCCACAATCATGTTTCCAGCTAAATCCCGATCATTCATAAATTGGCGTAGCTCATTTTCTAAGCAAATGCGAAGCTCTTCACGAGTCTAAAAAAAAATATTAAATAGTTTTAGTATGGAATTTTGAAAGCAAAAATGAGAAAGAATAAAATATTATTATTTAACCTTATGATTCCATATCAAATTCGGCAGACTGTGATCTCTGGCAAAGTTGTAAAAGAAATACGGTAAATTCAAGATAGTATCGTCTTTTTTCTTGCGTTGACGGCGATTACGTAGAACAACTGGGCGATTTTTGATTGCTTGTGCGGCGGAATCCTGCTGTTCCAAAAGGTTCATGCCCCAATGCTTAATATCCTGTTAGAAAATATGAAAATAAGTGAAACAAATATTTTACAAATTTTAAATTGTTTGGGTAACTTGAATCAAATATATGTACATAATATACGTACTTGTAAGTGTTTTTCAATTATATTCTTTCTATTTCTATTGGAATGTTGTATTGCAAGTTTCAAATTATCGCGAAAATTCAGCTTATCATCCTCCACATCAGTCTTTGGAACACTCTCCTCACTCTCCAGGAACATAAGCAAGCCAGCAGGCTGTGAAGAAAACCTTGTTTTAAACCAACTTTCGCAAATTGAAAAACACACTTACAAATATGCGCTTAAACAGTTCTATTGCTTCTTCATTTTCTGTAATCCATAAACCAATTAAATGACGCGATAGCTGACGGTGGGTAGTCAAAGTTGGATCATTAGATGGTGTATATAATGCAACAAGTAGATGACGGCACAATGCAGCTTCATCTAAAGCAAGTGATTGCATTTGCTGGGCCACATTCTGTTCACCCTCCTCTATAATGGCCCGCAAAACCAGGCCAGCGCCTTTAACAATCGCCAGTGATGGATGTTGAAATAGTTTATACAAATAGCGACCACGTTCGGCAACTAATTCTAAGAGAATATCAAATTGCTTGCCATCTGTTGTTTCGCTGTAAGGCACACATAATGCGAATGTGAGGAAATCCAACATAGCTGAAAGCACTAAAGCGCCGCTACCCTGGCTCTAGTGAAAAATAAAACCAGATTAAAACGATATAGAAAACCAAATATTTTCGTTGTTGTTTCCGTAGTGAATATTTTAGTAAGAAGGGGTGACATGACCTAGAAGGCTGTACTGGTCATATCAAATCACTGTCTGTAAAACATTTGCTAGAACTAAGTAGTAAAGATTCATAAAATTCACTTACTACGTGTGTTGTCCACATGTTGAGTAACGTTTCTAAAAATGACTTCGATGATAATATTGATGATTTATTCAATTGCTCTTGCTTTAGATCATGATCAGCATTCACTGAATGCATGAGTGAGTTTATCATATCAATTGCGGAGTACGTAACGGCCAAGTCTTTACGTCGTAGAGCTGCAACAATTTTAGTACCAATAATTTCGCGAAAACTAGAAAACAAAGAGCATATATTTGAATAATATGAATGCATGAAATAATGCAATTTAGAAATGTTTACCCTGGTAAATTTGTAAATGCGCCATATCCTACTTTACTAGCAAGCAAACGTGTGAGTGCGTGAAAAATTGCTTCAATTTCAAGATTATTCAACTGTGCTGTTGGATTGTCGAGTTCTTTTTGTGCCAAGGCTTGTAATGCACTCAAAATAAGTTTATCTTTATTCTCAGCAAAGAGACTCTAAAATAATACAATTATAAAATAAATATAAGTATTATAAAGTTCATAACAAATACACATATTACATACATCTTGAGTGACACTATATTTGAGACCACTATGCGGTATATTAGCATTAAATCGCTCAAGTATTTCGTAACGCTTTGTTGGATTTTGTACATTATTAATGATCATACGCATCAAATTCGCTTCAGTCTCCTCGTCTACAGAACCACTAAATGGAACATATCGTTTGCCACGCGGTGTATTGTTAATGCGAACATGTACATCCCTGTTACCGCTTGAACGGACTGCATCCAAGAGGGTAGCCAATAATGAATCTCGATCATTTGTTAAATACTGACGCAATATTCCATTCTTATACTCGATACAAAAACGCTGTAAATTATCTTTATCCCGCACCAAAGCAAATACATCCGATAATAACCTAAGTGTACACACGCTATATGTCTGCGGATCACGCTCAAGCAGTGTTGCTTCCGTTAGACAAAGTATACGTTTTACTGGATCGGGGTGACGGGGAGTGATTTTTTGCACAGTAAATTCAGTCATCGATGTTTGATATTGATCATCGCTGTGAAGGTAAATATGCAAATTAGGATATGAAGACTTTACAAACAATATACTGTATCGGCTGAGGAGATCGCCTTATGTCGAATGCCAGTTTGAAAACTCCTGTTATAATAAGAATTTATTATGCTTATCAATCCAATCTCATAGTAGCCCAGCCGTAGGAAAGGTGAAGTTTCAATGGAATCTGCCCATTATGACGAAAGCTTATTCTAGTTGAAAACATCTATGAAGAACGCCTCGCATAAGGATTTCAAACTGGCAGGAATCCGACGATATTCCTGGTAGCCTACGATACATAGCATGCGGACGTAGAAACGTGTTAATATGTATATTTACCTATATTCACCAAATCTTTGGCGCTCGAACTGCTCAAGTGTTATTTGACTTTTAAGTATCTTAGTTTCGATACCAAGAAACTGTACTGATCTCTGTGCAATATTCTGTACGATTTCATGATGATTCAAAGCTCGGAAGAGATGTAAGCGACTAAAGCCACCATGCGCCATAACAATGCCACCTTCATAGTCGGAAATGCCTACTTATAACGTAGAGAAGGCAGACAAGTAGTGCAAAATTAAATTGGGTACGAAAAAATGTGCTTTTAGTATAAATATATAATTATGATTTAAGAGGGTTAGTAAACGAACGAAATCGATCAATCGGCCTTAGTTATTCTGATTGTGAAAATGGCATTCTGCCGAAAAAGGCGTGCATTTTTTTACAACCACAAATATTGCTCTTATTCTTTAAATTCGAAATTATAGAACGGCTTTCATGTCGACAAACAGTTAGGGCCGAACGTTTTTGATTTTTGGATAAGTTCTAGTTCATTTATTGAATCTGGCAATTACTTATAAGTTAGTTTCTTGAAAACGGTTTAATTTGCATTCTTCGTATTTTTAATACATTAATTTTTTTAATGCCGATAACATGCAACCAATTTTCAGTTTTTTTTTTTAAATAACAAAAGAACTATTAATACCTATTATGCCCTCTATATCTTTGTACATATAACTTGTAAGCACTTCATTTGTTGTTGGGTCCAATTGGTCTAATGAGCACGGTGTAACTTCAAGCATTGTCGGTAAGCTGATGCCGGACCAATGATATTTATAAGCAGGGAAACGCTGCAATACATAGTGTAAATAAACATTTTGAATAAAAAACATTATACAAACAAGCAAAAAGTGTTTGTTCGGATGAAAAAGAACATAATATACCCAGCTGTGTAATAATTATTTGCGAATGGAAGAAGTATTTTTGCAACACTTCAAATTACTTCAATTAACACATTTTCATTAAAATACTTTCTGTTTACGAATAATCGTTTGTAATAATAAATACTTACTAAAGTATCAACGGACGTGTTAGACAAAATCAAATTGCTGAAAGTTAGGTTTCGATGTTCGAATGTGAAAAAAAATGTTTCTGGTTTATTCAAATTTGGCAAATATTTGATTTTTACAGCGAAACTAAAAACCATGATTATGTTAAATTTTGATACCTTTTCTTAAGTTTGTGCTAAATCTATATTTATTTCGATAGCACTGTGTACTTATACAGCTGGGTATTATAACATGCATGCACATAAATGCGTAATAAACAAAACTAATGGGCGTGTGCTAGTTAAGTGCTACTCAACAAATTCATTGTTGAAAGCTTACTTGTGAATTTTTGGGCTTATCAGCAAACTCTTTATAATATTTTAATATCGAACAAAGGATATCATTGCGATATTCGGATGAAAATCGCATAGAATCGACTCGTTTCTCCTTTTTTATTGTTAATAAAAACTCGTTGGGTATCTGAAAGTAAATTTAAAATAAATTAAATATGAAATTTTGTAATATAATGCTAAATTTAAACTTACATTTGTTGTTTTATTGGGTACCGCCGAAACAATATCAGAATATGTCCAGCGATTTGTTAAATCGAACTTATCCGGATTATAGGTGGAAATTCCAGCAGTGCCAATAGCCAATATACGCTTATATTTTCCCTTCCAAGAGTGCTTTGTCACCAAAAAACATTCCAGATCCACATTATCCTTTGGTGGAACCATTGTGAAATGCTAATGTTTGTATTTTGTCGGTGTATCTTGCCTTGTATTAATGTTGTACAGAGCACTTCTTTATATAAAACTGATAATTAATTGATGACCTGTACAAAAGCACATAGCATTACAATAAAATGATCAAACAAGAGCCTACAAGAAAACAATGATTTTCATATGTATTTCGCTGTTTTTATCATCGTTGACTAATGCTTGCATATTGGTTGTTTTTTCCTGGTCCAAGTTGGGGTATTTGCTATTCGTTGTTATCTGCAGCAACAAAGCCTATCACAACCAACCGTATATATGTATACGCTACAATACTCCAAAAGTGGGAGTCAATAGATATACATATATAAATAAAACACTTTAACTTTGAAGCACAGCGGCAGCGCTAATTATGATTGTTATGTTGACAACCTCATTGATTGTCTATGGTCCGAATACAGCTACGACTGCAATGGCAAAACAGCGCGAGCAACAGCATCTCACACCGCTGCAATTTCAAATCACTACTTTCAACTAATTTTTATTACCTTTTAGCACTATTAATACATTTTCCACTTAGTTGAGCGTAACATAATTATCACAATTAACTATTTATATATGTTTTTTCGCAAAAAAAATTTAAATCTTTTTTTTGCAAAGAAAACCCCCAGTCACAACAGAATTTTCTCAATTGACATTTGACCATTCGGAGAAAAACATGACCGAAATTCGCGAACGCAGCTCAGCGCTCAGCTGACGCTGACTGTTCTTACAACCTAGGCGTACTAATACAAGGTGGTATTATCCCATCAGCTGATAGCTCATTTTTTTAACTTCTTAAAAAATAGTAAGGATTCGGGGATTCTGGCTTTAAGAATGGTACGCCAATCACAAGTAATTGCTCAAGAAAAATTAGTAGTAGGGAAGTGATTTTGACGTCTAAAAATTCATGGTGAATAGCGAAGCAATCGAAAGGAAGAGCACGACCCCTGCGGGTAGTGGTTTAGAATATGCCCGCGGTAGGCATACCGGTCGTAAGAGGCTACTAATATGCACAAAGGTAATGATGTGCAACTCGATGGTTGATCTACGGATATGATGCTCCTCACCTCTCATTACCCATCTTCTCTTTCCTTTCGGAAGGAGGGATGACATGACCTAGAAGGTTACACTGGTCATACCAAATCGCTACCACGACAGTCGGGCAGTACCGCAAGGGAGTACCGGAGCGTACCGGATTCATATCCGGCCAAGGACTGTTATTTCGACAACACTCCTCAAAACTTCGGGGAGTGATTTTGTTGCTAAAACAACAACAACAACAACAGAGGAAGAGCACAGAGGCAGACAAACAGTAAATAAATTAAATATAGTATATCCCTACATGTATAATGCACCACGAAAGTAATGTAAATAGAGCTGATAGCCATGGCAGCTAATGCTCTTTCCTTTATATTAGCCAGTTAATTTATTTAATTTGTTAATAAATAATAAAAATAATAATAATAATTAAACATTTTTTACCAACTACTTTTTATTTTTATACCAACTACTTTTTATTTGTATACCTTCAAAAAGTAAATACTGTTTGCTACGATAATCATTCCGTTTTTCTACACTGGATATTTCTTATCAGTTTTTAGACCATAAATTTTCATTAGCCTTCCAACACTGCAATGTAGTTCTAACACTATTGTAAAATTTTTGACAAAACCGTAGCCTGTAAATTGTTTTGCAGATTAATTTTTTGCTTGTTGCTTTCTTAAAATGCAAAAATATGAAAAATTGGAGAAAATCGGTGAGGGTACTTATGGTACCGTATTTAAGGGACGTAATCGTGAGACAATGGAAATTGTGGCCTTAAAACGGGTGCGCTTGGATGAAGACGATGAGGGAGTACCCAGTTCGGCGCTTAGAGAAATATGCCTTTTGAAGGTGAGTGGTAAAAATGTTTTTGTATATACAATGTATTATTTCTGCGTTATTTGTATACTTTTAAAGTTGGTTGATACCTTAAAGGGACAACTGTTAAAACTCTGAAAAAGTCTGGAGGGGCATGTTTGAAAGTGTTTTAGCAGTTGTATCCTAATGTAAACAAATACCCTTCTAATTTCATATAATTGATTGTGTTTACAGGAACTGAAACATAAAAATATTGTTCGACTCTATGATGTATTGCATTCGGACAAGAAACTGACACTAGTTTTTGAGCATTGCGATCAGGATCTCAAGAAATACTTCGATAGTTTGAATGGAGAAATCGATATGGCAGTATGTAGGAGCTTTATGTTACAACTATTACGTGGTCTTGCTTTCTGTCACAGTCACAATGTACTCCATAGAGATCTGAAACCCCAGAATTTATTGATAAACAAAAATGGGGAACTCAAATTAGCTGACTTTGGTAAATAAATAATAAAAGTTACGCTTTTAATTGGTACATTTTTATTTTATCTTAAAGGTCTTGCACGTGCTTTTGGTATTCCAGTAAAGTGTTACTCAGCTGAAGTAGTCACATTGTGGTACAGACCTCCAGATGTCCTTTTCGGTGCAAAATTATATACAACCAGTATTGATATGTGGTCAGCTGGTTGCATATTCGCTGAGCTTGCCGATGCCGGCCGTCCACTATTCCCCGGCTCAGATGTTTTAGATCAACTTATGAAAATCTTCCGTGTTCTTGGCACACCAACAGAAGATTCATGGCCGGGGGTAACTCATTTGGCTGACTATGTCGCGCTTCCATGTATGTCTATAAAAATTAGCTGTTGATTGTTTTCTTTTAACTTTTTTACCTAGCGCTCAGGTTTAAAATATTTGTGTAGCATTACATATACAAAAAATATTTTTCGTTTCTCTTTACAGCATTTCCACCCATCTCATCATGGAGCCAAATAGTGCCCCGTCTAAATTCTAAAGGTCGTGACTTGTTACAAAAACTATTGGTATGCAGACCGAATCAACGTATTAGCGCGGAACAAGCAATGCAACATCCCTACTTCACTGAAAGCTCATCCAATCACTGAAGGACTACTTCTTAGATAGTAAACCCTCAATACACTTTTGGAAATGCCCATTTGCAAAGTTTTATAAACCTTTTAATTTTTTTACGTTATCAAACGTACGGAGATAGGTCTCATGCAATAACCACTTAAGTCGGCATTTGAGAGATTTTTACAAAATTTATTAACAACTGCATAATCACCAAACTCGGAATATTAATCAATTAAATTTCAAAACAAATTATTATTTTGCAAAACTTTATAGACCTCAGTCTATAAATCTTTATTGTTATGAAAGCTCTTTTAGTACCTGTTTGAACATTTTTCAGATATTAATTGAAAAGTTTTATTTCAATTCGCGGCCAAGTAGAATTAAGTACGTAAGAACATAATTGAAAAAAATCAAGGATATATAAATATGAATTTGTGTAAGCATATGTAGTTTAGTTTGTGTTGCTGTAAAAGCTTATAATTGCTTAAAGTTAATTTAGCCTTTAAGGTGTATGGATAAGTAAGTAGTTAAGGATTGTAAGTATAACACAATTATATGCAAGCTACTTTAAAAGTTTAATCAGAAATAATTTCAGAAGGAGCCGTCTTAAATGTGTACATTAACTAAGAAATTTACATACGAGTATAATAATTTATTTTATATTTTTTATTGTATGTTTATATTCAGCTCATGAACTTATTCCATTTACATAAATCAAATATACAGGGCTGTTAATGTTTCTTCTAAATTTATGTTTGCGTTCAGATTTAGTTTTTAAATATTCATTGTATCGGTATATTTTTCATTTTGATTTAATATAATAATAATATCTAAGCAGTGAAATATGTAACTATTGGGTAAGAATAACTTATTAAAGTAAATCGATTATAATGTTATAGATAATACATAACATAAAAGCGATATTGCCATTATACCTCCTTCCTCGGGAGTGTTTAAAATTTTTTTGTAGAAGAAAACTGAGATTTTCACAAAAATATACTGTCCCAATAATATTTTGAATAAATCACCGTATCTCAAAAATGAATCAATAGCGTTCTATGAGAATTAAGTTTACAAAAACGCTCTATCTCTACGAAATTCTCTATCAACGTCGTATCGGTACTTTTCACACGTGGATACTCTGACTAGGAAAGAAGCACTGTATGTTCTCTGCTCTAGCCATTATCAACAAAAACAACTTTGAAATCTGCATTTGCAATGGTGAATATGAAAAGTTGAAATAGATTAATGCTACGACCTGATTGTTTAGACTCAAACTACATATATAGCTCAAGGAAGTAGTGGACATTCCAAGCTCACGAAAAGTTGACTTTGTCCAGCTAAAACCAAGCCCTTTTATAAAAATGGTTAGGTTCTAAGTAAACTTTATGGGTCTTTTCCATCCAAGGGCACTAAAGTGCATTACAATCCTCAGTGCAGCGTTTCGAAGCCAAGCCACGCCCTCAACACACCAAATTTCATGATACGCTACTGCATATCTGTTTCAGTCTTTATTTCAAAATGAGAACATGTGGCCACCTTAAAATGTGATTTTGACAGTTTTGACGTTTCAGAATCACAAAGCCGCTGTCAAACAAAAAATAACTAGGTAAAGAGCTGAAAAAATAACAATTTGGCGCGTAAAGTGATTTTTATTTGCTCTTTGACTTTGTTAAATAAATATTAGAACTATGAAGTGTAAAATACCAGAAATTTCATGGCACAACCGTGATCCAGTGTTAAGTGTTGATATACAACCCAAACTGAAAGTATGTGGCGAAAAAGTATCCAATGGCAAACATCGCCTTGCCTCTGGCGGAACAGATGCCCATGTACTCATTTGGTATATGAATTATACAGAGGATGGCAATGATATTGAACTAGACTTGGCTGCCGATTTAACAAGGCATCAACGTGCTGTTAACGCTGTTAAGTGGTCACCAAATGGAGAACTTCTGGCATCTGGGGACGATGAAAGTGTTGTATTTATTTGGAAACAAAAAGGTGATCAAGAACCATTGAATATATTGGACAACACCAACGAGCAGGACAAAGAAGTGTGGATTGTATTAAAAGTGTTGCGTGGTCATATGGAAGATATTTACGATCTGAGCTGGGCTCCAAATTCACAGTTTCTTGTAACCGGTTCCGTGGATAATACCGCACTAATCTGGGATGTGCAAAAGGGGAAATCTACGGGAATGTTACGTGATCATAAATCGTTCGTTCAAGGCGTTGCGTGGGATCCAAAAAACCAATATATAGCTACACTTAGCTCAGACAGGTAAAGAAAAATTGCATATAAAGGATACAATTCAATGGATTTCACCAAATTAACTTTTTATGCTTTTAGATATTTGCGTATTTTTGATATACAAACAAAAAGGGTATTACATCGTATTAATAAATCATCACTGCCGGTCGGTGAGAGTCACCAGTTGCATGGTCACAGATTGCGTTTATTTCACGATGATACATTACAAACCTTCTTTCGTCGTCTTTGCTTCACGCCAGATGGTAAACTTCTATTGACGCCAGCGGGTATAGCCGAGGTAGATGATGTCGCACAATCTTTGAACACCACATACATATTCAGTCGCCATGCCTTCCGACAACCTGCTATTGTATTACCTTGTCCAGGTCAGTATACTGTAGCTGTACGTTGTTGCCCAATACTCTATCGTTTACGACCACACAAACCTGATGTAAATCCCCCGGTTGTGCCACTACCATATCGTATGATTTTCGCGGTGGCTACACGTAGTTCAGTTTATTTTTATGATACACAACAGCGGCAACCGTTTGCTGTAATATCAAATATACATTATACACGTTTGACTGATGTGACTTGGTCAAGTGATGGACGTATTGTAGTTGTATCGAGTACGGATGGATTTTGTTCGTTGATCACTTTTGAGGCGGGTGAATTGGGGGAGGAATATGAAAATGCGGCTGAAGTTTTGAACACTACTGATAGCAGCACAATGGTTAAAAAGGTAAAGAAACAAAAAGAAAATGATGGAGGGCCGAGCGCAAAAGATCGAAAGCAATCAACTGATGAACCAAAGGATATAAGTGGAACAAAACGTGATCCCTTAGCTGAAATTGCAGAGGAGCAAACAAACAACGAAAATGTGGAAGTGGAAGGAAAAGAAGACAAATCCATTGTTGATTCAAATAACAAAGACACGTTAACAAAGCAGACGAGTACAAATTTAAGTAATGCTACTGACGATATACCGAAGGACTCAACCGCCAATCATGCTGTATCAGCATTGACAATCACAAAAACACTCTGCGCTTCAATTATTATCGACAAAGAAATACTTAGCTCTGATGAACGTTTCGAATCGCCCGAAAAGAAGTGTCGTCCAGTTACACCAATTATGGTTAGACGTACCCCTCGTAGCGCTGCACTCCCCACCACCGCGACCATTCAAACATCGGGCACACCACCCACAACCAGAGACGAGACTCCAAAGTCTGCAACAACTGTCAATACACCTACGCAATTGGCAAAAACACCAGCATCCACATCTGCTAAACTTAACCTAAGTGCTAAGCGGCAAACAAAAGGTGCCACTCCCATTGCGGTGCGACGTACCCCGCGTGCTATTATTGCCGGCGCCACCACATCAACCCCGCCAGTATTAGCTGCCACAACTGCAGATGCTGAGGAAATAGCATTGGATGCTTGGCCAACACCAATGGAGGTGGACGATGAAGAAAGTGAAGAGCGTGCGAAAACAGATCAAGCCAAGAATGAACTACAAAAATCACAACAGCAAATTGGTGTAAACTCTAATGTTTCGAAATCCATAGAAACCAATGATACAGCACTAGAGTGCACGGAGGATATACGTTTGGTCTATGAAGACTCAGTAGATACTTTACTTACTAAGCCGTCTTCAGTTTTGAGTCTCGAAAAAACTGTGCTTGCTGCTACACCTTCAAAAATTGATGAAACCATCAAGAAGGCAACCCAAAAGACCCCATTGACTAATCAGAAGACACCACGCAGAGTTGAGCTCAAAACGATATCAACTCCCAAATCAAAGAAAAAGCTATTGGACTAGATTTTGATGCTTCTAAAAAGATACCAATTTTTTACATAAGTATGACGTCACTGTATACTTATGTTTTCGTAGTTCTAATATATGTACATTTACAGCTTTCCGTAAGGCGTAAAAAATATGAAATTTATGCGAGCATTATTTTTGTCAGACAAAAGTGGCGAGAAGCTACGTCCATAGAAGAATCATTATAAGATAGTTCCATCGCTCTTGATTGTGCTTAAAATAACCCAGAACAAGTGTTGACCTACGCTGACTTATTGGAAAGTTAAGAGTGTACCAGCCAATGCACCACTGTTACTATTCAATCGGTAGCTTCCTGTCCTGATAAAATTTTGATCATGGTCTACGCGAGATGAACCCCTTTACAAATATGAATATATGCTTTCACAGCACAAAACGATTCACGATGGGTGTAGCTCAAGACAAGTACATATGTATGCATGTTTGACCAATTTTCGTTTTTCCTTATCAGTAGAATATATATGTTTACAACTTGCAAGCAATTAAAATTGTTGTTTTAATGTTTCAAGGTGTTTAACATTGGCAGTAGCAATTTCAATATACAAGAATGTTATACACTTTCAATGGCGGTAAACAATCGAGCCACAATGTGCAAAAATCTGTAAATTTCAGTTCAAAAGTCTTTTATCGATTTCTTAATTGTCCAATAGTGTCCTTAATTGTTTTGAATCGGAGGTATAATAAATTTCAATATGCCGGGCAAAGCCAGCTCTAACTTCGTTTTGGAGACGTACTATAATACTTAGGGTAAACTAATATTTATCCATGAAAAAAAAAAATTCACGTAATCTTCATAATTTAATTTTTTTGTAATAAACATTGGCTTTTTAGCACTCACATTGCTTAGGAAAATCGCAAACATAATTACAAGAAAATTAAAGCTCAAACAAGATAATTTGATGGAACGCATCAGCGATTTTTTTTTATTGTCTAAGAGGATTTGATTCGCATTCGTTTCACTGACTTCGGTGGATAGCAGCCATATTGTTTCCTGTAAAAGGAACCGAAATTTTAACAAAGAAAAGTTAGGTAATTTTTGATGGCATGTTAGCTATTGCCGGTAAAATCATTGAATCGTTAATGATCATCAAAGTATTAAAAACAAAACCCAACACCAAAACATCGTATGCATCACGCAGACAACACAAACATAAGCCACATTTTCATAGACCGGGTCACATATGTTTTGAACACTTTGACATATGTATGGAATTTTAAATCGCCCCTTTATGTTTGCAAAGTGAAAATAACCTATTGACTAAGTTTAAATGTAATTTTTGTTTATTTTAATATTTTTCTTAAAATTTAATATAAAGTCCTAAACATGTTATGAAAGATATCGAAAAATTGATTGACCCGCCATACGTAAATAAGTGCTACATACATATGCATGCATATGATAAAGAATGCACACTTACTTGGGTTAGTTACAATTAACAATTGCACAACAAAAAAAAAACATTATACATACTATATGAATGAATTGTGTTTATTATATGTACAGAAAATATATTTTGAGTTAATGCTTATTGGAATTACTGGTTAAGAAGACTTACAAACATACATAATAGTGACGCTTAATTGCCTAACAATTTAGAATTTCGTGTCGTAGTTATAAAATTGAGTTTCTTTTGTGAAACCCACATTTCAATTAAATCTACCTCGTCAAAAGCATATAAAAAAACACTACTATATTTTTGTAAATGGAATCACAATTGAGATGCCTTTGCTTTGTTATAGAAGCATGAAAAACAAACAAACAAAAAATACTGTTTCAGCACTTTAAACATCAGTCGACGACAGCCACAGTATTGCTCTTCAATTCTACAATATTTCGTTTTTCACTGTAAGTAATCGCGCGTTGATTTATTATTATCTTACACTTTCCCAAGCATATCATGCATATAGGGCTTTTTGCGATAACCTTTCAGTGCGAATAATTTAAATGCCACTACCAACATTACAATACAAAATAAATATAATAACATGCCCATGCCCATGTCCATGTCAGAGAACATATTACCGATCATACGTTTTTGGCGTAGCTTTTCTAACGACGGTTGTAATACAGATACATTGTCTATGCCATAGCGACTGACATAACTAGGATTATGTATGTTTATGAGGAAATTTAGTACGGCTTCTTTATTCCAGTTGATGATTGATTTGCTAGATGAAGATGTCGCATTCGACTTACGACATTGTGAACAACTTGATTCGCTAGGAAATTGTATTTTAGGGAATTTAGGATCCTCAGTTGCATCGCCGGCTAGACGATTATTTACTTCATTGTGTGCCTCCCACAACCATAGAACGGCGTCTGCTTTGTTGGATACATTCCAAATTTTGCGACGTACTGCCATTTCCTGAAAAGTGGTGAATTAAAGAAAAAAATTGTCAATTATAAATAATAATAATTGAAGGAAGGGAGAGGTGTAGTGAGAATTTTAAGATTGCCTTCTATTTGCATGTTTTACTAACGAATCGCTTAGACACCCTCTGCACCCTTTAGTTTTCATTGGCAAATTGTAATGTGATAAGGAAACATGAGCAGTTCAATGAACTGAATGAAAAAGGTGGGGAGTGAAACAGAAAATTGTGGATTATGTAAAAAAAAATACGACTAAAAACAATATTAAGGCCACGTCGCGGTTAAAGCCGCTAACTTTACTACAAATTAATTAAAATTAATTTTTATGGACTGAAAGGGAAACGGCTTACATATTGATGGATAAGTGGGCGATCGTTATATCTCAGCTGCGTGTTCGAAAGCAGCTAATAAGTAATTAAAAAAAAAAGTTATTGTTAAAGTGAGTTTAATGAATATTCGGCAGAGATAGCGCAGATAGGGCGTTCTTTAATTGAATTCTAGAAGCACCATTTAAAGATAAAAAAACAAAAGTACATCTTTGGTCTGATTTTGCCGCGCCTGCGACTATACTAAAGCATGCTTTGTTTATTTGCAAACATAATAATTTGGCCGAAGCACGTTTTAAAACTAGCACACTACCACAATGACAGATAAAATAACAAAAAAAGTTAATTAAATATTTAACTGTTTATATTTAATAAGTTCCTCCGCAGCTGGCGAAATTTAAGGAAAGGGAAATGGAGACAAACAAGCTTACATATGTATATGTATCAAAAGCATACCTTGAAAAGCGGTAGCAACGGTAGATTAGATAAGGTTATTAAAAATTCGTTTGGCATAATTTAAATTAATTTATTTTATTAGTTCCATATATCAAATGCAGGGAGTAAAAAGGAAACGTATTTTTGATATAAGTAAAAGGGTCTCGATCGATATTCTTTGAAGAGTCTTTAAGACTCTAAATGTGGTGCTTTTAAGATTATAAGCAACTTTTCGAAATCAACTTTTGGCCCTATAAATAATGACCATTACGCCAGGTGCATAAGAACTTTCAAGGAATTTTCACATTTCAAATATTTTTCCAAAATTTTTGAAAATTTGTGATTAAAATTTTGAAAGCAGAAATGTATTTACTAACTCAAAAGTTTATACACATAAAATTTTCTCAAGAAAATAATAAAGTAAAAATGTCTGTCTGTATTTGAAATACTAGCTGATAAGTATTAAAATAGACCTGCGTAAATTGGAATGCCATATGATAAGTAATAATTATAATTAAACATATTGCTGGATAATTTTTATTAATTTAATTGGAAAATATCGAAACAACAAAAGCTCAACAATGTCAATATTTGCAAATCAAATATTGATGAATAGGTGAATAAAATTATGTCACGGAATTAAAGCAAGGGCTTCTTTTGGGCTTTATTTAATCACTTTTCGGGATAGGGTTTCTTACAAAAATTGTATCGAAGTGAAAAAACATAAAGTATTAAAATACCATAAGCATTGTAAGTACGAAAGGCATTTCAATAAAATAATAACACACTTACCTGAAAATGTTCCGAGCAATGAGTACAACCGAAAAAGAATTTCACATAGCCATGTACGGCTCTTAAAACTTCTAATGGATCACGACTAGCTTCTAACCGTTCCGCTTGCGCTGTTAAATAATGGAAGAGCGTCCATAGTGAACATGTATAGCCACGCTTATTAAGCTGTGAGCTGACACAACCAACAAATTTATTTGAGGAAAATATTGGTCCAATTGTATTGTTCAATTTTTCTAATTCAATTTGAATAGTTGCACCAAATATTGTATCATTTGAATTCAAAACATGTTCATTAATGCGACGAATGACTTCATCACCTTGTGGGCCAAGTGGGTGATAGTTCTGCAATACACGTAATATACGTTGCAGCGCTAACAATTGTTCACCCTGTATTTCATGTACTTTTGGTATTTCATTGAATAGCATTTGACGTATAGCCATTTCCAGATCAGCCTAAATTGTAAGAAACAAGAAAATTGTTTAATAAATGGATGGCTCCGATCGGTTTGGTTAATAATGTTTATTTTTCAGCTTTTTCGATCTATTTTGGTTGAGTGCAAATAAAAACGATTTATTTCACAATTTTGCCCAACGTTTCGATAATCTCCTTATCTTCTTCAGGGGCGTAGTTGTTATGACTAAATAGATTTTATTTAACCTAAACGGAATATTATTACCATTGCAGTGTGGTATACTTGTCATATTGTTTGTTTTTTAAAAATAATAGATTGGTACGGTTAGTTCAATATTTATACATGTGTATTTGAAAACCATACATAACCAGTCGGAACTTTTACAGAATTTCTTTTGTTATAAATAGCCCTAAAAGCTAAAATTAAACTGTTGATTTCTTTGTGTTTTTTGTTTTCACTTCTTGAAAATGGGAATCAAGTGAAATTTAATAAGTCCGTTCGTAGAAATAGACCTTGAACAAGATTTTTGCATAAACAATTATGAAACACAACAAAACATCTCTATTATCAGAACGGTAAGGTTTGATACAATGCGTAGCGTATTATAAACAGATAACAAAAAATTAAAACCAAATTTAAATCTTAATATATGTAGGAAAACTTACGTTCAATTGAATTTGATTTACTATATTTGCAAATATGCATAACATTTCAACTGAAAATATATGTGCTCAATAAGTTTTGTGCAACTGTCGGTTGGTAGTAAATTTTAAAGTACTTAGAAAACAATTACTGTCAAGTCATAAATTTAAGTTTTCTTTTGTTTGTTTAGATTTTACAATAAAGCAAGCTTTTCCTCCCCGTAGACTTCCTTACAGGTTAGATATGTCCATACTATGTCAATCTGGGATTAGCTGGCTTATTCAAAATGATATTGAGAAACAATGTTGGATAATACCCATACGAAGATGATATCATTGAATATATAATTTGAATACTTTGTATCTTACACTTCCCTGACTGGCGCTGAGAAATAATTTTGTTAAATTCTTCTGCAAAGAAAAAAATGGGTAATGAGGGTGGTAGGCATCATATCCGTATAGATCAACCATTGAGTTACACGACATTAGCTTTTGTATTTTACACCCCCTCTACGACCTGTATATCTACATTGGACATATTATACAACACAGGGTCTCACCAGTTGTAGGTACATCTGTTTAAATAAATATATGTACATGTACTTACCTGATAAACAAAATGCTTGTGACGAAGTACTTCGGAAATTATAGCACTATTATTATTATGAATGCCTCCATCGTCTGTTAAACCTTTTGTTTTTGATGTAACTGAACGTGGCTTAAAATGCTGTGCTTCAAGAAAACTTTGTATTGTAGCAATATATTCTAGCGGTGTATCTTTTATTACGCTATATGGCACTACATTCCGCTGCCTATCTACAGTAGCTATCTTATATCGTACACCATCAATTTGAAATTTATTAGCTACATTTAAATCGGTAACACGACGTACTTGTACATCTGGATACAAATGGAATTGTAAAATACTTTCCAAACCCATTGTTGTATTCTCTGGTTCATAGGCTAATATCACATATTTTTTATTGGTATCTAAACCGTCAAAAAGTGTATTCTCTACATCATCCGTTGATACACTTTGGAAGCTAGGGAAATTTGAATTATCCGCTGTGCCATTTTCTGCTGCTAAACGTTGTGCTATAGTTGAGACAAGTTTATCCATCTCAACATGCGGATTTATAATTTGTCCATAGTTGCCTTCTGTATACATGTAAGCAGGTGGAAAATAACGTAACGTTGGATATGCGAATATTTCATAATCACGACATATACCAGTATTCTCAAATGCATTACAATCAATAGCTGCTACAAGTAAGGTTTCACGCCAAGGATATAAACGTTCAGCTAATGCTTTATAATGTGGTGCATAACGTTGACAATGACCACAAAAAGTATTATAAAATTCAACAATCAAGGAACGATTCTGACGCAGCACAGTATCATTAAAATTATTGACTGTGAGTATTTCTACTTTACCATCTTGTTCATAGAGACCAATTAACGTCTTTTCGGATGTGGTGCCAGGTAAATCGGGTGGTACGGCGTTTCCAGTTGCAAGCAACATGCATAGCCCCACTATAGAAAGTAGTAGTGCTAAGGTTCCGGTTGACATACAACATATATAAATCATTCTTTTTTTTGTTGTTCGTTGCTTGCGTGGTGCCAGTGCGAGCACACTCTTCAGGTGATTGCAGGTGGCTGTTTATTTTCGTAAAATGTGTACAATTATTTACCAGCTGGTTGATTTTGTTTTTGTACCTTTACGCCCACTGCTTCAAGGCCTTTTCGAATGGATTTCTATGGTCGCTAATTGCTGCTTTTTCTTTGTTCCTTGGGGGATAAACATGTAGTAGTATTGCTTTTGCAGACTTTTTACTATCCACTTAGCACTTAGATATCTTTAATATATACTAATAAATTAATTTGTAAAACTGTAGAATCACAATCACCGAAAGCACTGATAAACAATTATTAACTACCGTTAAGGTTAACAAATTCGCGATTACTAAAGAAGGTGGTAAATGGAGATTGGGGCATAGGCAATGGGTTGAGCTCCCCAAACAGTGCTGCCAAGTCGAAGTGTGTTGAGTATTGGGCCGCTTTTGCATACATTATTTGACGGCGTTAATTTCTTTACAAATGCAGCGGCGCTAGGTGCTTGTAATTTTTTTTCAGATTCATTAAAATAATTTTATTTGGATGATAAAGCTATATTAATTGAAAATATGTATGGAAATTTTATTTTAACTCTTAACTAACCAACATAGTTTTACCACATACCTGGTTAGTAGCGTCCATGTAGCTTTGGGGCTACTCAAATATGTAAATAAGTACAGACCACTTTTTGGCAGTTCTCACCAATTTTGGCTTCAGCAAAATATATTTTAATTAATTTCCTTTAAGAAAGTTGGTTACGGTCTAATACATAAACTATAAATTACGTTTTAAAAATGTTTGAGAAATTCGTAAAATTTTATAAAAAAAACTGTGGCATGCCATGATTTTTGAACCTCTATAGAAAAGCTGAGAATCAAAGAAAGAATATGCACTCAGAAGAGCACGGGAGCCTTGGCCAAATTATACCAACTTTGGGGGTCCCAAAATATTTTTTATCAGGAAGGAGTTACGATGCGAAATTTTTGTCCACGGGTTTGTGTTCAGCATAAAAAATCCTTACGACATAATTTTATTTCTTTCTCACATATACACGATGATGTAACTAAAAAAAATATAAAAAATTATGTTCTAAGGATTTTCGCCCTTAAATACGAATAAAACATTTTTTTAATTAGAAGTTTTGCAATTTTTTTTAAAATGTGGTTTTTGTCAATTTATGTTATATTACGTACACCGCCTACACCAAAAAACATACAAAAATATATTTGAAAATATTGTAATTAAATGTGCGATTGCGGTAAACTTCGATTACGTCGTTAGTTTATACGAACCGCCCTAATATATAATTTTAATTAAAAAAATTATAATAATAATAGCTTGGATACTACCAAGTGAATTAAGAGACCGGCTTTTTATCTAAACTTGACTTGCTACGCTTATTTAAACTCTTTCTTCAAATAAATCCGAACCTCTTGAAGAAACAATTCTCTGAAAATAAATTACCGCGAGTAAACTCTCTCCACAGGCAAATGTGACCGATTGCAGATTATTAAAGCTTCATTCATTTGGCGAATAGGGAGCAATCAATGGATTCAGTCCATTTATAGACGTTGACGCGAACAGTGCGCTTTTTTACAATAACGGTTGTAATCGAAATAATTAATCATAAATGGTTCTTTTGTTGTAGCATACTACTATTAATAAAACAAAATCGGATTTTTAGCGATGCATATAAATAGTTTTAATTGGTGTAAAGAATCAAATTCAAATAATTTGAAGTAGTGAATAAAAAATTTAAATAAGTAGTAATGGTTATCTCTCCTCATACTTAGATCGCCATATGCGTTAAGTACAATTAAATGTTGTACAAAGAAAGGGAATAACAAAATTTCGCTTGATAAAAGTTACCTATTCGGACAAATAGATTAGCCCAACAACACTAGTATTACAACCCAGCGGGTGCATATTAGGGCTCTAAATACTATTTGAATATTCGATTTAAGTACGATTGCTTATCGAAATTCACTTTTCGATTTTTTTTTAGATTATTAGAGTATGTAATTCACAAGACATTCTAAATAGCATACTAAACAGTTTTGATGATCATTGAAGTGTCTTTCTAGGCTAAAGTTTAAGCAATCATGGAAACAACGGATATACAATCAAAACTAAGAGGGGTTACTGACCTCCATCAAGCCTTTAAAATGATTCAAAAAGGTGTGTAACGGCATATTTAGTTGGTATCACAACGGGCCTTCTGACACTGGCCTAAGTGTGCCTAGGCGCCAGCTACTTTAATTTAACCTATTCTATCACGTGTCTCATAATACTTCTATTGGCCCAAATTTTAAGAATATCTGCTTGTTTAGTGGTGCAATTTATTTTTATCCATCTTTGGCTAATTAGAGTTCGATTATGCTATAATTTTGAACGTCATCAGACTAAGCGAACTTTTGTTAGTACCCCCGTAGATATTAGTGCAATTAAAAACTTTACTCTTGAGATCATGAATAATTGGTGCTAATTGAGTGTTTTATTTAAACGGTTAGTGACATTCCTCGGCTTGTAATATATTTCATCTTCGTTTTTGTGCAAACTAGCCGACTCTTCGTACTCACTTCAGTGCAGCTTCTCGATCTTTACATTTTCTTATGTACATACATAGCTTGTGCATTTGTGAATATTTTGATAAGAAGAAAAGTTGCTTTGGTTATTAATAATATTATTAGTATATACATATGTATACTGTTTCAATCATATACCTACATATGTATGTATGTATATACAAGTGCTTACATACATACCTAAATAAATAGTACATATGCGAGTATTTCTAAAGTGACATGAAAGTGAAATTAATACATACAATGTTGCAGTAATTCAAACAAATTAATCTCATCAGTGGAGTGCTCGTTTTGCAAATCCCTTTCAAGGTTATTACCAAAATTTTAGTAAGTTTATTTTAATTAATTTCAAACTGATTCGCATTATAATACTGGAGACATGATATCAAATAAGTCGATTGGGGACCGAAAATATTAAAAAAAAAATATCGATGTATATCTATATATAAAAATGAGTCGTGAGCCTCCTATACAAACTTAACTTTTGAGGCTGAATATCTCGAAAATCGTTCATGGTACGGACATGAAAATTGGCGTAAGGATATATGTACGATATCAACACCATACTTATGGAAAACAAATTTTACTTATCACAAAAGGGGGTGTGGCATTCCCTATACAAGCTGAAGTATTATTACTCCATGCTTCCAAAAGTATTAGTGCAAAATATCAAGAATGTCTGCCTAATCGACACGTCTGCTCTTATAGTTAACTTGACGGGTTTGGACGATAATGAGCTCGCAGTTCGAAGAGTCTGCTCAGTTAAACATATAGCAAAAATGGTTTGTGTTTTCAGTGCCGTGTTTCTACCGGCAGTCTACTAAGTTTGCAGACCATATTGGCGACGGACCAGCGGACCGATTGACTTTCTTTTTTTATTTTCCACTAGCTTCTGTCTGCAAGTAATTTGCGGATTTTGCTGCAGCGATTCTTAGGCGCTCCTCCCAATTATCACCTTAAGTTGTTCTGTCAGCCATTTGTGAAAAGTCCCTCCCCGAGCTCTAATAGCTCTTGGAATTGACCTTGAACTTCTGTCTAAAGCTGATTATTAATTAGGTGCAATTTACCCATACATATATGTATGTATGTACATGTGTTCATATGACAATGCATGACTTTGCATATACCTACATACATACATACATACATACTATATTAGGGAGTGACTTTTTTTTAACTTTTTGCTAAGAAGTAAACATAAACGAAGAATATCCATGATAAGAGAATTGACACACAGCATACCTTGCATTTTTCATGTTCAGTTAACCACAATTTAAACTCCCAATAATATTAAGTTAACCCTGGTTAGATGTCGAAGAGTTGTCTAGTGTGCATTGGTCAGCAAAAGAGCTAAACGATAGTCAAGCTAACTTGTCAATGGAAAGTGTTTCTTTAAATTTTGAGTTAAAATACAAAACCTTAAATAAATAGCATCAAGATTAACAGAAAGTAACTTATTTGAAACTATCTGTTTTCAGCTGTAGTGTGTACATAGTTTTACCAATTTCCTTTAACTTCTTTCAGCACTCAAATTTTGATTTAATTAATATAGGTTGTCAATGGAAACTAAACATTTATGATAAATATAGATTTGTTTGGAATTTTTTTTTCCTAAACTTTTTCAAATTCACACGATTAAGGCGCACCCTAATACAACTCTTCATATAAACATGTACATAAATACCTAAAGTTTTGATCTGCTTTCACTCATTTTGCTACCAAATCAAGTGATTGAATTATGTACCAGTTTTCCTTTAAATTTGGCAACATTCAACATTCGCCACGCCACACCAGCGCCACTTAGATAAACACTCTTAATTCAAATCTTTTCTTTGTACTTTTTGTACAAATATACTACCAAGACTTATGTACAACAATATAATAATAAGCACGCGAATATGTTTATTTTCATTGGATTTGTATTTAATTGTTGATTTTTGTCGTTTTTTTTTTCTTTCTGCTTTTCACGCTCTAATCTCAAATGATCTGCTGAATTTATTTGAACTTAACGGAACGACCATATACATATGTATGTATGTACATATGTATGTATTTACATACCCATATACGTTCAATATTCTAGATCTAGGCTGCACAACAAATAGTCAAATTTGTTTTTAAAAATTTTCCGTTTTTCCACATAATAGGGAATACTTTCTTTGCAAAAGAATATTGAGCTGGTATTAACAGCTGTCGGTTCATCTTCTACTGAATTTTTAAGATGGGAGTTCTAATACAGTTCCCGACACTTGAGGTCAATGAGGAGAATTCATGGCATCGTTAACACTCATAGGGCTACCCTGAATGCTTCCAAAAGGTATACGTTTCTGGGAGAAGAATGAACTGATACAGCTGATTGAGCTGTCGAATATAAAAAATATATACATATGCATATAAAATTTGGCCCACCCTAATGTTTGATGCGTACATCTGTTTGTATGAAAATATTATAATAATCGCATAGTAGCATGATTTGTTTCCAACTGATTGGAATTGATTGTTCATAATTTACGATTTTTATACTCAGCTGCGCGTAGCATGCGGAGTATTTAACTGTAATCACCTAGAATGTAAAGTCACACCCCTCAATTCGAGCAAATATTTTCCTTGCTAAGCGATATTTGAAATCGCACTTACAAGCTTAGTATTTTTGTATTAATAGAGTTATTGTGGAGCCTTTTGTTGTTTGTCCTTTTTTCTCCACATATTTCGGTGCTTTTCCCGCTTTGCAAAGTTTATTTTTTCAATACTTTGGAAGCTGGATACTGTTATGAAAAAATAAAAAGTTTTCCCCTTTTAAAGAGTATAAAAACAAAAAAATTTTAAAAGTGTAAATCTTAGAAAATTTTAGATATTTTAAAACCAAAAAAAAATAAAAGGTAGCGATTAATTTTTTGACTAAAATGTTTTATGTTCTGTCACCAGCGGCGGATCCAGGATTTGACCAAGGGGGGGGTTTTGGATCACATTTTTTTCGTTGTGACTTTATAACTCAAGAACGGGCTCACCAGTCAAAACCAAATTGTTAGGCATTGTTCGGACTATACAAAAGATGGTTTATGTTTTGCAATTTTAAGATTCGGATACCAGGGTCTCGAGATATAGGCCAAAACGTGGACCTGGCTAACCTTTATAAGAATTTATACCATATGGGTATTAAATGAAAGGTTTTGACAAGTGCTTTAATATGGTGTACCTATTAGTCCCATATCAGACCCCGATTTTGAGATATTGTCCAAAATGTGGGCCAGGTGTGACCCTATAAGGTGGTTTTGCAATATGGGTATCAAATGAAAGGTCTTTATGGGTTTTTAAATAAGTTTTAGTTCTATTCACGTATATAAACCGGTTTTCGAGACATTCACCGAAATGTGGACCATGTAGGGTATTAACAGGCAGTAGTTTTTAGGTCAATGTGCCACTCATTTTTGGTGATGTCCACCTAAATGGAGATCAGGGAGAGGAATGGTATCAAAAATGGGTTGGGGACAATTGGAGCTGTACATGAATTTTTTCGATGGCCAAAAAGGCAAAACGTTCTTCAAGAAAAAATTTCAGCAATGCAAAAAGAGAGCCGCACGAAAAAATTTAAGGTCATCTGTCCAACAAGATGGGCCGAATCACATGAAGCAGTATCAACGTACATTGAACTTCAACCAGCAATCTTTGAAGCCCACGACGAAACAGAAATATGGAAAGGCGACACTGCGACACAAGCTTCCCAATTGCTAGCAGCTATCTCTTCTGTTACATTTCAAGTAGCTAGCGTCATAATGCAGTCAGTGCATTTGATCGTATTGCCACTAAGTAAACAATTACAATCAGAAACACTGGATCTATCTGACGCCACTCAACTTGCGGAAGATGCTATTCAGGAATTCAAGGAAATGCGAAATAATGCAGAAAGTCACTTTCGTAGAATTTTCGAGGATGTAAGCAAAATATGCGCACAATGCGAAATCGATATGAAAAAGCCACGCATTAATAAGCGCCAAACAAACAGATGCAATGTCAATTCTGGAAGTGTCGAAGATTATTATGGAATCGCATTTTATATCCCATTTCTCGACACGTACATAACTCATCTTCAAAGTCGGTTTTCGAAAACTTCGGCGTTCTGTTCCCGAAAAATGAATACGATGTGAAAAAATGCAAAGGGCTATACAGCTTTTATGAACGGGTTCTAACATGTTCTGAAGGTGAATTTATATCAGAAGTCAAAATGTGGAGACGGCGCGTTGATGGGAAATACATATATTAAAAATGTATTCGATGCAATCGAAGTAAGAATAAATTGCATATTTGATTTTTATAAAATGGAATAATTTTTTTTACTCAATATGGATTTTTTTTCAGTTGGTGAATCAAAATGCATTCGAAAGCGTTCACAAACTACTGCGCATTTTAGCTGTATTGCCATTTTCGACAGCAACGCCAGAACGCACATTTTCCACTTTGAAAAGAATTATGTAAGTCGAACTTGCGAAATACGCTTGGCCAAGAGCGATTGAATGGACTCACATCTATAAACATTCATAACGATATACCAGTTTCTACTGACGAAATACTGGAAGAATTTTTCAAAAGGCCTCGTAAATTGTAGGGGGAAAACGAAAACTTATTGTTCATCACAGGGCCGTGCGCACGGGGGGGGTTTTGGGGGTTGAAACCCCCCCCATGGCCAAATCTAAGTTGAAATGATTTTACAAAAATTTTCAAAATACACTTTATAAATCTTGTATTGAATCTTGACTAATAATTTTTGACAAAATTAGTTAAAATAATTTTACGGAAGAAGAAATTGGTGAAAGTTGCAAAGAATAAGGTTGGCCAATACATAAGTCCGGCACTTTGAATTGCACTTGGAGCTTTCCGAAATTACAAAGTTGTGTAGCGTATGGGCATTTTTTGTTCTTAAATTTTACCGATGAAAACAGTGAGCAGTTTCAATTAACAGAGCGAATGAACTGCAAGGCTCAATTATATGAAAGATTTCGAGTGTTTTCTGACCCTTTTTGTTGTAGGCGTAAAGAGAATTGTGAGAAAATGAACGCTGGAGAGCAGATGAGCGACAACGTTCACTTATTTGAATGTTTTCAAACATTTTCTGAGACTTTTTTTTTTATCTTAAAGGAAAATAAAGATCTCATTTTTCATGGACGTTTATCAATAGTCTGTGGAAAATAAACATAGCATATTTCATATTTTCCGCGCCGAGTCTTTGAAAGGCTTTGGTTTGTTAATCGTCGAGATCTGAAACTGCTCAGCTACAGAGAAAACCTCATCAGCCAAGTAAGGTAGATACAAAATAGATGACACAATTAATAAATAATTAGTTGACAGCGAATAGTTATTGTAAAGAATAAAGATAAGAATCAAAGGATATGAAAGCAAATTGTTGCTATGTATTTAGGATAGAAATAATTGACATTTTTATTCTGCATAGTGAGTCTGAAATATCAAACGTACCAGAATGAGAGTTATTATCTTGACACAAACAACGAAAAGGCTGATTTAATTCCAAATTAGTTCGGCACTGTTTCAAGATAAGTGGTTTAAAATGTCTTGATGGACGAGAAGGTACATTGAAGTTCACTTCGCTCAAAAGAAACGGGCTTGTGATTGAGCCATTTAGTAATTTAATCATGAAAACAATTCCAAGCATTTCCCTCCGACTAGAAAGGCTGTGAAGATTAATTAGTTTTAAGCGACTCGTATACGTGGCAAATTATACAAGGGATCCCAGTGAAGATCTCTTAAGTCAAATATTAAAAATTGTTTTTGAACTGATTCTAAGCGATCCACGTGGATTCCAAATTGTAGAACCGTATTCAAGTATCAGTCTGACTAATGTAGTAAAGAGTTTTAGTTACATAAGGGTCGCTAAATTCTTTAGACCATCGTTTAACAAATGCTAGAACGCCTCCAGCTTTATTGACTGTTACGTTAATATGGCAGTTAAAACTGAGTTTGTAGTCCATAGTAACCCCAAGGTCAACAAAATCATACATTTGCTCAAGACTATAGCTGTTAATTGTATAGGAAGCTGGCTGTGATTTTCCTCTCGAAAAACGCATGTATTTACATTTCTTTAGATTAAACGGCATATAATTTAAATCGCACCAAGTAACAAGTGTATTTAGATCTGATTGAAGCTTCTTCGAATGACATAAAAAGCTTTGCATCGTCGGCATACATTAAAATTTTCGAAAATTATATTACTGTAGAAATATCATTTATAAACAACATGAACAGAATCGGGGCAAGATGGCTTCCTTGTGGAACTCCTGAGGAGACATAAATAACATCGGATTCACAATTTTTAAACACTACTTCTTGTGCTCTGTCGCAAAGGTAAGAAGAGATCTAGCGATTGAGACCCGGCTTGAAACCCAACTGATCCAGTTTATGAATAAGTAAAGAGTGGCACACTTTATCGAAAGCTTTGCTGAAATCAAAGTAAATCCAAGTAAGTTTGTAACGGTGGACTTTCCCTTACAGAACCCGTGTTGACAGTCGGACATCAAGGTAGAGATAGGATTCGTAAGCTGATTGGTAACAATAGCTTCACACACTTTTGGGATATCAGAAAGCTTTGCTATGCTTCCGCTTTTATGAAGCGGTAGAAGAAACGACTCTTTCCATGCTTTTGGAAAAACACCACACTTTAGTGACAGATTGAACAAATTGGTAAGGGGTTGGTAAATATTGTTAGCACACTTCTTCAAGAAGCATGTAGGAATCCTATCAGGACCGCATTTAAAAGATTCCTTCAAGGTTTTCAGATAAATAAGAACATCATTGGCGCATATAGTTGGACAGTTAATTAAATTGTTCCCATGTAGCTCATAGGGCTAATTTAGAAAGTCAGAGCTGGTGACGGCAGAATAGTTAGGAGTGAATAATTGCGCAAAGAAATTATGACCCAAAAGAAATAAAAAACGACCCCAAATAAGCTTCAGAAAAACACCAATAAAAGACTCCGAAAAGTGTTCAAAAACCCTCTGAGTGGATGAATGAAAGAAAAGCACCAATTAGAGGGCTCCGAAAGGCGTCTGAGAAGGCTCCAGAAACCCTCAGAATGGAGGAATAAAAGGCTCCGAAAAAGGTTCAGAAAAGCACCAATAAAAGGCTCCGCAGTTCATTTAAAAAGAGTCAAAAAACGCTTCAAATTCATCGAAATCGGACTCTTTTTTATGACATCGTTGGAGTGCCGGCGTAGAGCGATTTTTCGCTCCATTTGGGCTCTGAAAGAAGCTCATTTTGGAGAGTAAAGTTCTGAGAAATGACCGTTTTATGGCTCCGTAAGGAGTATTTTTTTGCACTTTTAGTTAGCTGGGATATGCCATCATATCACCAATTCTCTATCAAATACAGAAAAATGTGTACAACCAAAAAAATAGTAGTTTTAGTCATCAGAGTATGAACATTCAGGAAAGTTAAAGAACATTAAAATTTGTGATATATGGGTCTAGGTATCTGTTTCAGCAAATATGTTTAACTTAGTGAAAAATGTATGCGAATGCAAATCTAAATTAAAACCCCCCCCAAGGCCAATTCCTGCGCACGGCCCTGGTTCATCACTTGGAAATAAATTTTTTTACTAGTACCATTATTTCGAGTTATTAAAAAACGTTACACTTTAGCCCTTTGGGGGGGTTTAAACCCGAAAACCCCCCCCGTGGATCCGCCACTGTCTGTCACTGTGATATTTAAAGTTATCCTTAAATTTTTGGTAGGGAGTTTATTGTTTTTTGTTTGTAAAATAGGAATTTGTAAATTTTTTCTAATTTTTTTTTTTCTTAATTTTTTTATTTTTTATGTTCACTGAAAAATTTTTTTTTTGCACCGGTTTTTGTAAATTTAGAAAATTTTTCGAAATCGTGCAGCCGTACGATTTTTTACTAAGAATGTTGTATGTAGCGTCATATAAGTAAAGTGCAGCCGGCCTACCACACTGAAGGTCCAAGGTTTGGGCCCTGGTATAGGTAACATCAAAAGTGGTATGAAAAAGTTTTTTCAAAACGAGGTCGCCACTCGGCAGTGGTTTGATCAGCTCTCCGAGCGTATTTCTACCATGGAAGGCTTCTCAGCAAAAACTCATCTGCTTTGTAGATGACGTTCGGAGTCAGCGAAAAGTCCCGCCAATTTGTAGGAAAAATTCAAAATCGGCACACCAAAAATTTTATGAAAAGCTCGACGCAAAAGCCTCTTAGGAGGTTAATGATAAAACTGTTGTATGTAGCGTCATATTTTTATTTTTAACTTTCGGTTTTCTAAAAACATGAATTTTTAAATTTTTTCCGAATTTATTTCTTTAAATTTTTATTCTAAGGGAGGGAAGGCAGATTCAGTTAAGCATTAAACTCCCTTCAAAAACTTAATTTTCTTCAACCAATTCCGCAAGTAAAAAAATTAAATCAGAAAATCATAACAATGTATAAAGGTTGAATACTCTGGACTGGCCCACTTCAAGAAAATTTTCATTCACAATTTTTATTATGTATAGAGAATTTAGTTTTCAACAACACTGTATGTATGTGGCTAAATGCTAAATGGGCTACGAAACAGCCATGATCCAATAATACAGGTCGTGTTGATAGGCCAGCTGATTTTTATTTTTTTCTCGAATTTTGACAGTCTACAAATTTTTTAGTACGATTTTGACTATAAACTCACAAAGTACCAAAACAAAACACATGCAATTTTTTTGTGTGTTTGTATGTTGTCGAGCTGCTTGGATCATGCGAAACAGCGTTTCGGTTCTTTCATTATAATATTTCCAAAATTGGTTTAGAATTTTTTTTTTATATATTGTCGAGTTTTTAGAGATATGTCATTCTATAAAACAGTATACAAATTTAAACATAATAATTCAAATTGTTCAAACAAGTTAATTATTTCGCTAATCCCTCTACTCATGAAACCTTCGTTCATCATTCTCTTCACAGATTATTTCTTAATCTTTGTCCTTCCAGCTTCCATAATATCACTAGCTCTAACACTGGGAAATGTTTCTCTATATCAGAAGTGATGAGAATGGACAATACCGAGATCTTTATTAAATTTATTCCATCTCTATTTTTCTAGCGAAGCTATGGCCTAGCTAAGAGCAAGATGGGGTTTATTCTTTTTCTGCTTGCGCACCGTTGTTCACTCTACCTTTGGATTCGTTATAGAGAGGGGTACAGCATAAATTGTTCACGCAATTAGTTCCAGCATGTAATTTTTTAGGGTCTATACATTTTTTTTATAGTGATGTTGGACGCTTTTTTGCAGTGGCTTTAGTTTCGCTTTTAAAGGTGCGAGCTTTACCACAACCTGGCTGTACCTAAAGCGGGGAAAAAATAAAAAACTCCAAGACGGAGCTTTATTTGTTCGGTTTTTTAATTTGATAATATGTATTCTAATTTTTTTTAACTATACCCAGATGCAATTTTGTTTACATAACTGTATATGTATTTTGATGGCTTGTAGGTTATGAATAAACATTAGTAAGTCACTATGTTTAAATACCAAAAATAATTTAAAAAATTGCAAAGTGCAGTGCCCCTTTTTTACAACTCACAATTGGGTATAATATGTTGAGTTTTACAGCGGAATTAGGCTTTCATACTGATTTTTAAATGTTCTTCCTTTACACATTTGGTTGTATTTTGATTTTCGCTCTTTTCTGTATGCTGAACACGACTCGAGATCAGAACAGCGGCCAAACCGCCGAAGTCATTGGGACGAAGATCATTGTGCATTTCACTACGTTGAATGGGGGACCCACTTCAAAGATACAAAAAAGATAAATTTTGAAGTACTTGGCTTGGGTTTTGTTCTACACCACAGGTTGCCGCCAACAAGCCATCATCATAGCACATCCATACATAATTCTTAGGCCGACAATAGCTGGTCATAAGGCAGCTGGTTGAATTGGTAGTACGAAAGTAGCGTTGTGCATTCATACATACATACATACAAACAAATGTACGCGCATATTGGTATTGCTGTATTCCCCCGCTGATTGCTTCTGCTGCTCCTGTTGTGCTGCCAGGCAGTCAGCCAGCCTGTTAGCCTGCCGGCCAACGAGCAACCAAAGTCATTATTTTTAACATTTGTACGTATTATTGTATCATTTGTTTTTGTTTTCTTCGTTTTTTATTTTTTTTTTTTGGTTTCATTGTTGTTGCTCTTTATTATTTATGCTGTGGCATGTTGCGATTACCACTGATCGTTCAGTTTGCTAGAATGGTTGAACAAATGGAGAGTTGGATGGTTGAATGGCTTGAAGGCTTGTGGCTTGTAGGCTTTTTAGTTGGTGAGGTGAGGTGAGGTGGCTGGGCGGCTAGCTGACTCGTTGACTGTTTTATTATTTTTACATGGTTTTTGTTATTATTGCTATGTTTGTTGTTGCCTTGAATTTATGTAGTGTCTGCCGGCTTGTCGGCTGCTTACTGGTTGGTTGGTTGCTTTGCTGTGGCGGATCGCATGTTGTCTATATTGGTAACTTGGGGTTTGTTCTTGTTGTTGTTATGGTTGTTCTCAAGATAAGATATGGTGAACCTGGCAGACAGTGTGGCGACATGCCTGTCTGCCTCTTTGTCTGGCGGAGACGTTGGGCTTCGCTATTGTTGTTGTACCGCTGCTCAATCGAATAATTTATATACATACATACATACATACATATACACACTTATATATCTACATACACAATCATGGATATGCGCATACATATGTATGTATGTATAAATGTAAGATCACCCTTCAAAAAATGTGATTAGTCTATAATGAAACTGTGATGAGCCGCAAAAGAGCATACAAAAGCCAGGGCAGACATGTTGAATTCGATTAGTAATTAGTAAAAAATTGCTTGGACGGATTTTTTAATTGGTAATAGTTATTTTAATCGTTTTCAAGAAATGGCCATTATAAATTTATTACGATTAAAAAAAATCAGAAAAAACTTAAAAAAAAAACAATTAAATTTAAGAAATTTAAAAAAATCAAAAATGAAAAATAAAAAAAAAAAAATAATAATAATAAACCTTGTTTTGAATAAAGAAAAAAAAGTATTAAAAAGAATCAAAATTAAAAAAAAATTGAAAATATAAAAAAAAAAAAATGTAATAATATGTAATAAAAATAATAAAATAATAAAAATAATCCAAAAATAAAAAAATGAAAAGGAAAAAAAAAATTAAAGAGATAAAAAAAAATTAAAAAAATAATGAAAAAAAACCCTGTATTTGCTGTTTTTGATTATTTTTAATAATCGCGAAAAAAAAAATTATTTTTTGAATTTTTCAGTTAATTGTAAAATAATCATTAAAAATTTAAAGAAATGGTAATCAATCATTAAATGGACTCTCAGGAAAATAATCAATCAAACCGGCAACCATTACGATTAGTAATCATTATTTAACAGGTCTGATCCAGGATAAATCATTCTTAACAAACACTGTTATATATCGATTAGAGGTACATTAGATAATTCAATCTATTCTCTAATCTCTAACGTTAAAGAATTACTGGAGAAATAATGTGATCCAAAAAGTCATATTTCTCAGGAACTTTGGATACAATATGTCCTCGATATTTCAAAAAATCCTGAATCCGCCACTGGTTGAATCACACTTAAAAGCAAAAATCCGGAACTGGACGCAGGTACAATAGCAGGACTTGCAAAATGAGATGTGGAACGCCACCTTGAAAATGCGAACAGTGCTTTGAGTTTTCGGTTGATACAAGCCTGGTATTTTTCAAACTCATTGCGTTTCAGAAGACTAGAATTCTAGTTATAAACTAGTATTGTTTCACGCCATTTGGAGTTTTTCGCTGCAGGGAATTGAACGCAGTGATGCCGGCTTTTGTTGGTAGTTGAGTGTGTTGTTGCTTGTTTGCTGTATGCACTGCACATTGCTGATATAAGCATATGCATTTATTTATGTACATAAATATGTTTCGTGTATACAAATGTTATGTTTGTGTGTATGTCTAACAGATAACCAACAACCTCACCTGAGTTCGTGGTCGTGTTAGCTGTTGCTCTATGGTCGTCCGCCAGCCAAGGTTGGCCCCTAACAGCCGTTGGATCGATGGATTGGTTAACTGACTCTCTCGTTTAGTTGTGATTTAAACTTGACGATGTGCGCGTGCATATTTTATTATCGCTTAATTGAAAGTTAATATAAATTTGTTTTTGTATAATATTTATGTATATAATAATAGTGTTCAGGTCAAATGAAAGTAATTTCGAGTTTTAACGAATTAATAGGTAAAGAAATTATTCACAAAACATTTTTTTTGTTACTAAAGTGAAGAAGTTTTTAAAAAGTAAAAGTTGTCCTTTCTTTTGTCACGGCTTTCCTTATATCACTGAGCGACCAATCTAATCGCCTTTCTTGAAATGAGAAATAAAACTCGACTAAGTGACTGTCACAAGATTAGTGCACACAGCGAGGCCTAACACAGATGTGGTCAATACTTCAAATTAATAAACATAAATTAGTGATGAGCTAGAGTGCACCACGGAACTGGATCTCAAAGAGCAGCGAGGTTTAGTTCGATGGTTGAGCTACGAGTATGGCGCTTTTCATTTCTCTTCGTAGAAATTATCACTAGGGGTAGTACCATTGGCTGATACGCTAACGTACCGTAGTCAAATCTAGCAAAGTTTGATAATCCTTATATGGATATTGGCTTCCTATTTGGATAATAGTTGTTAATGTGTCATTTGGTCCAGTTTGAATGCTAAGACTAGTAGCCGGCAACTTATTTACTTAGGTGCCGCAAATTTGTAGGCTTTCCAGCATTAATTCATAAAAATAAATTCGAAACAGCGCTGCACAACGCTACCGAAAAATCTCCTCAGAGGTTAACGATGATAGGTATACCTGTTATTGTAGTTATCAAATAAATTCTGTCTAGGGGTGACACCTAGGGTTGCCACCTAACCCTATTTAATTTATTCTTTTGTGTATTCTCAAAAACTACCCATAATAATTGTGTTTACATTAGGGCTATTATGGAGCTTTGATTCCGATTCTGAAAGGACGGAGATGTCGATTGATTTCTGTTAAGACTGTCAAGAATCGGATATATAACAGAAGTCTTGCTTTAAATGCAACAACAACGATTTTAGCCAGATAGATCCCTATAGATAACTGCCCCAATTTTCGAGCATACTTCATCACACATATTGGGCCTCTTTTATGGATTTCGTCCCATGAATATGAAAAACATTATTTGTATATTATTGACTGGATTATATATATTATTTAAATTATAATATTATAACGTATTCCTAAAACGAAGTTCACGATTTTTAGTACTAAACAAAAATATTTGGCGAACTTTTTCTTTTAAATATTTTGGATTCCCAGGTTCTGTCTGAAATGAGAAACAAACAAGTTCACGTTTGCAGTCTGCTAATTATACCGAGTGTACCCGTAAAAATTTCGCGGGATACGAAGCTGTATAACCCCGCCGAATGTCAGCTAATATCATCTTTTCTTCAGTTGATTTAATATGAATTTATCTTGCAACTATTTAACAAATTTTAACGAATTTTTTTTATTTCATTTTAGGCAAAAGTGAACATTAACCAGTAGAATACTGTCTGCCCCACTCAACAACCGATCGAACGAACATCCAATCGACCGAACACCGTTTGCTTCAACGATCATATCAATTTATATAAGGCCGACAAATACATTTGGTTGTTCTACGCGCATTTGACAGCTTAAAAGTGCACACACACACACATACACACACACTATTTGGAATGCTTCAACATATTGGCAGCAGGCGACAAATTCGGTTTCGGTATTTCGGCCTTTTTGTTGCATTTGTAGTTTAGTGCGATCCGATCACGAACGTGTTTTAACTGGGCTTTTTATTACCTATTTAACTTCTTTTTTTTTTTTTTTTTTTTTTTTGAATTTTGTTTTCGTTTTTGCCGCATTTCTTCACAGACAGTTAATTTGAAAATCGCTGGTATCTTGTGTGTGAGTTTGTGTTTCTTGGTGTTTTTTTTTGTTATTGTTAAATATCTGCCTCGCGTTCGCGACAAGTCCGTAAATTATGTACATTAGCAGTTTTATGGTTGTATATCTTTGTGCGGTGGCTGAGTTGGGATTAACTGCAAATGTACCTGCCAGGCGTGAACGACATGAATTGACGGTAAGTGAAACGCATTATTCAAATACAAATTTATAATAAACTAGCCAAATCTATGTATGTATGTAAAAGTGATGCACAAGATCGGGCAGCTGGATGCAGCACCCGGCACCATACAAAAAACGGTAGTCCGAGGTACGTTGAGAACCATAAGAATGGTCTACTTGTACTGGAAATATCTAGGTTAGGCTAGGTTAGATCTGCTGGAAAAGATCTAACAAACTGAAACTAAATTCGATATTCAAAACCAAATGCCCAATTGAGTGAAAACGCAACCGAACAAAAAAACAGTCGACTCCAAGTGCGTTTCTGCCGTGAAAATAAGCTTCCCACATGTTAGGATTCGGCATAAAACATGTTGTCCCCAAGTTTTACCTTAATCAAAAATTGGTTTTCAAATACTCGAAAAAATCGATTTCAAAAACCAGGACAGCGCTAATCATAAAAAGCGCCTATACCAATTTGTAGGAAATCGATCTCAATCTCCTCGCAGGTATCTCACGCAAATAATTATTATTAGTATTACTATGTATTTGTTTCTCAATCAGCCTTTGCAGCTAAATAAGTTCAGTCCCCAACATCCTTAATTTCCAACATCATCTTCGGGCCTTCAATATATCTTCTGCAAAATATGGAGTCTTGTTTCACATCTGCTGACGTCTTCGACGGTGGATAGAACAATTTGTCATGTTGGGTTGGTTTAACGATCTACATACATATTTATGCACATATCTGTGATAATTTTAAACTCTTTCGGCTGATGGCACCGAATTGTCTCACACAGCAGCTTGCAACTCCTGAACGATCTTTCCAAACAGACAAAATACCCAAGCGACCGGCTGACCGACGAGCTAAACAATCAACCGACACATCGAACGTCCAATTCGATAACAAACGAAACTTCACTAACCACTAGTGGCACATGGCATTCAGCTTCTAAGCCGGCTTGGTTCATCTTGCAAAGAGTATTGCAAATAAAAACAGAATAAAGTAAGACATATATACATACATACATACGTGAGTATCGAATATTATACTCCAGCCAAACCAACTACATAGTTGTATACTACTTCGAAACTGGTATCAAGACAATATAGGCAGCCAACTGTCCTTTTTTCTATAGATTCAAAATTGTTGCCACCTAACCTTTAAAGGAACTTAGTCTTATGGGCCTATAGTTTTATGCATTATGGACTGATCTGCTGCTGGCAACATTCAATTTTTAATAGTAATTTTTACTGGGAGTTTTCTGACTCTGGGCACTCCAGTATTTTCCATTAAATTTAATATATATGTAAGTATTGGTAAAGATTTGGTCCTTTTGAGACTAGTTGAGATAAGTTCAAAATGTTCTAGTTGCAAATTTGTATTTTTCCTGGCTAGTTTTTTGTTTCACTGTAGTGTAATTGAACGCACTCAGTCATAGCCAGAAAATGTTTCATTGCATTATAATGCAACAGAGGAGGCATCGCACAGTTCAAGTTCTTTGGGGTATCATCGCATTGTGGGAATCTTTGGTACATTTATTTTACTAGTTTTTTTTTGTGTTTGTTTTTGTTTTTTTTTTTTTAATTTTATTTATTGGTCAGTTTCTCCATATGATGCAGAGAAGAATTCATATTCGGGACGACTTGTTGCGCAGTTCAGGTGGATAGACTAAAGAGATTTTCATATGTATACCTGTACGAGTTCTGTGTTGTAAGTTGCAGGGTTGAAGGGACAACAATCGCACACTCATAAGATCGCACAAACATATTCGTACAGGTCCTGTAAGAAATATTCCATTGACATTCCGTTTGGCATATCCATAACGATTTGACTTGTTTTAATGAATTTTCGAACATAGTAATATGCTACATTTAAAGCTGTTCTACTTAATTGTTGCCACTAGGAAGTTTTTACAGCGTTGCTATATGTTCGAAATTTGTTAAAATTGAGTGAGCTATAAAAATTTAAATTTCACACGACATAAATTGTAGTTCGAAAACGATTTATAACGGGTTTTTGAATTTTAGGCTAAGACGTTGCCAATTTCCTACAGTGTACTATACAGAGGATTACGAGCCAATACTCACAATCACATTGACATCCAATTATGTAGTTGTCGGTAGACAATACAACCACTTCAGCTAACAAAAGCAGACAACAAAAAATACTTAAAATAAAAAAGACGAAACACAAAATACATTTAATCGATGTGACCGCAAACTATAATATTTAGGATAACTTTCTCACCATTTAGTTTACGCAGCCGCAGCGTGCACCAGAGCTATACACACATACATATATACACTCGTATTATTTTTCGGTGTGGTTAATTGAAATAAAAAATTAAAAATTAAAAAAAATAAAAAACATACAAGAAGGTACAATATCAGTGGCAGCTCCAGCGACAGGCAGTCTGGTAGATTTGGTCGGTTGGTCAAAGTGAACAAAACAAAAACAAAACAAGCCAGATGTACAACGAAGAGAAGGACAAAAAAAAAAGGTTGTTGATCGGCGAATCTTTTCTTTATGTTACGAACCTGAATTGTAGTTTAATTCGTTTCTTTGTTTTTTTTTTTTTAACCTCTTCTTTTCAAGTGTCCGCTTTGGTTAGATTTAAAATGATTTACTTATGCTGCAGTTGTGTTAAAGCAGCACACATAAGAAGCTAAAAACGTATGTTTCTTTCAATGAGGAATCAGCGAATCTTTAACCGGTTAGTACTTTAAGCCACTAAACATCGTATTTACAAATTGGCAAGACCTACAGTATTTTTACGGACACCGAACGAGATCTGCAGAGCAGAATACATTAGGAGAGTTTGTCAAACCAAAAAATCTTAAAACCAACTTTTAAGGTTACCTGTCCCGGTACTCGAACCTTATACTTTCGGTGTGGTAGGCTTGCAACACTACGGCGGCCACCTGTTTTGTGTATAGAGTTGGGGTTTTGAAAGGATTAGTTCAGTTCTAGTTCATCTAATGTATTAAATTAGTTCCAGAAGATGCCCTAAGAGAACAATTGAATGAGTTCAATAGATAATAGTGAAACTCACATCACACTTAAATCTCTACCTTAATCATGGTAAAATAAATCAATATAAGCACATACTATTGTATATATGTAAATTACTTATAATGTGAAATAAGATAATATATAAATAATTGCAAAATTACTACGAAATTCGATCAGCTGTTTCATTCGCAAAGAGTTGCCACACTAAAGTTAAGTTCACTTTACTTTAATTCATTATTTAGTACGAAATTTGATTTAAAATTTTAACTATTCAAGTTTTCGAGAAAATGAGTATGGTGAAACCAAAAAACCATAAGTGATTAAAAACCATATATGTATGGTTAAGCCAGGTTAGTGACAAAAGTGTCATGTCGAAAACATTGCTCCCGCCAAACTTTGGGGAAGTTTTAAAAAAACCTTTCTCAAAATGGCGAAAATGGGGTCCAACTTTTTTTATGAAATTTCTAGGGCCTTTTATTCACAGTTCCTGAAATAGATTACTTTTAGGATTCTGAATTAGGTGGTTTGGACCCGAAATCCCCCTGTGGACCCGGCCCTATCTTCAATATAAACAATTTTGAGCATCATTGATAAAATCTGTATGACATTAGATATATTAACAGCTTAGTTTACGAGTACCACATTAGCTATATGATTCGTTCTAATTCTCCTCCCACCTCCCACTTCCCCATTAACGTCCAAACACTGAATTAACTGATGCTGATGACGACAATCACAATCATCACAAAGCAAAGTCTGTGCAACTCAAATAAAATATGTAATTAATTTTTCTATCGTCTGTAAATGCAATTGGAATGTTGAAATTGTAAAACATGCGTAGAATAAAATGTCACTAGTTTCATTAGAGCTTGTCACTTTGAATTACAAAATGTGTGGCGCAAATGCAATGAGCTCAATAAAAATGTTGCGCGTATGACGTTTGTCTGAATTGCTATGTTTAGACGTCGCACAGTGGGGTATTTTGAAGGAATTTGCCGCATAAGCATTCACACCAGGAAATTGTAAATTGAGATACATTTTGCTAATGAAGTGATTTGTTAGTTTGGGATGTCCACAGCATTAAATTCCGACGCATACACAGATGTTTTTATATCAGAGAACTGCATGTTAGAGCAGGAAATTTTATTGAGCAAACCGCAAAAACACACGAAAGTAGTTTTTTTCATAACTTTTCTTTTCCGAAAGCGATAGGAGATGTATGTAGTATATGAGACTAAAATTTTTTTTTCTGTTTATTGAATTTGATTAAATATTCATTTAGGCATTCTGAAAAATACCTTCGATATAATTTGAAAAGAAAAAAATATATTTGGCCTAGTCTATTGTGTATACGAGTACATTGTACCTACTATGGTAAAAATGTGATCAAGTTCCATTATTGCAGCGAACTCGCTTTTGGACGCGTGCTCATTGTAAACATTATGAGTAACTGCTCCACTCATTATCAATTGGATGCCTACGTACACACAAACATTTGTATTTATTACCATAACAACATGACACTAATAAGTAGCCCTGTTGCATTGAATGTTTATTTACACCTATCATATGTATCTAAAATGTAACATTTTTGCTTGTCATACATTTTAGTGCATATGTACCTATTAATGTACATTAGACCGTTTCAGAAAAGAAAATATATTTTGATTTCATGAGAGTAGCTTTGGTACCTATATTGGGAATAGAGGAAAGTAAATGAAAGCTCAACCGAAATTGAAAAAAAAAAATGTTGGAATTGAAAGCTACTTGAAACCCGAATCCGATCCGAGGCGAAGAAAAAACTAAAGAGTGCAAAATTAAAATTATGCGTGACTTCATTTATTTATTTCTGAAAGGTCTAATGTATGCACGTAAGTCACCGCTACTGATTTTGGATGGGTGCTTTGGAAGTGAGCTATCAATGCCTAAATAAATAAACAAAATTTATGACTAATAAAATGTTTGTAGAATTTTATATGCATTTGCAAAGATATAAACAAGAGTTCAATGTTGTTGTAACAGTGCTATACAATTTACAAAAAAAAAATATACGCCAATCCCATACTTTACTGCCTAAAACTAGTAAGACTGTCAAAAACTAAAAATTCGCTGAGAACGAGAGAGTAACACTAAACATTTCAGGAATGTATACCAATTATATATGGAACGATTAGTCAAAGTACAAAAAATTAATAATGGTTAATCAATTTTAAGTAAATTATTCACGCATGCAAGATTTGGTCCTTTTAATTGCCAAATTTAGACATTAGCTGTGTCCGGTGAGGTTACAGTAGAAAGTCTTGGGTGCCTCAAACAATTTTCAGGAAGCGAGCGCATTTTGATATTTCATTGGAAGAGAGAGTTGCAAGTTTTTGCTGGGGGAATTTCACTCAGTAAAATTTGCAAATGAAAACAGCTGATCGCGATATACATATGTAACAACAAAAATTAGGAAATTTGAACTGTCAACCAATCAAAAAAGCAACAGCTGTAAGTTTTTACTGATTCTCGTTCGGTGCCAACTGTTCACTTTTTGCATTTTGAGAGAGAGTTTAGTTCATTCTCACTTTACTGACACTTTGCAAGTTTTGTCACCGAACACAGTTATTTTTTATGTATCCAATATTTGTCAAATGCACAACAGCTGATGATTTTAGACCCATTTACCAGAAATAGACAGTCAAATTCTCCGCACAAAACTTGTAACTTCTGACAGAGGGAGAATCGATTTATGGTAATTTTTGTGATAATTATAACCGATATTTCAGACAACAAAATGCCTAAAGACGCTCGTGACTGCGCAGTGAACATCAATAGAAAAGAGAACAGGCAATGAGCATTGAACTTGAATCATTCTTTACAGTAGGTCCATACATTGTAAAGGATAATCTTAAAGAGGAAACGCCAGTGTTTGCGGTTATACTCTCACGAAACGACTTGACTGATTTGGATTAAATTTTTGTATATATATTTATTAGATTAAATGATAGTTCTTTTTCGGAAAGTGGACCGGGGCTGCAATGCATTGTAATACTTTCCCTACTTTCCACAGTTCTTTGTATCTCTTTTTACTACCTTTTTATTAGCTCACTTTCTTGTTCATCCTTCTATTTTTTTAAGTTGTGGGCGCTCTTTCACTAAAATATTTTACTATAAATGCAAACTTCTTCCACAGATATCAGAATGTGCGGCCAGAGGTGGTGAATGTGATGAGACTAAAGGTCGTCCCGTTTGTGGTACAGACGATCGCACCTATCCCTCGCGCTGTCATTTGTTGCGTGTACAATGTAGCGGCCATCAAGTTAGTCTCAAATATCGTGGACCTTGTAAAGGTGAGTCAAATTACATAGATATTCATAAACATTACGTGACATTTATCTTCATTTAGCCTGTAAGGAAGCGCGCGATTATGCACTCAAACACAAATCTCGCCATCCACCAAAATTCATACCACGCTGTAAACCCGACGGCACTTATGCAGCTGTACAATGTTTGGGCGATACGGGTTGTTGGTGTAGTGATATTGCTGGCAAACCCATCGAGAATACATCGGTACGTAATGGTAAACCAAAATGTCGTGAATATACCAAAGCGAACATACGTCGTTCACCTGCCCGTCATTTGAGTCCGAGTCGTCGACGTACATGTACCGCTATCGATCGTGCTGCCTTCAATGCCAATCTAATCAAAGTCTTCCAAAGTGAATATATTCGTGCTGGACAACAGAAACGCGTTGTACAATTGACAGCTAATGGTGCAGTGGGTAGTGGTAGCCAGGTTGGCTATGCCACAGAAAATGATAAGCCAGTGCTCGATTGGAAGTTTACATATTTGGATGTGAATGCAAATCAAATGTTGGACAAAAATGAATTCCGTGAACTCAAGAAGCTTGTAAAACGGGTGAGTTGTCAATGTCGCATCAAATCAAAATTGTTTCTATGTACAAGTGTGGTATGTTGGAGCTTCAGCTAGTTTATAATGTAATGGTGAATGTCTTAGAGATGGATTTGGCAATAATTTAAAAATGCTTAGCATGGGTGATTTCCTGAAAATCTTGTGCGATAGTCCCGATGAAAAAAAAAAAAAATTTCATTCAACTCATTCCTTCTTAGTCGCAATGTGCAGCAGTTAGAACCGACTAGGGAGTCTAAATCCTTTCCCTTTTAATTATCTAAACGCAGTGAGCGTCTTTGCTTTCGCTGGCTGTTTCCAAAATGATTACTTTCTAAGTAGAATCGTTCTTAATCAGTCACTTAACACTTCCTTCGTCGGAGAGTTTTGAGTTAACCTTCGAGGTGCCTGTGAAATCTGTCAGGTCAGCCAACGAACTGCACATCGCTACCGTTTTCAGGACCCCGGGGCCTGCTTATCATCCCAAGTTGCAGTACGGATATGATAAGAAACTCAAAGTAAAAAATTGTTGTTCGTTAAAAGCACTTCCCAATTTCCTCAGTTCTACAGAAGTTTCTCCTTTTTCCCAAATGGGATTTTCCTTCGAATATTCAGGTTCAAATGAGATATTTTCGGTATTTCTCACACTAAGCCGATCACGGTTTCAAAACTGTCGCCGACAATAAGCCGAAGGTTCGAATAGAAATTATAAAAAGTCGAATGTGCGCGATCGGGTTTGCATCGTCTTATGACCATCTCTAATGTGTGTATGTCTGTATGTTTGCATTTTGTTTAGATATTTATATTTTCTATCATTGTAATGCCATTATCTAATTACATATTCTTTGCACAGGCAGTGAAACCGAGACGTTGTGGACGTGCTTTTGGCAAATTTTGCGATTTGGACGATGACGATCGATTGACACTGACCGAATGGAATAATTGTTTTTCCAAAGATGAAATTAATCGTAAGTGCATTATTTTTAAACCTAGATTCAGTATTTTAATTTGTTGTTTGGGATAGTCTATGTTAGACCTATATATTTCACTATTGCATAACACATCCCAGCCAAAGTGCGAAGTACTTCAAGTGTAGATTTCGAACTCTGTCGGCAGTACGCTTATACTCCAAGATATGTATGGATTGGTGTTCCAAAAGATCGCATGAACGGGAGAAAAGAATAAATATTCTTTAAAAAGCGTGTTTATGGAACTCTTCCTACTTCAGGAGGAAGTGTTGCTGGGCGAGTTTACTTTTCCACTTGGAAGCATACTTTTTTTTTTTGGCTGAGTTCAGACCTGTTAAATTTGATTAGTAATTAGTAATCTATTGATTAGAGGGATTTTTAAATTGGTATTGATTATTTTTTTTGTTTGCGATTAAAAAAAAAATGTAAATTAAAGTTAAAAAAAAATTATTTTTTTGCTTTTTTTTGATTATTTTTAATAATCGTGAAAAGTCATGATTTTTTTGATTATTTTTTAATTAACTGCATAATAATCCTTAAAAATTAAAAGTAATGATAATCAATAATTAACTGGATTCTCAGGAAAATAATCAATGAAATCAGCAATCATTATTTAACAGGTCAGGCTGGGTCATAACGGGTTATATTGCATTAGTAATCGTAAAACGCATTACTTAAATTAAGATATTTATTTCGCGAAAGTTTAATGCCATCACTCATCCCATTTTCATTTAACCTGTGTTTGTCACATTCAAAAAATTAATGTAACACATTGGGGTAACAGTTTGTTATAACTGGGTTGTAATCATAGATTATGTAATGCATTACATGTAATGGAAAATGCTAATCAATGCCCTTAGTTCATAAATAACGAATTTAATTTTTTTTAATTGAAATTAATTTGTAATACATTTGTTTCATTGGCTCATCATATGTATGTATATGTAGATATTAACATGGTGAATATTCGAATATTAGTTAAGTAAAAACTAGGGATGCCAAATTTTTCGATTTTTTTTTAGTTATTTAGAAAGTAATCATTCAAATTTTAAAGTAATGGTAGTCGATCATTAAATGGATTCTCAGAGAAATAATAAATCAAACCGTTAATCATTACGATTAGTAATTATTAGTAATTATTATTTAACAGATCTGTATTCAATACAAAATAAATCGGAAAATTCTGATAGTGGCCTCGGTAGACCCAGTTTCTTGCTAAGCTCATGTTACCCCAAGTAACACAATCAAAATATTCGTAAAATCAACACATAAGCAAAAAGCTAAAATAATTTTAATAAATAAATCACCAAGTAGGTATCATGACTATGAATGAGCACAAGGCCACATTTTTTTTATAATGAAAATGATTATTGTTTTATTTTTTTAATAATTTAATTAATTATAAAATCATCTTTATTTAGTTTTTAATGCCATATTCCAAAATCCCGCGATCTCGTCAACAAACAATCACGTGATAACGGTATTGGCATCCCTTGTAAAAACGTATTCGCATGTTTCTGATACAGCCGCCAGCTGGACAACACGGCGTATGCGTGATTTTTAGTCATTTTTATTTTAAATTGATTGGAATTTATGTTTATTATGAGCAACACGAGTACTATATGAATGGATGTGTATGTATATTGGCGCGTATCACGAAACAATTTTAAAATGTTTCTCGTTCGAATGATTACTTGTTGCAAATTTAAAAAAAATTGCAACAATAAAACCTAAGCTTTATGATAAAATGGGCATATCTAGAAATAAAATATTTAATAATTATTATGACTACGTATAATTTTATAGAAACATATGTAGTTATGCTACGTTTGCTATGAATCTCATTTACATATTCCGATTCAATTCCAATTCGTATGCATTTGTGCGCAGGTCATTCGGCTGCTGAGAATAAGAATTATGCCGTTAATAGCATCTCCAGCAACAACGACTATCATGGATATACATCACAACAGCATAATAATAATAGAAACAGCAACAACAACAATAACAATAATAATCGTCATACAATAACGCCGATTTTTAATCATCCACAACAATTTCATTTAAATAATCATCAACAAAATCATAATCATGCATATAATAATAATAATAACAATTATAATATTAATAGAAATGATAATTTGAATAATATAAATCATCATGCAAAAAGTCAATTGGACGATTTAGACAGCGATAGCACTGGCGATGATGATGAAAGTAGTCAACGTGTGGATTATGAAGAAGATGATTATGATCCCGAAGATGGTGAAGATGGTGAAACGTTAAGCATGTTAAATTCATCAACAATTCATTGTACGTACATATACATATATACATAAGTACACACATAGAAAATTTACTAATAGTACGCATAGGTAAAGTAACACATAGGTAAATTACAAATAACCTAAGATAATCATATTTAACCTCACATATTCATATTTAACCTCACATATTCATACTTAACCTCACATATTAACACTTAACCTCATGTATCTAAAAAAAAAATTGTTGACTATGTAGTATCTAAAAAAGAGTAATCTCGGAAAAGCCATCAATCAAAAATCACTTCCTATTATAGTAAAATTTACAGCTATGCATATCTCAGTGTTGCTTTATTTTGATTTGCTATACAACATTACTAAATTCCCTGCATGTCTACTAGTTACAAATAATTTTCCTTAAGTGGGAGATAAACAATAAATAGTACCTAATTAACAAATTATTCAGATAAAATTCCAACAAAAGGACAAATATGTTTTATAGACTTAAATCCCAAAACCGAGCCGCAATTCAATGAGTCCGAAAGCGAATCCGATTGTTTAGCTGATCAAAAGACAGCGCTCGAGGAGCAACAAGTAAGTTAAAAGAAACATGTTTACAAGGTGATGTCTGTATGTTAAACATTTGTCTTTAGCATGGTGGCACCTTATTCTATGTACCAGAATGTACTGCCGATGGACGTTATCAACGCATACAATGCTATCGTTCCACACCATACTGTTGGTGTGTGCATGAGGATACGGGCAAGAACATACCGGGCACATCAGTAAAAGATAAACGGCCACAATGTGATGCCATCTATGCAGCGCCACGTGAAATGAAAGGTTGTCCCGAACCGAGAAAATCGTTATTTTTGAATGATCTCAAAGAATTCTTGAAGACACATATTGTGGCAAGTGCAAGTTCGGGGTAAGCAAAATATTATATTTAGAGATATTGAAGAGGTACGCTACGAAAGCAAAGCAACTTCTCTTTGTCAATATAAAGATTGTGTAGTTTTAGGTTAAACAAAAAAAATATACATCTCAAATTTTGTATTTTTCTATACAGTGGCAACACAACCAAATGGAATTCTGAAGATGAACGTGTGGCGACACTAAGTTTTGTCTTGCTCGATAAGAATAAGAACAAAGCTTGGGAGCGTAAAGAATGGAAGCTGTTTAGAGAAATGGTTACTAACTCAAAGTGTGTAGTTCATCATAGCATTGTTAATTTTAGTTTTTAAAAAGTTTATTTTTATTTTTTATTCTAATAGAACATTACGCAAATGCGGAAAAAAGATGCCACGATACTGTGATGTAAATAGTGATAAGAAAATTACGCTTACCGAATGGTTAAATTGCTTACAAACGCAACGCATCGAAGTGCAGACAATATCACAGAGCTCAACAGAGGCCAGTAAGTTAAAAAAAAAACGTTGTTAACTACTTAGACTAGAAGTCGATACATATGTACATAATTCATATATTTTTCAGATGTATCTACAACACTTAGGCCAACAAAATTATCTGGTTCAAATCCATTAGAGCAATATCTTAAAGATTAACTCCATTGTAATATGTATGTATGTATGAAATAGCTGTTTAAGGCTTGTGTGATACGAGCACTATAGAATTGTGTTGCTTATAGTATGTTTTAGTTATAATTGAAATTTTATTTCTTAATTTTTTTTGCATTTGCATTGAGCTGGTAGATTGCTTTATTTGAAAATTGCATATTTCGTGATAGTGATGAGAAGTTGTTACTAATAAAACAAACACAAATATATATTTACTCTATATGCATTTAAGTTTTTTATGTTTGTACTAAAATAAATTTTATTTAAAAAAAATTGTTCTAACAATACAACAGCAAAAAAGTTCATAGGGTTTGTAAAGCGTATCCCACTATAAAATACACTTTTCAAACCTCTTAGATGTTTTGATTGTTCAAATTTATCAAACTTAATTGTAAGTCGAAGGAAATCCAACATTTAAGTATAAATCTGCGATCTTGGCAATTACGCGGCGGTGATCGATTCTTCTACCGCTTAAAATCATCAGAGTAACTCATAGCGATTGTATTGAATTTTTTAAGCCTGAGTAACAATTGAATATACATACATACGATCCCACACATACGATTTCCTATAATTGTTATTGCTTACGCTCTAAATGTAATATGCAGTCACTTCAATGTATGTATGTATGTTGAACGGCTTGTGCGAATATGTTTTATACTTAAATGGTTTTGTAAATAAATATTTATCGTTAACATAAGTTTTTAATTGTAAATTGTATTATCTTTGCTAATACATTCTTAGTTTTTATATTAATTATAACAAATACATATGTATAAGTATATATAAAAGCGTGCTTAGATAGAGGTATATATTTAGATGCTTAGTTATAGTCAAGTATTGCATGTACATAAAATATGGAATAACTAATTTTAATATTAAGTTATTAATGGTAAGAACAAAACATTGTATTTTTAATGTCGAATAAATATTATGCAAAGCATATCTTTGTTTTTTTTTTTTGAATATTTCAATACTATACTAACAAGGTGTTATATCTGACACTCATAGTTGGCCAGCGAACCAAATACTATCGCTATCTGTTTACTCTACATTCAAAACTTTTTCATTTAAACGTAAAAGTAACTTAGCAAAATAAGTAAAAATAACTAACACCACTGTTGTCACCTGCATAATAACAAAATGTGAAATAGATGTTCCAATTTCCAGCCATGAACCTTCGTTTCTTACCAAAAATAGAAAATTCAAACCCATTACGTCACATATTAACATTAAACAAATAAATATTGTACTCTCATTGGCTCGTGCGAATGACGACAAACCAAAAATTATAGTTATATTTAATAAAACAGGTATGACTAGCTTTAATATCACCAAAGCCATAATAAGAAATGGTGAAAATGTGCTTAAAAAGCAACGCACTATGTTTGGATCAAATGAGCTAACCGAGGCAATATTACCAGTGCCAAAAAATGAAAATAGTGTATAAAGAAGAATTGTAAAGGATAGATTTAAAGCTGCTTGTAGTTGCTGTGGTGAATTAACGGCACGCCCCTTCTTATGCACGACAAAAGTTAATTCGTTAGCATTTTGCGCTAAAGGCAAACTCATTGGTTGTATTGAAAGTGTGAGCATTACCTCTGATGCTAACATTACAATAAAAAGTGATTCATATGATGTACAGAGTAAGTTATACAATGTGGTAAGTAAGAAAAATATAAGCTCAATACGTTGTTTTAGAACAGGTGTTCTCTGCAGAACAATTATGACAAATACATAGCAGAGAAAACACCATGAAAGCACTTTGGATAATAGAGGTACGCCATGTTGTTGTGAATGCCAATAACTAGCCAAGAGTACATTTAAAAGGCATATGAACGCAGGAAATTTGATATACCATTGTAAGTGTGACTTAACAACAAATGGGCGTAGCATAGTCACAAGTGCACCCAATGAGAGCAACCAAGGGTTGGCGTAACCCACAGTAGGTGGTAATAATGGAAATATGGCTAGCGTAATACTTAATAGCAACCACATATATATTTTAATATTATTAGTATTAAATGCACGATAATTTATAGCGAAAGTATATATGAGAAAACTAATTGAAATGAGCTTGCGCTCAAAGAAACTATAAACAAATAACTCAGCACATAAAACAAGCGCTAGCAATTGCAATAAGGGCATTTTTCGCAATAGTGGTAGCAGAGAAACGGCTTGTTTTTGCACCAGCAGCATATAAACTATTAAAGGTAGTATTAAATAAAAAGCTATAACTAATGGCACACGTTGCAAAAGTAGCAACACACAGGCAATTAGCAGAATTAATTTTTGTTTATATGTTAATGACGAATGTTGTTGGAAACGTTTTATATCCCCACTATGTCCTAGCAGTAATTGCAAACAATACACAATCCAGCAAGCAAATGTTGCAGTCGTACTAATTTGCAAAGGACGACGATAATAACTTTGGTAGTAATCAATACCTGTTAAAGTAAGGTGCATCATTTCATAACTACTGTGAATAGCTTGTGCGAATTCAGCAACAAGTAGCCGATGCGTTGTTCTTTCTATGTAAAGTTGAATTATTGCTGCATCAAGTTTGGCGTAATGCAGAAGATAACTTGAAAAAAATCCATTTTTATGAGAGTCAAATAATGCCTGAAATTGTGCTAATAATTGTAACGCATTATTATGTGCTGCATGAGCCTGATATTCTAAAGAAGCATTTAAAAAGTTTAGTGGCAGCATGCCAACATTATTCATTGGTGGTGCAATGCCAATCAATGTTGCTATTAGCGGCGCTATTTGAGCTTGTTGCATTTCATATAGAGGGTGTGACACATGAGCACCGATCTGGAATTCGTTTTTAAAACTTGCATTGTGAACAAAGCCAGCGCCCCAAAGTACAAAAGGAGTTTCAGTTTCATAAGTGTCACTAGAACCATGAGAACCTGTAAAATAAATGATATAAATTCATATTTAGTTGTTGGCCTCCACTTGTGTGCATGTGCAAGTATTTGCGAATTGAAAACTTACCTGCATTTGTCATGCCATGATCAGATGTTAGCACATAAGCTGTACGCCCATCCGGAAACATGCGCTCAAACTCATCATAAAACTTAGTTATATCACGCTCAGTTTCATGCAAATTTTCTAAGAAACTTTCAGTACCAGGCTTATGCACATGGCCAGCAGTGTCTAAGCCCAGTAGATGCAAAAAGAAAATAATTTTTTCTTGCTCACGCAGTTCTGCAGATTTTCTATTAAGTAATTGGCGCACCCGTCTAAACACCCACTTATCGAGTTCATATGTTTTATCACGTCCGGAAAAATCAAGCTCATGGTCGTATGCATCGATCCACAAACGTTGTTCACTATCAATGCCACCCATGCGTGAAAATATATGTAGTACATCTGCTGCTCCCCATGCATATGTATATGAGCTCCGATTGAAAACAGTATCAAAATCTACAGGATTTCGTTTCCAACCACGTGTCACTGAAGAGGGATCTTCGTAAAGGCCGGCGATAAGCGCTATATGACCGGGTCGAGATTCTGTTGGTACTCGCGTGTGTGATATTCCGACTAAACCATTTGTTTGCAATATTAATTTACTTAAGTGGGGTATATCCGCACAGCTATTGCGAAAAAATGATTCGGCCCGCAATCCATCTGTTACGATAAGCACTAACCTTTTGGCAGGCGGTTCCAATGATATGGGTTGTTGTGGTTGTAAACCAGTTATGATTGGTGAACGAAAGTATATCACAAATATTGAGCCAAGCAGAAGTAAATGAACCACAATTGAATTGATTATCCACATTTTACAGTATCTCTGAATCTGAAATCTTAATGGCGCAAGAAAATGTTTTTGAATTGTTCTTTTAAAAGTCACAAATAATACTTACATAGTGTATACTTCATGCCATCACTTTTAGTTCTCTATAAAACAAATCGAGCAGACTTTATGCAACCATTTACTTGATTGTGCCTCAAAACTCCATTAAATTATTCATGTAAACAAAAACACAATTGTATGTCTATAGAGATACACAACTCTTGAATATGCTATCGACACATCGATGGTTTTTATCTATCGATGTTTTACAGTTATGGCGTATTACATTAAGCCGGGTTGTGATGTGAACAGTTGTTCAAAGTTTTCCTAGTTATCATGATTTTTGTTGCACGCCAAATGAAAGGAAATCACAAAACTTAGCATTTTATTTTCTGGTTGCAACTGTGCTAGAAAAAGTATAAATCAAAAAACTCAATAATTTTTGAAGTATGTGGAGCCAAGTATTCAGTGGTAAATTTGTACACACTTTATAATTCACCGTAAACGCCCTGTAATAATGAACGTCAAAGTTGGTTGCACTCATTTCCTTCCGGATTCCGTAATGACTTCATTTAATTTAAAATCATTTGAATTAACTTTTGAAAAGAAAACGTTGCTAAAATGGTTGCATAACGTTTTGCTGAATGTGAGAAATACAATCGTTGATCATGATTTTCCTGTTTCGGGAATTGACACTGAAAGGCCAGCTCACTAAAGGAGTCCTTTACGCTCTGCCGAATACTTACTGAATGAGAGCTTGTTCAACGTTCCAACTACAAAAGCTTTATAACATACTGAGATGGCTCAAGACCTGCGACAAGTTCCATTTAAGGACAAACAACTTAGATAAGTGATCTAACAAAGCGCACTTCGGTGAGTTTTATTAAAAAATGCACACCTTAACAAAGCTTTAGCCTACACTGTGTAACAAACTTTACTATTTGGTGACACTAAAATCTATATTGAGGATCTCCATGTTCCAAAAACTAATTTAAATCTTTCCAAAAACATTTCATTTCAATTACTTTTTTAACAATTTCTGAGTTAAACGATCCACTGCCGAGGTAGGGATTTGTAGATCTAAGGCCGATTCTTTTGCCTCCTCCAATGCACGCGCTTTGGCTTCTTCGATTTCACGTTGCTTTTGTATTTGTCGAAATTCAGTTGGCGTCAACATGCCACGTAAAACCGTCTCATATGATACACTGACACCTTTAATGGACATTTTTCGATATAATTTCCAACATTCACGTTCCTTTAGACTACGCACGTACTCCGGATAGGTATATTCTTCATTTCGCTTAGTTTCGCATCCGAGCTCGGTATCATTTTTCGGACTTTCGGGGTTGTCAGCAACGAGTTTAGCGTTCGTGTCATTGTTGCTGTGGTTGCTTTCAGCGGTTTCAGTCGGAGATACTGGCATTATAGTGCTGGTAATCGATTCATTCATAAATATTGATACTGGCGGAGCTGTTGGTGGACGATTGGATCGTAGACGTGTAGCAAATGGAACTATGGAACCACGACGTATCATATGTGAGTATTCTTTGGTGGCCAATTGAAAGTTTGGTGGATAGTTCTCTTGAAAAGAAACTAAAAAAAATGATTAATTGGTTATTATAAAGGCTATATGGTATATGTCGTTTAGAGGAACGAAAAAGTGAGCGTGATAGGAAATCTTGTAGAAGTGTAATATATGTACACCTAAGGTGCAACAACAAAGTGTTTATACCTACCAGATTTTCCTGTCTTTCGCAATGATGGTGTGCCAGTGCTACGCGAGCGTTCCGCATTGCCACGTACGGTCTCCGGAGCTGAATCTTCCTTCTCCGAATCACTACCCTCAGAACTTACCAATGAAACCAGTGTGATTACATCTACAGCAAGCGTAGAACGGGTGCGCGCAATTGACGTCTTCTTACCACTAATAGCATTCAAGTCGAAGAGTATATCATTTTTATCGACACGACCACCACCACCACCACCACCAAGGAGTGTATCTGCATCATTATTTTCGCAAACACTTGCGTTACGTGTATTTAATTTACGTCGTCGTAACTTACGTTTCTGAAATGCAAATGCACTTTTGGAATTTTCATCAAGTGATCGTGATCGTACTGGCGCTGACATAGCACGCACCAAAGGCGGCCGACGTTGAACAGTTAAAGATGGTGTAGCGTTTAAAATGGCCCCACTATTATTGGAAGGTGTTGGAATCAATGTAGTATGTTCAATTTGATCATTGGCTGTAATTACGTTGTTTGCTGCTGGTACATTTGCTGCAGCGTTATTGCTTGTATTTGTGGTGAGATTGCGACTACTTCGAAATTGTGCGCGTCGTTGATGAGCAGTGGCATTGGCAGTTATAATTGAAGTTGGAGTTGGAGCTGCAATGGGGAGCAGAGCATTAGCGGAAACGGATGTTGCTGTTTCTATGCGAGCTCTATCCGGTAAATCGGTACGCAAAGTCCGTGTGAGGCCTGTAACTTTTGGCTTGAAAGAAAAATAGAAACAATGTTGTAAAAGAAAACTTTGTTGTTTTTTAGATTTTAAAATTTTTTCTTACTTTGATTTCCACACTTTCAGAATAACTTTCAATATCGCTATTGTTGGATTCGTTGCTATTCGTTTTCTTAAAATTGATTACATGCGATAATACAATATTTAGATTAACTTTGTTGCAATCGCTTTTGAGTGTTGGTGTCGAATTGTCGTGGTTTGTCTGATGCTCACAAGGCGCTGGTAGCGAATTTAATTTGCTGTTTACACTTTCAGTGCTATAAATGCAAAAGGGAATGTACATAAATGTAAATGAATAGTATTAGGATAAAGGCATACATATATTGAATATTAACTGACAGCTACATATGTAACGAGATTTATGTAAATTCCATGCATGCATTTGTAACCTAAATAAATTGATTCGGTTGAATTCCGTGGATTTTTTTCTGGTAGACAAGTGTTTGAAATCCAATTTGAAATGTGTTTTGTAAAATTTACATTAGGGTCGTCTATTAAAATTATCAGTCAACTAGTTAACAAATTGAAAAAATCGAATGGTTCATTTTAAAACACTGTTCATGTAACGAGAAGTAACTATAGCTTTGTTCGGAGAGTACGCAGCTTTTGAAATTTTTTACAAATATGTGTTCAATGACAAAAAACTTGACATTTAATTAGGCAAGGAAAAACAGCTGATCGTGAAACAACAATACAACAACAAAAACTTCAAGCGAGTGAACTATAATTATTTTCATAAAGTTCTTTATCTTTATTTAAAAAAAGGTTGGATCATTTGGCCGAATTTTTGCCGATATCTTCGGTCGGAGACTAAAAAAAGTGTTGACCCAAAAATTGTATCCCTCATGTTACTCATACATATTGCATGATTACTCTTCAACGCCATTTCACTTTGTTGATTCTATATTCATACAGACTGATCTAAACACATCAATCGAAGAAAATTACTGTTATGTTTATTATGATGATGGAGTCATATCATACTTACAAGTATGAAGTAAATGACGACACAAAAAACGAAATTAAATTTAACCAGTGCATATATGTGCATACATATGAACATACATACATACATGTTCACAAAGTCGATCATATATGTAAACAGGGACATGCAAAAAAATTTAGTACATCTCTCGCATAAAACTCTTTACAGTTAATGACTTTACGGACAGAACTGCATACCAGCCGGTCAACCTCGTGACATGCTTGACAGTGAATTCATCGTTTTTTCGCAGTGAAAAGTCATCAACGAAAAAAAATCGACTTTTACAAATTTTTTAGGTTTTCAAAATTGAAACCCTAATTCTTGAGAGGTTTGTAATAGGCTTGGGTAGTTTTTGAACTAATTATGTAATGAACAAATCTTTCAATTTGTTCTCCCAAAAAAATTCACTTTTCTATGGTAACTCCGAATTTTGTGTAAGTTATTTTAAAACGAACGTCAACTCATTTTGATCGAATTTCGCAGTTATTTTTGCAAAATCATTCATCATATTTGGCCAGATTAGTAATTTACATGCAATAGTAAGCACACAAATTATTTATATTTGAGAAACAGTTAATTTATGTATGTATAAAATGGAACTTTTGAGCGCTTTCAATAAGGTGTTCAAACTATAGGGAACTAATCCTTTCATTAAGCTTAAACACCAATAAATAAAATGGAAAACAAATTGTTTGACATTACTAGTACCCCTGTTTAACAGATTTTGAATGAATTTCATATTTTTCAAGCTATATATATGTACATGTGTTGTTCTTTGTTCAAATGCGAGTATTTTATTTTATTCATTATTTTCCCATTGCTGCTAGGCAAAAATTGTTTACATATCAACGTACAACTTTTTTTTTGCAGTGTAGGTGTTTGTACTATAATCTAAAAATAAAACAATAATTGTAAAATGCATACCTACTAGAAAGTTTTTTATAAAAATAAAAATGTAGTTCAACGATATCGTGATTGCAGACACTAGATATTTAAAATTACTCACTGCGAGAAGTACTTACATATTTAATGGAATGGAGCTAACACTATTACAACCTGCTACCCTGCTGTCAAACTAACTATATAAACAGAAGTAAACTAGCACACTACTAGTTCTGGAATATTGTAGCAACTGTTATTTTTAATATGGTGGTGGCCTAGGAAATGGCAATTGTTAGGCGCAAAACCGATGCCAGTTGGTTTAGTTGCTGCTTCAGTATATATTTCTTTGAAAGTATGGCTTTTAGACTTTCTCGTGGGTAGAACATTTCCCAATTCGTCTTTTGTTCATCGACAATTTCCCTCTTTTTTTCGAAATATTTTGTATGGAGATTTTTTATGTTTATGTTTCTTACATATTTTTTATTTTCTTGCAAACAATTTACTCTTTAACCCTCCGATGAGTGACAGTTCTAAACTTCACGGCCGTGTGAAAAGGTCCTTTTTTTGTAAATCATGTTTATTTCATATAACAAATTTTAGTTTTATTTTTTTTTGTTTTTATTGTTTATAACTAAATTCTACATACAAAAATAATTTTAAAATTATTTTTTTTACATGCATTTATTAGTGAAATTCAGTACAAGGTCCATACGGAGCAATTCACACCTCCACTATTCTCACTAAAACCTCAATAACTCCTAAAGTAATGATCCGATCGGCTTGATTTCAGTTTTGAAAATGCAAACTTCTCACTCATCGGACGGTTAACCATTTTATTTGTACTTTGAACCTGATTTAAAACCGCTAACGACTTCTAAATGGCTGTAGAAAAATAATCGATTGCAATAGGTCGATAATCCCTTCATAGTCGATTATTTGTTCATGGTGGACACTCACAACAGGCGTGAGTAGTCAACTTCTATTCGAAATCCGCTAAATATCACTTTTATTTTAAGGCCACTATTTATTATTTTGTGATTATATTCTATCCGCTAACAAACTAGTATCCATAACTCCATTTATTTTAGCTAATGAACTTTGGCTTTTTACTGCAGGGCACATACATTTGTATGTACGTGAGTATACTCAAAAGTTTTTTTTATCCAAATGAAAGTAAATAAATAAGTAAATATGTAAATGGGTAAATATATAAAAAGGATTCAGGCTTTTGACCTATTTTTTAAATTAAGCAACGTTGTTGTTATCAGAAATGTTGTTGTTTAAATGGTAAAAACGCTAGCGAAGTTTTTTTAAAGTATTGAAGTACTCGTAGCGGTGATTTCTCCTTTAGTTAAGTTTCTCATTTCACTTTAGAAAATTTGAAATTAAACTCTGTGTTGTTTTTGCGGGCCGGATATTGGAATAATTATGTACGTATGCTTTTGTGACTTCAGGTAGTTTCGTTGCGTAGGTTAAAGGTTCTCCGAAATAATAAAAAGTAGCATTTCACAAAATCGAAGAGAAGCTTGGCCTTTATGTTCACGTACATATTGGAACACACGCCAACTTAGTCAGCTCTATTTCAAATTTTAATTTTCCTGCACTTTGGAATTTCTTTTAATGTGATTTCCGTTATGGAATTTGCTATATTTAAAAAAAAAATAGTTTGGGCTTAATTTCTTCTTATTTCTTCGAACGATAAGCAATTTAATTTCACTGCTATTATATTGAACACAGCTGTAAGTAGCTTGCTACAACTTGTTTTAAATCAAAATTCACTTACCCCGTTACATTTGTCGCATTCACCGGGCCACATAAACTCTTGCAGTTATAACGCTGCTCCAACTGAGTATTCACTTGTTTTAGCTCATAATCCAATGACTTCAATATGGATGATGTAGAACCCGCACGCACACATCCAAGCTCATTAATCTCTATACTCCTTAAACTTTTTGGTGGATCATGGCCGGCCCTGACAGGCTTTGTCAAGCGTTTGTTTTGCGTATCATAGGAGGCTGTAGACTTTTGTGTTGCCTCACGTATAGTTTCTAGTGAACGATCCACTGAAAAACCACGTCTCAAGTAGCCACTCTCAGCTTTACGCGCCAGCAATACACGGTCACTTCTACTGTTACCGTTATGTTGCGCTTTGTGCGCTTCAGCAAATGAAAGCTGCTTTTGTAGACGCAAATGCGTTGCTGGTCGTTGTTGAGATTTTGAATGAGTGGCAGCCGGCATTGTTTGCATCATTGTAGTACGTTCAGGGCGCGTCCACACAGCTTTCGTAGGCATTCGATTTGCCGGTTGTTGCGTGCTAAACAGCGACAAAGCGATCAAGGCAATGCATGAAAGTCCACTGATTGACTAAGTGTTGAAAAGTGGATCTGGTAAGTGTGTCTGCTTTTAGGCGCTGTAGCTGCTGTTGCTGCTGCTGCTGCTGTTAGTACCAACTGTCTAGAGAAATAACTCGTTGTAAGCTAATTTATCATTTATTGAGCTACAACAACAAATAAAATATTCGTGCTAGCTTATACATGCACTATTCGAGTCCACACCCTGACACCCACAAAGCTGTTCGTTTTTTTTTTTTTGTCGAGTCAGCCACCGTGAAGAATTTAATCACAAAAATATTACTTCGCAATTTTTTTTTTATTTTTTGCCAAAATCAAAATTGACTTTAAGAAAGCAATACAAATGCCAATTATGCACTTTGCTGATACCGATATCCCGGCTATTATGGCGACAGCTGGTTTGTTAGAGTCGGTTGTCGCGCGCTGACTATTTCAAGAGCGCCTCATCAGTGCTGGCTTTGGCGCAAAACCATACCAAAAAGTACTCGAAGTGCTTTTAATAAACGAGGGTGGCTTGATTAGTGGATAGAATGTTAGAAAAAGTAACGGTGTTTGGGAAAGTTGACAGGTAAAGTGAAGGGAAAAAAACGAATCAACTGTTGAGATTATATAATCTGTGTAGGGTTGCCGCGATGTGGCCTTTAAACTCTCATTTTTTTCTGGCAACTGATTACTTGCATGACGTTTAAAAACCAAAAGCTATAACTCAATAGAGTATTATTATTCAGATGCATACATCAAAGAAGAAAATTCAAGCGAAAAGCTCCTTCGACAAACGGCCGATGTTTATTGATCAACACTCGTCTATTTATATAGCACATACCTACGTACATACTTGAGCATTTCAAAAAAACTCGTTGCCAACGTATTGTTAATAAATATGACCCCCCCCCGTCACCCATCTAAGCGCCGTCACGACAACAAAACACTTGCACTCCCTCACAAGCTATAGTTCATTGGCTGATTTCGTGTTAAAGGCAATTTTTCGAATGTTTTATATTTTTACTTTGCCTTTTTGTGGTGATTTTTTGGTTTTTTCTTGTTCCATTTCCGCCTCCGACACCTTCAAAACTATTTTTTGTTATGTTGCACAAACTATTTTGCATTGTTGTTGTACGTACAGACATGGGTTTGAAGTTTCAAATTTTTTGTTTTTGCCCAAAACTTGCTGCCAAATAAGACATGCAAACTAGAGATGTGCTGTCAATTTGGACCCCGACGCATAATTCATTTCCCCGACTTGTAAAGACTTATCACAAACTTGTTCATACATTTAGTCCTGGGGTTGGGGTTTTTCCAAACACTCTATATTTGAGAATTTTATTGAAAAACGCCGTGTCGCAGAATATTTTCGAGGTATTTAATTCAAAAACGTTCTAATACTCTGCCAATTTCTTATGGGCTTTTCGGTCGTTTACTCATTGACTTTTTGTCTTGGATAGACAATAGTTGTGTTCGCATTTGCAGAAAAAGGGCGCATTTTGACATTTCAATTAGGCGAGAGAGTTGCAAGTTTCTACTGGGGAAATTTCACTCGGTGAAACTTGTAAGTGAAAACAGCTGATCGCGACATAGAAAAGCGACAACAAAAATTTAAAAATTTGAATTGTTAACCAATCAAAAAAGCATCAGCTGTTTTAATGCAAGTTTTTACTGATTTGTCGTTTCGAGAAAGTTTTACCGTCATTCTCACTTTACTGACACTTTACAAGTTTTGTCACCGAACACAACTAGTAAATAGTAAGTCTCGCTGTCATCTCTAATTATTTCTTTGTTACTCCCGCGCCAATATAAAACAAATGTATGTCATAGCATAATTACAAATACATACAAAAATGTTACATTGCCTGCACGAGCTTATTATTCCAACTTCCTGCAAAGCGCTTTGCCCTCCTCAAGCTTGAGTGAAATTTTTCGCGATTCATAATGAAGGCATGAATGGTGAACTTTTGTTTTCATTTCACAACTCTTACGTTTGTTTTCTGCTAAGGTTTGTACATATGTATTGAGTTGTTTATGTGGAGACACGAGTCAATGAGCCTTTCAAATTTTCTTACCTCCTTTTCTCTACATGGCGCTATCCTTTCAATTTTCCGTCAATATGTTTACGGCCAGGCGAATTTGTTATAAAAGTTTTCGTTCTCATTTGATGGAGTGGAAATTCCCTTCACTGTATTGTTTTTGTTGTAAAATTGGATAGTACTCGTACATACAGTGTCTGCCATAAGCAATCAGAGGACTGAATGATTCCCAAGATGAACAATACGATAGGATCATCTCTTAAATGATTTGTTGGAAAAATACAACTTGACCTATTTAAACAACGCCTGGAAAGACTGGCTTTGACTGGCTTTTGAGCTGACCAAACCTTATCGAGACTTTAGAGTAATAAAGTTTTCCTAGTAATTTTGGGGGGCACTGTATAGGCAGTGTAGGCGTTCCATAGCGATTCCCAAAATAAAAAAGTGAGTTAAATATCAGGCAATAAATTAGAAAACATTGTTAATTTTTGCTAATTAATGAGTAATTGAATTGAAATATTTGACTTGCTAACAAATCAACGTGATGTGTAGAAGGGCGTTAGACTAGAGTAGGGGTCGATTAATTTGTTGGGGTATGTTGTTAAATCACTTCGTAAATCTTCGATATAACAAGCAATTTACTATTCTGAAGGTTTGATGTAGCCATATCTACAACCGTCGGACTCGTCTTTTATTCTATCTAAGAGTATTAGAGAAAATCTATGAATTACGATTTTTTAGAGATATCACGTGATATTTGTTTTTATTAACTGCAAATGCACTTCAAAATCTGTCACGAAACCTTGCCCTGCCAAGTTATGACACACTTTCGATACCCTTTTTGTGATTGTGTTTCTAACTCGAACCCAGTTTACTAATTATAGCTCTACTATGACAAATATTGCCGACAAGTGGGGTGAAGGACATTAGAAATTTGGTTTGGATTCTTTCTTGTGAGCCATAACCGATACATGCACTGAGAAAAATTAGTTAAGAGACAGAGAAATATGCAAACCAATAAAGTAACTATGGGTGCAGCTTAAAGTACCTAAGTTCGGTAACCGGGGTTGGACTATAAACTCACAAATTACAAAAAGAAAATACATCAAAATCCCCCTGAAAAATATGTGGATTGTCAAAATTCGCGAAAAAAATTAAAATCAGCTGGCCTATTAACACGACCTGTATTATTAAGCGTGTTCCAATTAAACAAAAACCCAGAACTGTATAAAATTTTGCATGTAAATGCAATAACAACGCTGTGATCCTGATATTTTTCTGGATCAATTTCGGATGCGTGTGATCCGTGTAGTAGCTCTGTTCGTTTTGTTTTTTGTAGTAGATTTTTTGACAGACAACCCTTACGCAGCTATTGGATCATGTTATAGTTGGTCTTCGGCAAGGTTTATAAATACAGGTTGCGTCGCCAGAAGCTTGGTGTGTTTGCTATTGTTGTTGAAATTTGTTTCAGATGTCAAATGACTATCAAATCGCTTTGGTTTGTTTACAAATAAACACAAGCAAAACAGAAAAAATTTCAAAATGAAAAAAAAATTAAACAGCTGTTCAATTGCTGTCACCTGTCTTACTTCACGATGGTCTTCGGTTGTTGCAACTGCTCTGATATCGGCAACTGCTATGATATTGCATGCTCAGTGCTGCAACTTTGTTGCAACTGTATTAGATCTATCGCACTGTTGAGAAGAGAAACCAAACCAATAGCCAAATGCGAAGCTATTCGGATCTACTGCAAATTTTTGAATGAAAGGAAGCAAAATATTAAAAACTGACAACTCGGAAGTGACAAGTTTACACTTTATTTTAAAAGTAAATTTCAAACTTTGCAAAAGAAAATGTAGTAATGAATTTTTCCCGTGTGCACACAAATATTTAATACATTCTTACAATTGCACATTAGAGGGAAAAATCCAAATTTTTATTATATATTAAATTTACATTAATATAAGCATGTTTATGTATGTATGTATGTATGTGCAAGAGTGGTTTTGCATACTTGGGTCGTTTTTGGTGAAGTCAAGACAAAAACGGTAATAGACTAGCAAAATTATCGTGCATGACAGCAATCAAAGTGAACAAATGGAATATAAAACAAACTGAAATCAAATAGCAGTCAATTTCAGGGTCACTTGACTTTCTGTGTCCTTTGTTGTGTACATGGCAACGAACTATCAAACCTGTAAAACTGCCAAAATTATTCAAATGCTCATATCGGTTACCATTCATGCAAAAATTTAATTTTGCCATTATTCCATTGCCATTTGGCAAACAGTTGTTGTCGTCTTGTTTTAATCATGGAATATGCATATTAAAGCTGAAGACGCGCACCTCTTAAGAAATACCCCAAGAAAAAAAAAACGATTAAACGAAAAAAAATTTCTTGAGTGTTTTTTATACGGAGTTTTGGCATTTATTGAGAGGTACGTAGTAAGCTTAACTAGCATAGTACGGTAATGCACTAAACTTCAAAAAAGAGTTATGGTGTTATTCTCGGCTCCCTTATCATCTACAAACGAGGTGGTGACAGCTGCAATGACTACTGGAATTTATTGGAACAATTGGAATTTACTATAACTATTGTCAGTAGTCACGATGACAAGCTCCCCCAGAATAGGGTGATTAATGTGTTTCTATAATGATTTGTAAGATTAGGGTCTCTCTTTTCGCCTTTACTTCTTTTTTCACATTAATTTTACCTGTTTAAAATGTATTTTTATGTGTCAGCCGCACTCCTGTAAAAACTTTTTATTTCAAACTTCTTCCCGTTTATTTATTTTAGGTTTTAAGTTTGAAATAGCTCCGAAATGTAATTCAAATTGTATCTTATAATAGTATAAAAAAAGTGTAGCACTGTAAAATAGTTTTGTGAAATTGTTGTGCTAGAATAAGTTGTCAAATAAAATACAATACATCAAGAGAGTGCAGTAACCGGCCCCCCTTTTTAAGCATATTTGCTTATAAAACATAACCAAGTCTTCAACAAAAGCCAGTTCACCATTTACAAAATTTCCCATCTGACTTTTCACTAGAATCAACAATGCAGTGAAAACGCGAAAAAAAACTACTTTTTCTGAAAATGTATATTAAATTTTTTCACAGTCCGGTAACAGTGCTGATCCCAACGATGAGCGATAGTTGACTTGCCGATAACAAATATTCCCATCTCTACTTAGCGTTACCTTCATACTACCATTCCTCATTCAAAGAAAAAGACGTTTAAGTAGTGCACGGTTGCGAATTCAGAGTGGCTAATAAAATATAATTATTCTACAAGTTTTTGGGTGAGTTTTAAATATAAGAATAAGTTTAATGTTTAATTTCTACATTATATTACTGAGAGGTTTGGAATTTCCATTGTATATATGCAATTGTTTCGAACTTGAAGTTTATTGGAAACTTACCTTAAATTTAAAGTACAGTAGGTCCTTTATATTGGGTAATGAATTTATTTGATATAAAATGCTGAGTACTTTATTATAGCTTTCGTTTATTGAGTGGAGTTTAAATATAAATTTGTTTATTGTGTTTAGTTGGTACCATTTTACGAGACTGTTCAATGGCCATTTTTCAGAGAGGGGAATGAAAAAACTAGTTTGACTCTATCAGTTATGCCCCAAAAATGGGACCTGTTCCATTGTTACTATGTGCCGAAAAACATTTTAAGTGGATGCTTGTAAACATGCCTTCGGATTATTGATAACGAAGTGGAGACGCGTCTTCTGACACCCCTATCGGCAATTTTTCGATGAAAAAGATCTCCAGGTAATCGTTGCGGTGGACTACCGAGCGCTAATATTTACACAAGAATGTCGGGAGGGGTCTCAAAAGACGCGTCTCGGTCCCAGGATCACGAATATAACTCCGCTCAACCGATATTTTTAGTAGTTTGCGAGATATTTGCAGTTAAAGTTCAGAATTTTCTGTCATTTTCATGTGGTTGTTGTAATCAGAATACCCTGTGAGAAAAAAGTGGCACGCGGAAGGACATCACCGTGGCGGTAGCCACGGCTATGGCACACACCCGGAGTTGGAATGGCGTAGCCCAGGGTTATTTTTTGAAGAGAGCCGCAAAATAATGAAAATATCGGTTGAGCGGAAATATATTCGTGATCCTGGGACCGAGACGCGTCTTTTGAGACCCCTCCCGACATTCTTGTGTAAATATTAGCGCTCGGTAGTCCACCGCAACGATTACCGATCTCCAAACCGTCCTGTAAAATGGTACAGTTTAGTTTGATAAAGTACAGTTTTGGAAATTTCCTTTGTAAAGTGTTAAAAACTCGAACGAGTACAGTTTCAAAGACGATTTGTCCGCGATTTTAATATGTACATATACATATATCTATACACACTTGTTTATGGTTTTATATAAAAAAGATTTTAAGTTGTATATATGTATACATATGTATATATGTATATTCGCGCTTAAAAAGATTTCTTTGAAATTGTGTCTTGAAACGTCTTCGAGCTGCATATGAAAAGAGATTGGCAGCACTACTGGCGTATATTCGAAAAGTCAGCGAAGCATTGGTCGCACTGAAACGACGTGGCATGACATTTCCAATTGGAGTTGTCAATTTTTATTTATAGTGAAAGCTGGCTGCCAATATTTCATTTCTTAATCAGAATTATCAAATAAACGTTGCTTTTTTGTGAAAAGAAAAATGTCTTACAATCTATTTGGCGTAGTTATTTTGTGCTTTTTCATTGGCACTGCATTTGCCACCGGTTGCACTAGTCCCAAAGTGAGTGTAACCTCTTTCAGCACTCAGGATGCCACAATTCTCACACAAGTAGCGCATATTGCCGAATTTACATTAAAATGTGGGAACAACGTCGAACCAAATTTATTTGCAGAATTTCCATGTGGAAAAATAGTACCAGTTGCAAAGATAAGTGATGGAAAATACCAAGTAAGTATTTTATTACAAATTCGACTAATATGCTTTGTTGTATGGGCGTACGTATGAGGCATTAGTGATGTGGCACACTTGTTACATCTGCATTTTTTTATTGTTATAGGTAAGCTGGACAAATGACATCAAAAAGAGCGGTGGAGGTAGTGTAGTACTGCGTTTATTCGACGATGAGGGTTATTCTAATGTCCGCAAAGCGCAACGTGATGGCGACCAAGTAGCCAATGTCAAATCTTTAACCGATATTACTGTAGCTACGCAGGGTGCATACAAAGGTCCTTGGGTTAAAGCAGAGTTAGTAGCAGCATTGGCTGTTGGTGGTATTGCTTACTTTGCTTTCACAGCTAAAAGTAAAGTGCAAGGTTAGATGCACCATGCACTTGTGTGATTAGTATGTAGACTTTGAATGAAATTCATTCAACTTATGAAAACTATCTATATAGTTAAATTGTGAATTTTTTTTATGAAACATCAAAAATAAATGAAAATGGATGCCAATTTTATGCACTTAATTTTTAATGGTAGGAAAAAGAAAATTAAAAATTTACCGTAAATATTTTTAAATATAATTTTTTATAATGATTTACCTTCGGCTTTTTGCTGGAAGTGGGTCTGTGACAGTCCAATTGTGGCATTTTAAAATTCTTTTGGTTCATTTAAAATTGTCTTAAAATTTATTCTGAGTATCTTTTATTAAATACATTCTAATATATTTACATTTCAACTACTACATACATTTATTATAAATATTTTAAATTTGCACCCTATTTATTAGTTACCATTCATGGTAGCATCTTCATCAGATGATATATCAATCATACTCTCTACACGTGATGGCGACATCACATAAACAAAATGCTCCGTTGGTCCAGTATCCGCAACTGGATTACTGGGTATCATATTAGCACCATCCGGTGGTGATGGCGATGAGTCCATACTACAAAATTTACCAGCATGCGAATCGTCATTTGACGGCATACCACCACATTCATTTACATTCTCCAATTCCAATTCAATATCACTAACTATACGCATACAACGCATTTTGGCAAGCGATTGAAACTTGGTTGGCATGGCGCGTACCATGCGAGCCAAGCTCAAGAAGAATAATGTATTGGCATCCAGATCACGATTTGCCTGCAATATTGCTGAAATATCGACCTCAGCACGATCGCTTGTTTTGCGCGTCTTTGCAGGAGGTTGCTGATTACAATTAGTATTACTTGTATTGTTGCTATTGGTCCCATTATTATTAGACGACTGAGTGGCGCTAAAACTCAAATTGATGGCTGTTGTTTGTGGTGATGGCTGAACTCTGCGTATTTTCGATATAAGTGGAGGATTAATACGTGTTGATGGCGCTGTACTAGTTGTTGCTGATGTTAGGTTATGAAACAAACCAATAGTTGGAGCGCTTAATTCCTTTTTGAATGTATCTGCCGAAGCAAATAACTGTGGCTCAATAATAAGACAACCAACATTACTAGCCGCACTACTCGCTGGCATTAGTCCCGTAGGTTTTGGTACATTAGCCAATGGAGGCAAAGGAAATATTTGTGCCGGTGGCATATTTGTAGGGCCCATTGTTGAGATGGGACCTAAAATAGGTTTCTGTAATGGTTGTATTGGTGGCAATTGTACCGTGGGTAATGACGGTACTGGTAGCACAAGTGCACCGGCATTTGAAGTTGCCGGTGGCAAAACACTGCAATTGGTGAAAGCGGCAGCAACTGAGGCGACTGCAGCAGCAATGCTACTGCTACTTGGAGCAATGCAATTGATAGCTGCTGAGCTGTTGGGTGAAAAAGCAGCACTTGCAGCAGGTGTGGAAACTACAGCTGAAGTGGGGAAATGTGCGGGTATTGGATTGGGAGTTGTCAATGGTAAAGCAGTAACCGTTGTATTTGTGGTTGTATTAGTACAAATAGCCGGTGGAATTGTAGCCACAGTTGCTGGTTGGGTAACTGGATTAATTGTTGTACTAGTGGGCATTGCTGGTGTTGCCGTGTTAAATTTTAAATCCTCATCTGAAGAAGAATTCGTTGCGGCTTTAGTTAATACTTGGAAACCAAAATCACATTCTGTATCTTCTGTATCTTCATTTGTTTTGTGACTGTTGCTGCTGTTCGAGTTACCGTTCGAATGCCTAAAAAATGGTATATGTTTAGTATAGCTTTTAACCGTAAGAGAAACAGTATTTCAAATAAACATACCTCCCAGGTCCCTGATAGGGTTTCAGAAAGTCCATATGGTCGGCGTGGGCCCAATACTGATATTTCTTCGATGTTTTTGTGCCAATGCGAAATGAACGCAAGTATTTGGTATAACTGTCTCGTAGATTCTTCCATTTTCGTTTGGACGCATCTGTGAAATAAAAAAGATGTTGATATTACTTGTTGCCATAGAATAGATGTCTTAGAATAATTTTTGTTCTATAAATAAACCGGTTTTTTACTACTCAGAACCGTTTGCATGACTTGGGTGGCGTCTTAAATTTCCGCCCGTGAATATAAAAAAAAAAAAACAAATAAATTGCACGCGGCCTCGTACCAGCTCGTGGCAGTAAGGGACTGCCCATATACCCAAATTTTTGGAGAAAAAGTTTCAGTCCATACAAAATGGTCGTCTTTAACACAAGTGGGCATCTTAACATGTATGCAGTTGCGTTTACCCGGCTTTCTTACTATGCATCTGTAAGTTTGATTAAGCATTTGTATATGTGAGTAAATAAATGAGTATCGACGCAACGGGCTCATTTAAATTTTGCACAACCAACTGATAATATGAACACAGATACATACATTCATACATATGTCGGCTTATATACCCTGCAGTTAAACAACAAATTGGTCAGTGGTAGTGATTTCGTTGTCCCCGGAACTTTGGTCCAAATGTTTTCAGTCGTTTCTCACAACAGGTACACCTGTTCTTTGGACATATTCGAACCACCAATTTGCAAGGGTTTATGTTTGCCATCTTAGTTGTTTTTGTAACCGCACCAGGTATCAGATCGACTGAGCACTTATGGGCAATGATTTCAAATCGTAATTGTCTCATGTTGAACTTTCATACAGCTCCTGTTCTATACGACGAGCCTTATCTTTTTTCTTTTTTTTTGGTTCAGGGTTAGGGGTATTCATGTGAGGGAGTTTCTAACCAATAGCTTTGACTACAGGGTATATTTACATGAGCAGACATAAGTATGTGTGCATTCTCATGGTTGCGCTTCCACAGAGCTTGGCCTATCTTCTCGATTCAGTCGTTTCTCACTGAGGTAGTGGAGTGTTCACAACGGATGTACTTTCAGTTTGCTAATAACCTACTTTATGTAAGTGTTTTATGAATTTATAAGTTTTGAAAATGCATTTGTGCTTGAAGTTATTTCAAACCGTCATTATATTAAAGCACACTGAACAATTTTTACTGAAACATTTATAGTTGTGCATGTAACCTACGCCGGCTTTTTGAAAGATGCTAATATTGTACAGTGCAGTCGGTGTAAAGTGAATGTAATTGTTGCATAGGCTCTTCACAAAATTGAAATTGTTCATATTAGCAAAATCATATTCGATATATGTACATATGTATGTATGTTAATACATGCATAAAGATAACAGGGCGGGGAATGGTGGCGGTGTCACACCTATTGTTGTAGCGCTACTTAGCCCTACCTAGGTAGTCAGTATCTTACCCAGTAGTATCATCAAACTCTTCTAACGGAAGTCCTAGAAACCTAGCGGCTTCGACAGGGGTGGACCAGAGGGATATGGGTGTTAGAAGAGTAGGCTCGGTTGAGCAGACAAAAAGTTGGTTAGTATTATGGGGGACAAGCCGCATGCCGGACAAACATTAGGCAAGTCGGGGTTCAGTCTGGATAAGTAAGAGTTTAACCTATTACAGTATCCAGACCGGAGTTAGGCCAGCATCACCCTTGTCTCCCTAGTCAGTTCGCGCTCCTCTTCGGCAACGGGTGGTGTTGTTGCCTGAAAAACGGCGTTCGCTGGGAGAGAGCTGTCACGCCTATTAAAAGTTTCTTCTTGACATAGCAAAATATATTAGCCAGTCTAACATGATCCGCTTCCACGAATATTTCCTATTATACATATTCCGTAACGATGCTTTTTCAAATAATTTGTGCAAAAGTGGTCGTTGTCCTTAAGTGAATTTGAGTAACGGATAAACCAAAATGCCAAAAAAATTTGGAAAATTCAAAAAAAAGGTGAGAATTTTCAAATTTGAGTATTCTACAATACTTTAATAATAGTTAAATAATAGTAAGTGCAACTTTTAAGGCTCTAAAAAATTCGGTAGATTTTTGGCAATTTTTTGTCGACTTAGTATTGGGTATTTTCTTCCATGCATTATGATTTACTATGAGCCTGGAGGCTTGCACTTTATGAGACTAGAACTAAAATGGCTACAAAACTGTATTCTCGAAAATCATTTCAAAAATACTTGCTTCAAATTTTTCAAGGGTTTTTTAAATGTTTAAAAAATTTTATGAATTATTATATTAACTTAAAAACAAAACACCGGTTATTTATGTGTTTTACGAAATTGAAACTGTTTACATTAACGATTTGTGTTTTTGTTTACATTTGATATTTCATCTTACTTCTTCCAAATTTGACAAACCCTACACAAGTATCATTTTCTAATTGCATACACTTCCTTCACTTATTTATTTATCTCGATCTTAATTCTTTCGCTTTTATTTATTTATGTTCATGCATATGTACAAATATTTAATATGAAATGCGCGGTGTTGAATTGCTAAAACTACAGCGAAAATGTACGACTTTATTATATGCCTTGGGAAGGAAAGTAGTTTAGCGAGGGGGTTAAATTTTTGCGGACGTGATGAAAAATCTAAAATGCCCGTAGTTGTTTCGTGTACTTTAAAAGTGGTGGTTCTGAAAAAAATCAACAATTTCAACTGGATGAGTTGTAAACACATCCTTAAATTTTTCTTTAATTAGTTAAAATACTGAAATAGGACTTAGCAAAAGAGGAGTGAGTATCAAGATAAAAATAGCGATATACATATGTATGTACATATGTACTACATAACACTAAATATATTTTACCATAAATTCAATAATATCTCATTGATTTGAATTTTTTTTAAATTTTGGGCAGTGTCATCAATAGTGAGTACCGGTTATGAACCCGCTTTTCCCTTGTCATACATGCCCGACTGTCTCAGGCAGCGCTTTGATATGACAGGTGAACCTTCTGGGTCATCTAAGCGCCCACCCCCTATCCAGACCTGTTAAATAATGATCACTAATCGTGATGATTACCGATTTGATTGAATATTTTCTTGAGGATCCATTTAATTATTGCTTAAATTTTAATTAAAAATACATAATTAAAAAAATCATGATTGCTTACGATTATCAAAAATAAAAAAAAAATTTAATTTTTTTTTGACTTATTCTTATTCTTTATTTTTTTTTCCTTTTTTTAAACTTATTAATATTTTCTAATCTTTTTTTATTATTTTTTATTTTAACATTTTTTTTGTTTTTTTTTTTTTTTGATTTTTATAATTTTTAAAAATTATTATTTTTGATTTTTTTTTTAGCAATCGTAAAAAAATCACGAAAACAATTATCAATTTAAAAATCCGTTTAATCAATTGTTTACTAATTAGTGATTTAGATATGCTTATCACCAGCGCTTTTGCGAAGATTCGCTTCAAATACTTTACTACTACTCTACTTTTTGAACTGAGTTGCCACATATCACTTTAAACATCCAAGTTAGTGAAGCTTACAATCGAATAACGGTAAATATTTCCACGCCCTAAAATAGTAAAATTCTAAATCCACCATTGCCTCTCTACACAAACAAACACACACACACATGTATTAACATTATTTAATTTGCATTCTTTTCAATTTCAATGTTGACCGTCTCTGAATTGCATTGCTACTCCATTTGATTGATAAAATTTAACGCGAGTATTTTCGCGCTCTTATCAAATATACATACATATGTACATACAATGTACACATTAACAGATGATTCTTATTACACCTTTCATAGTGTTCTTGACATCGGGAATTTGTTTTTTTTTTTCGTCCTCAATCAGCGTGCGGTTTATATATTTTATACTTCCATTAATACTTGTAGATATTCGAATGTTAAGAAACATGGATTTATGTTAGGAAAATTTTATAGGTATACCTTAAATTTCCTGAGCAACATAAATATGTATGCATGTGTGTACATATGAATGTATGTACATATGTATGTATACGTGCTTTGTTTGATAATATGTTGAGGGAGTAAAGGTTAAAAAGGCGCGTATATGTAGGTTAGGGTGATCATTCAATTTTTTGGCTGGTGGTGTGCTTTTAGCTTACATATGGATGTACATAGGTGAGCCAATACGGAAGCCTTACTAAAGTTCCAAGGGAGCATTTAAGGATTAAGGAACTAAAGGCAGTTACCTTCGTCGAATACGCACCGTTTGATGCCTCCTTAGCACAGGTAATATTAGTGTGCAAAGTCCGCCGGCTGAAAAAAAATCTGCTTCTGCCACAGGCTAATGTGTACAGCTGTGTTCAACATAATAGTAGTGAAATTAAATTGGATATAATTCGACGATATACATAAAAAGAAGCTCTATTTTTAATGATTTTCATTTAAAATATTGTAAATTCCATAACAGAACCCACATTAAAAGAAGTTTCAAAGTACAGGAAATTTAATTAAACTTTAAATATTGTCCATAAAAATCTTTTAAGCTTTTACCAGAATTTCTAGTTTACAGTGTAGTAGATAAATCAATTTTAGTATAAAATTCCAAGTCCCTGAATTTTGAGAATTTTTTTCGACAAGGATGTTGAGTTATTACTTCCATACAACGCATGTAGGAAAATAAATTTTATATACATATGTATGTACATATGTAGAAAAAAATACCCAACATTTTTGACAAACAAAATTCAGGCAAAATTTTGAGATCTTTCTTACTGAATGAGCGATAAACCTGCGTACTAATATTTTCTAAAATTACAAATCTTGAATTTTGGTGTAAATTCTTAAAAGAGTTTGAATCACTTTTCTGAACTTTGTGTGAAGTTTGAAATTACTTTGTATGTGGTTTCTGTTATAAAATTTGCTAAATTTTAAATATAAATTATTAAAAACAGAGCTTTTCTTTGTTTCGGCGAACGATATCCAATTTGGTTGAGGAGCATTGCTCGAATTTTTTATTTAATTTTACTACTATTGTATTGAACACAACTGTAATCAAGTATGTTTTTATATGTAGTATATACATACATACATATGTATGTACAAATGTACATTAATGGTGGCCGGTGGGATTTTTTTCCAAAGTTGATCACCTTAATGCCCATATTCATTTATATACAAAAATATTTATGTAAACATGTATGTATGTATGTATGTACATGTTCATAAACCACATATGTATGTACCTATGTATATGTATTTATGTATGTTTGCCAGTTTATTACTCCCTATGAATCCCTGCATAAATCTGCATAGCCATTGGGAGCGCTCAAGAAATGTGCCGAATATGTGAGAGACTTCTAACAAATCGAGAGTGCGCAAAATCGTGAGTAAGCTGTATTGTTAGTTGTTTACAGGGTGTTGTAGTGGGCAGCTGACACTAAAGGCAAATAGCATTCAGCGTAATGCGACGGCGCAACTCGTTTCCATCAGGTGATTTATAGGTGTAAACAAGGCAAATTAGGACAAATAGATACACACGTATTTACATATGTTTGTACATACATATGTATGTATGTATTTAGGTAAATTTTCCACTATTCTGATGAAATTTAAGGATCAGGCGTACGAATAGAGGCGAAGGGTGTCAAAGCAAATACAACAGCATGTACATATGTATGTACATATGTATGTATGTGTGTATGTACTTATGAAATAAATACGTATGCACTTTTTTTCTTTCCCCTCGCCCAGTGAAATCATCGTTGAAGACACAAATATGTATTATACTACATATGTATTGAGATTAGGGTGTTTTCCCATTATTTGGAAATTTAATACGTGTAAAGTCCACAACAAAATGTACAGAATTGCGCAAGCTGTGCTGTTTTGGAAAAGTCTTCGTACATAACTCTTTTTTTAACTCAAAATGTGTTTTGAAACAAATTCTAAGAAAAGTTCAGAAGATTAAAATTTCAAATAGGTCAATATATCGAGTCCTAAAGCAAATTTAGTTTAAGCAACGAAAATAAAATTTTACATGAGAAGGCTCTTCACTGCGGCGGTCAGTTGCGGTCAACCGTTCTTCTATCCACATCCTTGTGTCCACGCAGCTCTTTATCATTTTCTACATACATATGTACATATGTATGTATGTATATGTATGTACATAGCTTTTCTATTTGGTTTCGCTCTCGACGTTCTTGCGCTAAACCACCCATCCCCATCCTGCTGCAAACAAAACATCAAATGTCCGTTTGGTGTATAAACAAGTGAGAGTATTCGACGTGAGAGCATGCACATTAGGCTGCTCATTATTCCACAAGTCAGTTTTCCATGGAAACAGTATCTTACTGTGAAAGTTCTGCCTGCGTTGGTTCGACCTTCTTTATTTTATAATACATAAATGTAAATAAAAAAATTATGTGAGCTGGCATGGCTAAAATGACTCAGCTCGTCGTCATTATCGTTTTGGTATATCTACATATGTACATACATATGTACTTATTGGCGGGTCCTTCTCTATTTGAAATTCAAAAAACCCAATATAAGTTGATTACGATTAAATCAAAAAAATTAATAATAAAAAAACTAGGTCTGTGCGATTAATTGATTAATCAAAATTTTTATTATTCATAATTTCGATTACTCAATTAATCGATTAATTGCGGTTTTTGATTAATCAAAAAGGGTGTTTACTCGATTAATCAAGATTTTGATTAATCAAAAAGAAAATTAATTGATTAATCGCCTTTTTGAATAAAATGATCAATCATATATTAAAACGGCACAAATTTAGAAGTTCCTTGATACTTCAACCATTTGTTGCATCTTCGACATTTTGCCCAATCGCGATCGGATATCTCAAAGTTTTCTTAAATTTGTTTATTTTTTAATATTTTGAAGCATGTTTGGTCTTTATTTTTTTTATTTTCAGCTATTTCAAGGCAATCTTTCATATAAAAAAATGAGTAAATTAATGAGTTTTTGATTAACCATTTTTGAAAATACTCGAGTAACGCTCGTTTTGATTACTCATAATTTTGATTAATCAAGTAAACAATTGACTAAAAATTTGATTAATCAACTTACTCGATTAATCGAATAAAGGCACAGCCCTAAAAAACCCAAAAAAAAATTATAAAAAATTGTATCAAAAAAAAAAAAAACACTAAACAAATTGTTTGATTACTTTTGATTATTTTTCATTATTTTTAATAATCACGAAAAATCATATTTTCTTTGATTATCTTTTAATTGGAAAATAATAATTCAAAATTTAAAGTAATGGTAATCAATCATTAAATGGTTTCTAAGGAAAATAATCAATCAAACCAGTAATAATTAAGATTAGTAACCATTATTAAGCAGGTCTGATCTCAACTATGAATAATAATAATATCCAATGAATTCCATGCTCTACCTGCAATTTTCTCTTCTGAAATGGACATTTTTTTTTGCGTCTGAAGTAAACACGCTAATATACATACATATGTATGTACATATGTACATAGTATATACATACATACATACATATGTATATATGTACATATTATGTGTGTTTCAGCCTACGTTTTGTGCGCTGTTTTAGAGTTTGGTTTGTTTTGCTCCGAACAGCTCACCTCTCTACTCCCCCTATGCTAAGCCAACGTCGTGTGGTGTGACATTCGCCAGAGGATGTTTCTTTGAGGTTGTTTCTTATATACATACATATTTATGTACGTATGTATGTATGTGTGTGAGTACATAAATATTTATGTGTGTACTTCATGTTCTTATGTGGGGATCCCACAGCAAATTCTACACACATATGTACATATGTATGTTTGTATGTATGTATGTATGTATTTCGTAAACTCTGCAAAGAAGAACTTCAGAAAAGGGAATGCACGAAATCGTTTTTGTTCCTTTTATTTTGATCCTTTTTTTCAATCTGCATATTTTCTTAGATAATATTCTCATAATATTGTTCTGTGTAATGAATTTAACGGGGCCAATACGTCCATAGCATAGTACGTCCTTTCATAAAAGCCGGTTAAGCCTAATCGGTGATTAATTTGACAGCTAACCGTACAAAATACGTCAATTAAACTCCGGTTAGCGGCTACCGGCTTTTATGAAAGTGGCCCTTAAGTTTGTTCTTGGAAAGGCTGATTAGCCTTTAATAACTACATGCATATGTATGTATGTACGACGGCCAAAATGAGAATTATGCATTTTTAAAGCTACATGCATACATACAAATTAAACAAAATTCTAACTTAAAAAACGAGAATTAAAAAAAAGTCAATATACATGTATGTATGTATGTACATAGAAACAAAAATTCAAAAATTTAAAAAATAAATTAATTTAAATAAAAATGTATATGAAAAAAAAAATTATTTTAGAAAAAATGAAAAAAAGATTTTAAAAAGAAAAATGTAATTAAAAATAAAATTTGAATTTTTCTTTTTAAAATAAATTTTTTTTTTTTCAATTAATTTATTTTTTCAATATTTTTGTAATTTTGAATCTTTGTTTTTCAATTGGAATTTTGGTGAATTTACTTTTTTTAACTTAGAACTTTTCTTAATTTGAATCTTTTTTGTTAAATTTTAATTTTTTTTTTTACAAAATTGAAGTTTTCAGTTCAAAAATTTTCAGACAAAAGTAACTAGCGTCGATATTATGAATAAAAAACGGCCAAAATTATACATTATTTATAGTTATTTTTACTCATCACTAAAATGTGCAACAAAAAAAGCAAAAATACGTGCACCAAAACGGAAATTTTTGTTCATTGAATTCAAAAAAGTTTCCCCAAATGGATTTAGAGATTTTTACGCGTCTTCTAAAATTCTGTTGCTTGGAGTGGTATTCTGTTGTGATCAACGGTGACACACTGGCGCTCAAAGTGTTGAATACACTACATATACATACATACATACATACATATGTTTGCTATGTACAAGCCTAATACATTAGTTGTATACATATGTATGTATATACAATACCTACCAACAGACAAGCCAATCTCCTCTGCAATCTGCGACCAAACCTTCATTTTCACTTCAACATTTTTGTAATCGGGATTGTGAGTATTGTAAACAACGTCATACTTCTTAACGATTTCGATGAATTCCGTTGTGTTATCGGAAGTTGTCGACGATTCACTAGCACCGCGCGGGGTTTTCATTTTCAATTGTTAATTTTTTTTATTTTTTGTTATTCAAAATGTCGGCACACTGAAAAGTGCTTGTGCTCACTGGGATATTTTTTTATTTTTTTTTGTTTTTTATCAGGCAATCACCACTTTATATATTTTCATGATCAGCGGTCCTAGCAAGTGACAAAGCTGTACAATCACACGCACTTCCTTCGTTTTTGGTATGTTATTAGGCGTTATTAGCGAGAGTATACCGTACACACATATGCCACATACATATGTATGTATATGTGTGTGTGTGTATATTTGTTTATTGTTGAATTTGATGGTCTTCACAGCACAACTCAGACCGCAGTCAGCAAGTATCGATTGCTTGAAGATGGCAAAACGGCAAGAGCAGCAGTGGTTGGTTATGCTATGCTGAGAGATCGCCGCTCGACTGGTTGACGGACAATGGCAATAGCTCCATTGCTGTTGGTATATTACTTCAGTGCGGCAACAAAAGTTACGACGACTTGCTGTGAAGCGATGGCAGCTGCTGCACCACCGCAAAAATCCAAAAACGACATAAACAATACCGTTCTTTTAGTTGTATGCTTTCAACGGCGTTCACTGCTGCACGTATCGTACATATAAATATATGTATGTATGTATGTTTGTACAGTAGAGCGTCTATATGTACAATGTTGCAAGTTAACTGCATATAATATACATATGTATGTACGTATGTATGTTTGTATATAAGATCCGTTGTATATATACTATATATGTATGTATGACGGCGTTAACTGGTATGCACACTGAGTGGTTTATTTGTTTGTATGTAATTATTTTCCTTTATTTATACATATATGTACATAATTTTTACATACATATGCATATGTAAATGCGTATTCATATATATATAATCACGCACACTATGTATGTATGTACTAAATAAGCGCTCCCGTTTTATTGATACCGCACTTGGCACTCAAGTCAGTCACCGCACTACTAAACGTCGCTGTGCTGAATTTATCCGTACCGACACGACCGCTCCGACAAATGTTGGACACTTGAATGAGCTGAGCGCACGTACATCCACCGCGCAACGGTTCGACAGATACGAGCAAACAGAGCACAGAGCCACTGACGGCACAGGGAACACACAAACAAAAACAAATCAAACGAAAAAAAAACACACAAAAGCAGCGGCGGTGACAGCAACAGAAACAGCAACAGCGGCATCAACATCCAACAGTAACAGGCTGCAGAAGGCAACCAAAGCCACGCAGCATGGCAGGCGCAGAGGCAGGCAGGCAGGCAGGGAATCAAGCCAAGCAACGATGTCAGTGACGACGACAAAAAGGCGGCCACCAACAACTCACACTACCATACCATACCATATTAACCAAAGCTATCAGGCGCAGCAGCGTCATTGACAACGGCAGCGTGAGCGTCAACACAACAAAAGTGCCACAATAAAACAGTAAAAGTAGAAAATGTATGTTGGGTGGTGGAAAGCGGCGGGCAAACTGACAAGAAGGCAGCAAGTCAGGCAAATAGCAATTGGAATAGTAGCAGCGCACTTCTAAAAAAAAAAACAAAAAAAGGTGGAAACAACAACAACAAGAATATATCAACATGCATATGTACATATGTATGTACATACCTAATGCTTTGGCGAAGGCTTTATCCAGCACTCAGTGCCAGCAGCGGCACATGATTATGATGTTAACGAAAATGTGGATGATGATGATGATGATGATGATGATGGTATTGATGTGGATTGCAGCGGTTCTGGAAGTAGCAGCACAATAAGCATTCGCAAATTACACAGGTGATTATGCAGTATATGCTTATGAAGCGTATTGTTTTTGTTGTAGCTGAAACGCATCTTCGTTCAATTTAAAGAAGTGATGTTTGCCAACTCTAACAATCGAGGACACGATCATCAACGGTTGAATAGTTTTCAAACCGCACAAAATTAAAAATCATTGCGCGATACGCCCGCGACCCTCCATGGATTTAAGGCACAGGACTGCCACTTTCGACCACACCTGCCCAAGAACCTCAAAAACGGTTTGAAAGAAGCGTTGGCACTGTTTGCTCCTGAAGTTGGTTTGATAAGCACGATCAAAAAGAAACGCTCCACGAGGAGAACTTGAGAAAGCGCAGGCATAAATACGTTTGTTAATATCACATACAGTTATGCTCACAAAAATGGCAACACAGTGAAAGCTTAGGCACCAAACGAGCAGCTCAGATTTGGGATAACTGTTTTTTGTTTTTGTAATTTTAAAATAAACTTTAATAACAAATTGCAGCTGGCGTGATTTACTTACTTTTAACGCTAAGTAAATTTAAAATCAAGTGGCCTACGCTGCCCAGTATGAGCGGCTCTCATTGAAAGCACGAAGAGTTACTTTGTTGGCAACATTAAGCAAGCAATGTAAAACATAAAGGAATATTCAAACTGTATTTCAAAAGCACAATCAGTGGTTATTCAAGTTGAAAACATGGGAGATGATGAGAGGAAGAAAGAAAAGTACAATAAGTTATAAGAAGGGAATGAAAAAGTGAGGAAAGCAACTTAAATGAAGGTGAAGGGAGCGGTAAAACTAACTTAAATGAAATAAATAAAATAATTAAATGAAAGGAAGGAAAAGAAAATGACTTGAATGGACTTTAAAGCAAAGGGAAATATAATCAGAGAAAAGTACAAAACTAAAAGTTAAATAAAAGAGCAATAAAGGAAACAATAAAAAATAATAGTAAAGGGAACTAAGTAAAAGGGAACTAAATAAGTTGTTAATCGCAAAAAGAGAAAACGGAAGAAATAAAATAAAAGTATACGAAGCAGCCACAAAAAAAGGAACGGAAATAAAATTGAAAAAAATTATCGGAAAGAAATGGAAACAATAAAATAAATTAAAAGTAGAGAATGCAGAAGGAAGGAAGAAAGCAAAGAAAATGAAAATATACATATTAAACAAAAGGAACAGCAAAGAATGAAAATAAAATACAGTTCTATGGTTGAAAAACAAAGTACAAACGTTTGAACACTTGCATTAAAAAATTAAAAAAACAAATGTTGGCACCCTGTAAAAACAAAATTATTTTTTTTGGCTGTAATTCTGATTTTCAGTACGTGTAATTTTCAAACGATGTATGTATTTTAGTAATAATAACATTTTTTAATAAGATAATGATGCAAACATGATATTTACATATAACATCATGTAACAATAAGAAAACACAAATTTCCCTTTTGCAACAGGGTGCAGGGAAAAAATATGTTTGTGATAAGCTTTTCTGTATTTACATCGAAGGCGGATCCAGGATTTTGGGAAGAGGACTCCAAATTTTTTTGTATGAAATATCGAGGACAACTTTTATCCACAGTTCCTGAAAATTGTCATTGGATTTCGAAAGGTTCTTGAAAACCCCCCGTGGATCCGCTCCTGATATAAGTACATATATGCATATATACATAATCCTTTCATAGTCGAGCCGATACTGTTAAAAGAACCCAACTTCATGTAAAAAGCAACAGAAACGATGAAGTGAACATTTTACATACACATTATAATCGAAGCGGTATACTGACGCAGTCGCATCAGAGGCAGCAGTAACGAAAGAAAAATGAAATAATGTACAAACAAAGCAGTAGAGGAGCGGTCATATACATATATCCATGCACAAACAATAATACGTCTATAGGTTTATACATACATACAAATTTACACACTGACTCAGGAAAGACAAAACTACACTGCGGGCATTGGACTATGTTGTTGTTGTTGTGGACTATGAGGAATAAGAGCTCTACTGAATTTGTACGTACCGTATGCCCGCACTTTGTTGCGTTCGCCTGCACGAAACACAATAAAACGTCAGCTCAGCGCACATCACTAGCCATGCATATACTGTGTCGTTCGTTCGTACATCCAAAACATACATACATACATACGACGATACGATACAGCAACAACGTTCCCAGGCAAAACGGCAGCCGCACCACCGCACAGCTATACCCATTTATTCGATCAACCGCTAAAGCAAAAGCAAAAGCAAATGACGACAAACAACGACGGACGACCCCATCATTGTAGTTATACCAAGCACTAAATTTAACTAACACAAATCGTCCGACCAAAGCTAGCGCGCTTTACACTGTCCCGGTCGCCATTCTTCGCACCACCGTTCGCTCCATTCAATGCGTGGCTGTTGGTTGTACGCCAGCTAAAGACAACCAGTCAGCCCAGCTACAATATATACAGCCACTATCATTATGGTTGGGTGAAACACGGCACGGCTTGGTACGGTACGGCAAAGTAGGCAAGTCAGCATGTGTACAGTTTCCCCACGTGCCGCCCGCTGTTGTTGGCCGCGGGCAGGCGAAACAGTAAAGTGTATGGCGCATAACGAACTTGTGTATCTTTTTGTGTATGGACATATGTATGTATGTATGTATGTATTTATGTATGCTCGCATGTATTCAGTTGAATCGCGTAAACTTCGCTTCGTAGCTCTTTTATGTGATGTTTGTTATTGTTGTTGCAGCTGTTGTCGTTGTCGTCGTCGTCGTCAAACGTCCCCCATTATCCAGCAGTATCAACGCCAGCGCCACACTTTTCTACTCTTTTGTGCTTTGCGCCTGCCATTCCCCCATACCTCAGCCCATCAAACCACCACCTTACAGCAATGTGTCGCTCAACACATCGCATCCCTCCATATACTAGGACAAGCCGCTGAGCCGCGTTTGTGCATTTACCATGGATATGAGTGCCCACATGCATATATGTATACATATGTACGTACATACATACTCTCGTGTACATATATATAGTTTAATATTTGTTGTATGCGCGCAAGTTTGCTTCCTACTGCTTGTCGAGCGTTCGACCAACCTATCGACTAAGCAGCGAGTAATCCGGGCGACCAACTAACCGACAGACAAATCGTATGACTAAACGACGGCTGGTTACACTTACTGTGTCGTCGTGTCATCGTCATATTCGTCGTCGTTCTTGTTGTTGCTGTTGCCGTGAAAACAGTCAGCACATTCAGCACAATCAAGGAGGCGTCAGGAGGGAATCTAGGCAGCTTTTACTACTGCGCAGGCAATGGAAATGATGTTGGGGGACGGCAAATGACGACGTTGGCTGTTGCTGGTTTTATTTTTGTTACTGCTGATGTTGTTGCCACCGACGTGTACTACATACATACATTTATAGATACATACACACTTGCAAACATACATACATACATATGTATATTCGTTCGGTCAAGCACGTCAGGCAATGCGCTGATTGGCAGCGCAGCTAAGCAGCACTGAAGTTTTATGGTGGTGTGCAAATTTTCTGTTGTTTTGTTATTGTCCATACACTTGCTTGTGATGCACAAACATCGAACAGCAGTCCATCGTTCCATCACCAACAAAACGCGCCCAACATTGCTACCACGTCCCAATTTACAGAAGGTATCGAACGCTATGGCCCTAACTACTTGGCTAGCTTGTTTGGAACGGAATGTACAGAGGATCTTACCCAAAAATGAAACCGTTTTCTTTCCTACCGCTTTGGAGCGCTCGCACATTGTTGGAGTTATCGGTGTTATGCTCCCATTTGTAGTTAATAGTCACGACGATCCTCGTACATAATGAGTAGGCGACATGCGCAACCATATATTTTCTATTTACATATATACATATACAGTGAAACCTCTGCTAACGGACAACTCCATAAACCCGCATACATTCTGGCAGCCATTTTGTTTCACGCCTTCATCGGACAAAAGTAGTAATTATTCATTATTACTGACATGAAATTATGCATTAATTTCACCTTAAAAGCCTAAGCTTTCGCAAACGAGACATCCAAAATCTGTTACTTTAAACTCTGTATGCATTGGGATACCTGTGACACCTTATACATATGTACATATGTATGTATGTATTAATTGGTGACGAGCACTTTTGGCTCTGAGGCATTGCGCGTGATTGGCTTCCTCATCTTCGTTGTAAAAAACCACGATTTGGCTTTACAAAACATAAACTATATCTACGGAATATTTCATAAGCTGATTGCGAATTACAGTAGCATGCAGTGCAAATGAAATAAACGAAAGAAATAACCGTCGCTCAAACAAATGGGCGTAGGTAAAGAGCTTGCGTCTGCATAGTTGAGAGTTTAATCTGTTACAATGTTCAAGACGTTCTCTTCTTCAGCAGATTTGTCTATGTTATTAACTGGGTTGTATCTTTGGATGCCTTCTAGCTTGGCAGCTTGTCAAAAACTTCAATCGTATATGTACTCTTTTTAGCTACATATATAGTTAACGTTTCAATCCCTTGTCCCCTTTTTCTTTTCTCTTTCTACTTCTGCTCCTGACATTGTAGCTTCACATTTGCGTTACGTTATGTGCGTGATGATTTTAGTTGCTGGAACAGTTTTTGCTTACGCTTATTCCTTTAACGTAAATGTTTTTAGTTTTATTTTTTAGTTTGTTTTGTACTTCTTGCTTTAGACTTGTATACTCGTATCACAGATATATGTATGGGATATTCTTACCTCATTTGCTGTGACCGTTGTCCAGTAGAGTATTGTCGTTTCGTTGTTGCTGCTGCTTTAGTCCTCTTCAGTTCGTCCACTGTTAATGGCCAACGTCATTCGTTCTAAACATAAAATTTTGTCGCTTGCGCGAGCTTGCATACTTACATACTTACATATGTACATACACATACATACATATACATATGTACTAAATATACATATACATACATACAAACATACGCATTACATACACATTGCGGCAACTTCACCCTGCCGCTCGATATTTGTTTGGTTTACTTGGTTTTTTGTTGTTGTTTTTTGCTTTTAGTTAACTGACAATGTATGTACGTAAGGCAGTGAACGCCAACGCCGTTGCCTTCGTATCGACATTACCTTCACCACCGCCGCTGCTGTTCAATCGATCCGCTGTCCGCCGCTGCTGTGCTACATTTTCAAATCTACCGCCTCATCCATGCATATTCTCGTATTATTTCAATCTCTTTTCGTGCCTTTGCTTCTCGTGCTGCTCCCTGCTTTATAAAAGGTGTCACATATGTATGTATGGCATATACATACATACATATGTATATGTGTGTGTGTGTGTGCAGTATAAACACTTGAAAACTGTTTTCCTTCTTTCCTCTCGACAACCAACTGATTTCCATTCGCTTCATCACAGTCCGCATATTGGCCCGCGCTTCATATTCACATACAAACATACATACACACTCAGAGTATAGCAACGACGATGCGCGCACTCCACCGCTCGAACTTGCGCGCACACTTCACCTCGCCTCATAACAACCTTTCCTTTGCCAATGTACGTACAATAAGTTTTTTTTTTGTTTTTACTATGCTTCACACTGAGCTGTTTCGTATTTGCGCGCTGCCGTTGCTTGATGTTAGCGGCGTTGTTTTGTTGCTAGTCGCCGAACGATTTTGCTTTTATGCTTCTGTACGTTTTGTGTGCGTCGAGTAGGTGCTGTGGCTCAGGTTTTTTTTTTGCCTCATTGTTTTTGCTTTGTGCATTGGTTTGCTTCTGCACGTCTCACCATTTCGCCTACACAAGCGCGTCGCGTGTATGTATGTACCGTAAAATTTTCGCTCGTGTCACCCATCACTGTGAAGCTGTAGCGTCATCAGCCACGTAATTCTATTCAATGTTGTTGTTTCTATAGTCGCCGTTGCTACATTTGTTGTTTACCTCCCCCACAGCTCTACTGCTCTCTTCCAATGTTTGTTGGTGCTGTTGTACCTGTATTGCACTTAAACGCGGACCAACATTCTGCCGGGGTGAGACACGCCTGTTGGTAGCGCTTGGAAAATATCAAAAGAAAACGCAACAACAACAACAACGTAGAAACATAGCACTTTTATAACGAATCAACAAAAAAAAACCAACGGCGGGAAGCAACAACAAAATACGCAAAACACATACACATTGTATATGTATGTACTGGTGATGCAACGAATACGAATGCTAATATTTACTACCCACATTCGCGAATATCTGTAAAATTTTACTTCACTTGGTTACGTCAAAATGGCTGTTGGGGCTCGATATGTTTGCCTTACTTTGCAAGAGTACTACAACAAGTATTCCCATTCTTATGAAAAAGATAGTTCAATTTACAAGGCGCTGCCCGAAGTACACCTCTTCACCACTACTTCTCTAGCTAATGTGCCGTAGAGTAATCATTTGGGAACGTACTGTCGCGTGTGTGCTCTATATAAAAGATTTTAGCTAAAATAGAAAGTAAAAATTCTTATGCAAAAAAAATACGTTGGTTGATGGGATGAAGATGTTTTGCACCCTGTGTCAACTATTTTTTTCACAAACCATCATAGCATAGCTGTGGCAATAAACGAAAAAAGCCAAACTCAAGTTTAGAGTCAGCAATGTCACAAACAATCAAAGCCACAAACCGTCATTCCTGTTACACATACATAGATACGAATATGTAAAAAATAAACAAATATTCGTTACAACACTAATACATACATATCAGTACAAAAAAAGCAACAAAACAGGGGGAAAAAATTCACAACACAAAAAACCTGCCAAAAAAAATTTGCACCTTATATAAAGCCAAAATCATTTGTTCGTGTAACAAAGAGTATTGAAATTTCTAAGGGCGTCAGCTGGATGCAATATTCCTTACAACACAGCTTATAACTTTATAGCTCATTGTAGAAAACAGAGCTGACGCCGTATGCCTTATTTATTATTATCGCTTACACTGTTTTTTGTTGGGCATGCACCACAAGCTCACTTCCACATGCATTTTTAGCATGCTTACGTTGTATACCTAAGCCGAGTCTGTTTTAGAGATGAGCATAGGATATCGGGACTTCTGCGACTTTGTTTCTTTGTAGCTACATATAAAAACACTCCACGAACCTTTTGGGAAGTATTGTTAATATGGCAGTCCTTTGAAATATATCAATTCGGGATGAGAATTAGGGACCGAACAAAACTACAAAAATGTGTAACGGATATCAGATTAAACGGTTAATTTGTAGGTATGTAGTTCAGTTGGGTTCGGGATTGAATATTTAGTACCTACCACGCTCATCTTCAGTTTGAATGTCATGCCAAATCAACTGACGCTTTGGTGTTGTTACTTATCGGCAGGCAGTCGGTCGTTAGTCGTCACTAAAAATTGTTTGCGCCTTCGTTGTTGTGTCCAATTGCGTTTTTGTTTTGCCACCGTTCTTGTCGTTGTCGTTCCCCAACTTTGTTGAAATGGTTAGCTCTTTTGCGGTGGTATGACGAGACGTATGTATGTCGATGTTAGCCTGCCTACTACTTGGTCTTACGGTCGGTCGTTCGATTGCTTGTTTGTAATTTCTATTGTTGTTGCTTCGCTGTTGCATGCCAAGCGGACTCCTGATGTCGCTAACCCAACAGCGCGTATCACAATATACCGAACCAACGTCACAACCATCTCCACCGCCGCCTTTAGCTACGAGCTAATTTTTTTTTTGCCCGCCACTGCCAACGCCACCATACGTTTGTTGTTATTGCTCTTCATTGCAGCGAATGTCACCGCGCTTGTTTTTGTTTAAACGGCGAACGTTCGCTCGCTAGCTCATCCGTTGGTTCGTTTACGCTTGTGCTGCGTGTTTCTTCTTCATCATGTTTTATTGTTTCTTGCTGTCGTTGGTTTTTTTTGTTTTTGCCGTCAATCGATAAAAGTAAAACGTTGCTGGAGAGTGCGATTTGTGGAACGTATAGTGAGGGGTGGGTTGACGGAAGGACGATGAGATGATACCAGAAACGACAATAGCAACAAAAATAGTAAAAACAACAACAAAAACGAACATCAACACAAACGAATCGTCTGTTTGTGTTGGCGCGCCTAGGCTAGCGCTAACTGCGACGGTGACGTTCTTGTGATTATACGTCACATCACAGCGCGCAGAACGAAGAGCAACGAGCGCGCGCAAATTGTAACTAAAGCGTCCCGGGGACGATCAAATTGTTTGGCAGAATTTTTGTGTTCGTGATGCCGAAGACGGTCCTCGTGTCACACGTACTTGTTGTCGGCTCTGTTTGATGAAAATCAAAAATTTTTGATTTTTCTGCGTTGACGCTCGTTTTGTTGAGCGTGCCGCGTTTGTTTGACAAACTGTAGTGTGTTAGTTTAGAGTTGATATTCAAAATGAACACTTGCGCGGACGAAAAAGAATTTATATTAAAATTTATTGAAGTTTATCAATGCTTACCAACTTTATGGAATGTAAAGCTGGAAGAATATTGTTCATCCATATTTTTTTTTACCCTTCTTTTTTAATAAAGCTGCAGTTGCAAGTAAAAAAAATCGTCATCCGATGAAGACATATTTACGTCCGATCACTACGAACTCTCAACGCAAATGGCGTTTGACGGTTTCTGTTTGAACGTGTGCGGGCAAGCGACAAGCACACGACACGCATACACATAAACAGTTCTGCCAAACAATTTGATCGTCCCCGGGACGCTTAACATTTACCGTCGAAAAAGTGTTGTTGGCGTTGAACGCTAACAATGCCTGCTGCGTCATTTCTACATACACTCGTTGATTGTACCTTGATTTTCGGACGAATGGTGGGCGTGAGATTAGTTCGTTTGCGGACGGAACGAAGGGATACGGGCAAAGGGTATGGCGCTGAATGCGCAAATGTGTATGTGAACCAGATACATACATACATATGTATATATGTATGTAACTGCGAGTATGGGGGTTGTATTGATTATTTAGGGACTGTGAGAAAGCATCGATACAAACATATGAATATGTCAAAGCCGTATAGAAAGCGATCAACTTGATTGACTGCACTTTTGTGTGTGTTAGTGCAGTGACAGTCGCCGTGCCACATGTATGTATGTATGTACCTGCTGTGGGCTGCACGACTTCCTTGATTGTAGAAAATCAACGAACACGAAAATTCAATCAATAAGTGTGATCAGTTCCTGAGCGCAATAGGGCACTGGCCACCGTCAATACTGCAGCTAAGCGAAAGGTGTCATGGTGAGGAAGAAGTGCAGAATGTCGTACCATATAGTGTGAGGTCTTGCGAAAAAATATATAAGGCGTTGAACCTAGACTCGAGGACGTGGTTGAAAGAAGTAAACGTGATAAGCTGCTCCCAATGCTTTGAAGAGAAAAAAAATCGAAAAAGACGGCGTACCCTTTTTAAGGCATTGGTACGGTAGTCGTATCGCTGTAGTCGTATCCTTAACGTAAGAGGAAAACCAACATGCAATTGGTCGGTAAGGTTACGTTACAGATAGTAGCCCCAATAATCGATTACATTGTTTCTCATAAGGTTGGTCGAATCAGCTGTTTTATAAGTTTACTGATACGTCACCTCGGCTCCCGACTTAACGTGGTATAATTATTCACACGCAAACTTTTTTTTTGTATTTTTGAATAGCATAGCAATATTTTTTAGCAGAAATAAAAAATTGGGGCCCAACAAAGGGATGGGAGTTATTTAATCAAATACTTAAAAAGGGTCTGTTCTTCAAATAAATTCTGAGTAAGGACCGTTTTTTATATTATTAAAAAGGATGATCTTTTTATTTTCATTTTATATCGTCTTAGGTTTCAGTAAAAGTTACGCTGCAAGCTCACTATGGCGCCGTACTACAGTCATCTACAATATGTCGCTCAAGCCATAACAATTCGAAGTGAACATAGAGAAATTTTTACAAAAGATTTCGATAGAATACGTGATTTTATATTGAACGGAATGTGTGAAGTCGACAGGGTATTCAATATTATTTATAAAGCAACAGCACTTTTTGGTAGGAAAGAAACACATACATACGAGCTGACTAACAAAAGTACGCTTAGTTGACTAAAAAAAAAAAACTCATTCCAAATACCATTGCTTGTCTAGGACAATTTGGAACATAATAACAAAGTACGCTAGTCGTCGGTTCTTCTTGCCAAATGGAAACTCTAAGGGATCCCAAATAGTTCTTCACCTGGTGCTTCCAGCGAAGGGTCGGTTGTCAGTCTTCGTGTGCTTCCACAGGCGGGTTCCTATAAGAATATATTTTGGCTTGAAACGTTAAACCAACTAAGCGAACTTTGTTTTAGTATCCTCGTACTTAATTAAAATTAACATAGTATGTATGTACATACTCACTAGGGATGTTACGGAAGTGAAATCGAATTCACATTTTCCACATTTTTATATTGTTTTTTCTTTATCGAAATTGAAAGTTGGAAGAATAAGCTTAATTTTATGTGTCGTTGCGGCTTGTATTAATGAATAATCGTTCCAAAGTACTGTGGCGAGATACTTTTTACCATGGTGAAGAAATTTTCATAAATGTCAAAAAATTGCCAATAAAATTTACTTTTCCTTATCATCGTTTACAATTTTTTTTTTGTTGTGCTTGTTTGTCACAAACCCACGTTTGACAAGGGATGACGGAAAATCGTTTCAATATATGAACATCAGTAGTGGAACTTACTAACTTCGATTACGATGTTCGCAATCAACAGTTTGTCGTACCGATATTTATCACGATATTGGTATTCACTAACTATTTTTTTCTCGATTTTCGATTATTCGCAATCAGCTGTTTCGCAAAGTAAACGACACACAATTTTCAGTTTTTTTCTGTGTCGTTAAATGAAAAGCACATAACTTGAGTTTTTTATTAAAAATTTAAATAAAATTATATCCATATTTTTATTATTAAAAAATGGCACTTGAGTACTTAGAGTATGTTTTATTCGCAACGTTATAGATAAGTTAGTGAATTGCATATTCGATAGTGCAAGCGACAGAATCGCTATTGAAAATCTCGAAAATAATCGCTATAAGTTAGTGAATTCCACTACAGTTCTATTGATCAATTTCTTTCAGCCGGTACCGAAATTGCTACAGAAATGTCAGCTCCGTAATATCCCTAGTATTAGTGATGCAACTTTCGGGGTTTTATTAAAGAGGTGTAGATGAATGGATAATTTCAAAAGAATTTGCTCGAGTTTATTAAAGACTATAGTAACAGAACTACAAATAACAGACTTAGTCCGACTTGAATCGTTTTATGTATTACATATGTACCAAAAGAGACTATAACCTTTCGTTTGATACCCATATTGCACTAAACACATTTCGATCGGTCGATATCACCGAAACTGTTCGAGTTATCGGAACAAATGATATCTTGGATTTGGAGTTAAATGTCTGGTAATACAACCGAAAAAATTTCATTCAAAGCCATTCAGCAGTTTTTGAGTGATGCGCGCACAAACATACAGACAGACAAACAAAAATTATTTGTTTTTACTTCTATTGACTTAATAATGATATACTTTAAGGTTAGCTAGTTTTTCAAAGTCTTCAAGCTTTTAAACCTAAACTGTTTGAGAAAAGCGAATACCCAAATTACCAAAACTAATTCCGGTATCCCGTGATTGTAAAATTAGATCCCAAGAATCTCATAACTGTCAAAATCAAGAAATTTGCATCCCTAATCAGAATGTACATATATGATTTAGGTTTTGAATTGAATATAAAAAATAAATATTTACGTATTTAGGAAGTTATGCAAACAACGTTCGTATAAAATATCCAAGTGAATTTGATGTAATATTCAAATTAAGTTTTCCTTTTTCAAAATACATAAACGTGGAAAAAGATGAGGATAGGCCAGGCTATGTAAATTTGGATTTCGAAGAAGTTATGGATGAACTCTACGAATGCAATGGTTATAATGAGCTTTATAATCGATTAACGGAAATTGTCGATAGAGATAACAAATACTTGCGACGTTCCAACCTGCAATCGTGGATTCATGAAGTATTTTTAAATTGTTTGGAAGAAAACGGGAATCGTGTATGTGGTCATTGGGGCGATATATACACGTTAACTTATTCAAAACGCGGTTTGGCACATACAATTTATGCCAAGTGTGCCCAACGCTCTATCTCCATCGATTTAGTACCGGGTATTTGTTTAGGACCTGCCGATTGGATTGACACTAGAAAATCGAAATTGTTTCGACGCCTATGCGATCAGTGGTATGCCGTGCCAAAACCATCACCTGGACCAAAGGAATCAAGATGTTATGCATTTCTAATTTGCAACACAAAAGTTGAACATGATCTTTTATTGAACAAACAAAATCTTAAAGTTGTTCAACGTCTATTAAAATCTTTGCGATGTGCTTACGATATGAAGCGTTTGAAAAGCTATTTCTTGACAACAGCATTTCTTTGGGAAATCGAGGACCAGCATACAGATTTTTGGCACAATCCGTTGCCCGAATTACTAGAGCACGTAAGTAAAATGTCATGAATATGATGCTTTGAGTCTAGTAACACTTTAAATTCTGAAAATTCGCGGATATCTTTTATGCACAGTTCCTGAAAGGGAAGCTTTTGAATGTGCTTACTACACATAAAGTACTGCTGACAAAATAATATACTACATATATGGTTCTACATCAATTTATAGATGCTGGATACTTTGGCTGATGATTTTGGGATCCTGAACTTAATCTCTTGGATGTTCTAAGTGATGAAGAAATTGATGATTACGCTTCAAAGCTAAGACGTGCCTATACAACATTGAGACAATATAAATTTGAGCCAAATCTAACCATAGAACGTGTCCTAACACATTTTGAGGTTTGTACAGCTGCATGCATACATACATATGCGCCACTAGTGTGTATACAGGGTGGCACTAGTATTTGTGTGCCATTAGACAAAGCTTAGCTGTCTATAGATATTTCGAATCAGCTGATTCTCCAATATTTTCAGTCTCTTACAGAAAATCTTGTGGGTTGTGTAGAGAATACTTAGAAAGTCAGTTGTAGAAATAAATTAAAAATGTATCAAAGTGGTAACTGCTTAACAATTGCGGTGCCACTAGTCGTATGAGCAACTTTTTTAAGCTATTGCATAGATTTTATCGCGGGCTTGGTACCTAAATCAAAAAAAACGGAACGGATAAAAGGTTCGAAAAGATGTTATGCGAATATTGGTTGTTGTCTTTGTTTATCTTCACTACTGCGCTGTAGATGGCACTGGAAACGCCAGATGACCTGCACACTGGATGGTGCACACCAACACACACACACACGCTGTACATAATTGTCTTTCCCTGCAAAAAACCGAAATACTCCGTTCCATACTCCATAAGGATTCAAAAGCAAAGAAATGGAGTACTCCGAGTCGGATTAGGTGATCCAATCACCGGACATTGCCATATAAATTGGACCACCTTTTTGTATGAATGAGGATACTAAGTGTTGGAGTACTCCCATACTATAACGTTTTTTAGAGGGTTGTTGCTGTTTAGATTAGTACAGTAATTATGTATTACATAGTTGATCGCTTTGATTTTTGTTGTTGCAATTGTGCGTAAAATAAAATAATAAAAATATGTACTTGTATGTTCGCAGGGGAGGATTTTGAAATTCAAAACCCCCACCGCTGCGTACGGGCCTGGCATAAGTTGATAATATGCAATAGCTTTACCGCGGCAGTCCCCGAGTGCCACAAGTCACTTTTTTTTTGTCAACAATCGTTTGCTCCTTTTTATACCCAGCGTACTAGTACTAGTACAAGGGTATTATAATTTTGTCCACATAACGGTACTACGTAAAATAATGGAGTTAGATATAGAGTTCCAGGTATGAAAGTTCTTAGGTTGAAAAGAGGAATTGATTATGGCATGTCCGTCCGTCCGTGATATTTGCATGAAATTTTGCATACAGGTTACTTTCTGGCCAAGGTAGGTTGCTATTGAAAATGGGCGAAATCGGATGATAACCACGCCCCCTTTTTAGATATAGAAAATTTCAAATAAGATTCTAGGGCCTATATTATTGCCAAGTCATGGTATTTGTATCTCGTTCTGAAAACCAACGCTGGGTATTTAATGTTCGGTTCACCCGAACTTAGACTTCCTTACTTGTTATCTTTATAAATTTTTTTTTGTTTAGAAATGCGCCTAATAGTTTTTCAAGGAACTCTTCAATTGCCAAGACCACCGAAGTTAGGTTTTTTATTTTCATAAACTATCTAGGACGTCTAAGTGTAATGTTGTCTTTATTTAAAAAAAAAGTCTCAACCTTATACATATACATATGTATGTATGTATATGCATGTATGTACTATATAATTATCGATTTATTTCTACACTGAAATTATGATTTGTATTTTATTTAGCTTCCTTAAAATGGACGAATGGAATATGGATGCGAATGGAATTGAATTTGAACTTTTTACAACTATACGTTTATTAAACTTTTAATTATAATATGAGCAGATACCCAACAAGCAAAGTAAATTTGAAGCTTACGAAGTGCTGTTTTTTTTTGTTTATAAAACGTTCAAAAATAAAAGTTTTATATTCAAAACGGGACGTTTATTAAAAGCTTACTAATGTAAGCTTTTTATAAATGTTTTTTTTTTGTTTTTTTTTTTTTTTGATACTTCATTAAAACGATATTTTTCATATAATTTAGTTTATTGGATAGCAGATTACAACAATTATTAGTGCCATGATTTTTAACTTTTCGTTTTCATATGCATGTAAAATTTTTTAGAAAAGAAATTGAAATATTTTAAATTAAAAAGAATGAGCTAAGAATTATTTATTTTTTAATTTCTCTAAACATTTGCGTTTCACTTTTAAAGTGAAATGGCTTAAAAAACTTGGTATTGACCTTAATAAAAAGTTTACTTTAAAGTTTCAAATAAATTTTGTAAATTGTGCAATTCATAATTCAACTTTAAAATGTACATACATGAAAACTTCACAAAAAACAAAAAAAATTATATGCAGAAAAACTAAAAAAATGTGCAATCTGAATATAGCGCGCCCGAACCAACCAAACTAAAATTTTACTATCCATTTAATCTATTATTATTACTTTTCAAATTTATTTTAACTTATTTATTATTAATTTTTTGAAATTATTTTTAATAATTTTTTTTTAAACGTTTACACAAATGCTTGTTGGGTTAGCTACTAAAATGTTTATTTTAATATTTTGTAATATGTACGCATGCCTCTTATGTATGTATGTATATTTCCAGTGAATATAAATATCTAAAGTGAAATTTTAACATAAATAAATAGTAAGTAAAGGATCTTATTGTACTAATATTTTTTGTTAATAAATGAAAATGAAATGAAAAAGTATGTATGTATGTAGTTATGTACATACATATGTACATTAAAAAAGATTCGATCCTTGACATTTTATTGGCGTCTTCAAAGCAGCATTTGACAGCGCCAAAGTAGCTGTTGGTTCCGGAATGGCTTAATATCTGCGACTTGCTTGAAAACAAAACTGGCTTGGTGAAATAAAAACTGAAGGATTTCGTCTACTTGGGAACCCACATTCAAACCGAAAATGTGCCAGCTTCGAATATCAATGAAGAATCAGTGCTGCCAATAAGTGCTTTATAAATTGTTTGTCAAAACGCCTGGGCCAATAAAGTATTCCGATCGACATCCGACTTTCGTGTTTCCAATTGTAGTCACTTATTTCAATCAAGGCACAAAAGCGGCAAGTAGTGAGGGAAACTTTAACCCTAGAATCGTAAGATAGTCTTACCCTACGTTAATGCTAATGTACGTAAATTTTACGTATAACACCGTTTTGGTATGTTGTTTTAAATAAATGTTCAACAAAAACTTGTATATCTTCTGTTTTGATTTTATTTATTGAAAATACAAAGTTTTTTGTTTCTTAAAGTGAATTATAAAAAAATTTATGCGAAATTCTGCTTACATTCCTGGCATATTTTTATTTGGTGCTCACCGCACAAGGCCGCTTCATCGCATATCGAGCAATAGGTAGTTGTCATCCGTTTTTTTTGGAATAGTGGTAAAATTTGCAGTATGTCCGTTTGACTTTTGATGAAGAAGCTTCGCTCACTGTTCAAGTTTCCTTTATATTGAGTATATCACGGATACTGTTCTTCAGTTCTCTAGGAAGGTTTGCTATATTATCAAGTCTCTCTTGTTGCCACGGTCCTGTTAATTGTTCGTATAGTTTTAACATCCACGGCTTTTATCAGTTCCTCTCCAAAAGTATTTTCCTGGAATTCAGGAGAGTAGTCTGGATCCTTCAAATTATCGTCACTGTCAAAATCAACTTCCTCTTCAAGGTTGTCCTCAGTAAAGCTTACATCGCTATCAATACTGTCCAGGAGGGCTTCTATTTCTGCATCCGCAAGGCAACGACTTGAGTTTTCCATTATTTTCTTTTATTTCTCCTGAAACCCGCACGGAACTTAAATTTAATTTACAAATATTTATACGTTAATAACAAGACCGCGTAAAACTTACGTACAAAAATGTATACGTTAATGCTAAGACCACGTAAAATTTACGTGCACACTTTTTTTTAAAGAACGATTAAAGCTAAACGCGAAGTATCAACTGATTTATGATTTACTTGTTAATGCAACAATAAAATAAAGGAAGCACTGCCAAGAGGTCGCAGCGATAGCGCCTAACGGTAAAGTGTAACTGACCTGTTTTTGCGACATACACGTAAAATTTACGTATATTACGATTCTAGGGTTAAATTTTGCCAAAGTTTTCAATTTTTTTTTCATTATAAAATTATATTTTACATGATTGCTGTAAGATATTATTTCAAATTTAAAAAACATATGTAACAAAATAAAAATCAGGTTCGACAACGGAACCGATGGGCAATGAGACATTTAATGAGTTATGAGCGGTAAGTGGCACGCCACTAATTTTGTGCATTTTAGTCGCCACTTACGACCGGCATGACTATGTCTGTCATATTCTAAACCCCCATCCCACAGGATTATCGTGTAGTAATATTCAGCAGAATGTAAGTTGTACATACATATATACGATTCTTTTAATGCAACATAACCTAACATTTAAGCTCAAATTATTGGTGCGTTATCAATAACCTTATAAAACAGCTGATGGTAAGAAAATATGTTTGAATTAAAAATGCGACTTCGCTTCTCAATAAACAATGAAGTAAGTTACTTTATTAAACAATATTTTCCAAACTACGAAATCAAGGTTTTCCAAACAAGTTTGTAAGTAAAAAAATTAACAAACTTTTAAATATGTTTTCACAATAGTATGGTAGCTTTGGGGAATTAACTTGAGGTGAGACATTTTTCAAAAATAATATTAAATAATTTACTTACTCAATTTACATGAACAAATAATTATAATAATTTATTTAATAAAAAAAAGCTGAACAAATTATTGGGACTCAAACCAGCAAAGGTCTAGTATGTATTCATTAGGCTACTAGCCCGATTTGTTGTTGTTGTTGTAGCGCTACTTAGCCCTACCTAGGGAGTCAGTATCTTACCCAGTAGTATCATCAAACTCTTCTAACGGAAGTTCTAGAAACCTAGCGGCTTCGACAGGGGCGGACCAGAGGGATATGGGTGTTAGAAGAGTAGGCTCAGCTGAGCAGACGAAAAGGTGGTTAGTATTATGGGGGGACAAGCCACATGCCGGACAAACATTAGGCAAGTCGGGGTTCAGTCTGGACAGGTAAGAGTTTAACCTATTACAATACCCAGACCGGAGTTGGGCCAGCATCACTCTAGTCTCCCTAGGCAGCCCGCGCTCCTCTTCGGCAACGGGTGGAGTTGTTGCCTGATTTCGTCATCGTTGCTTAAATGAATAAAACGTTTATACAAAATTATTTTCCAAATCTCAACTACAACTGCTTAAAAATAGAACAATTTCGTTGATACGATAGTTTTTCCAAACACAAAAAAATCAATTTGTAATGCTACGCCATTTTGAACGGAAATAGCGAGCTTGCCGCCTAAAAGTATGCAATTACTCACTCGTTTTATTTAGAATATCAACTGCGCTTTATGTGATACCAGATTGATTGTTTTTTTGCAAATTAAGAGACTTTTGCGTATGTATAGTGATTTATGGCTATTTTTTGTCCATAATGCGCACGAGTCCACCTCGTATAATCAAAAATAATACAGTTCGTGTTATTAGACCAGCTGATTACGAATTTTAACATTTCACTCATTACTCAGTGCGATTTTGACATTAAATCTATGAATTACAAAAACAAAATATGCACATGCATGGAAAATGTATGTTTGTCGGGCTGCTAGGGCCTGTTAGTTGAAAATATCGTAATTCTAATTTCGTTTGTAAAGATTTCTAAAAAAAAATCGCATCATTAATATTTTTGAATTCCACATTTCTAATATAAAATATATGTATAAATTTTTCATTTCAGCTAAATCTTCACACAAAAAAACAACAAAATGGCTACTTACGAATCATGCCTTAAAGAAATTGCCCAAAAAATTATGATTCGCGATGAGGATCGACCAATCTATACTAAAGATTTTGAAAAAATACGCGACCATATTTTTAATGGAATGTGCAAAGTTGATGAAGTGTTCAACCGGATTTTTAAAGGAACAAATCTTTTCGGTAGGATATAAATTGACTCTATTTATTTAGCATTTTTTATGTATAGTAAATACCGTGCACATACTTATGTATGCGATTGTTATAAGAATATGAATTCCTAAAACGTAAAAGAAGTTTCACTTCTGATGCTGGTAAAGTTCTTTATACAGTGCTCATGATCCAATAATAAAGACCAGCTGATTTCGAATTCCGACAGTTCACTTGTTTCAAAGTGCTATTTTGACATTAAACCAATAAATTACAAAAACAAAATACTTACATGGAAAATGAATGTTTGTCGGTCTGATTCGACCTCTATTATTGCATCATGATTTTGTAAAAAGAAAAAAATCTCTACATACATTGCGCAAAATTTAATTGTTTGTTGTTGTGGTACGGCCATTGAGTTAATAAGACAAAAACAAAGTTTTTCTCTTCCTCCTACGCGTTTCGGTGCTAAATATTTTGCACCTTCTTCAGGGAGTCTACTTTTATTTGAAAAAATTTAAATTGTTTTATGAGTATCTATCGCAATAACAGAAAAAAAAAATATATTACAGCAGATATTCTGCGGCAGTGGCGGACATAAATTATTATTTTTAAAATTCAGACACAACTAGGGATAAATTCAAAGAAATTTAAACAAAATTTTGCATTTCGTATTTTCAATTGGTTTTATTTATTTTTTTTTTCTCTTATTTTTTTATTTTTTTACTTTAAATAATGTTTTTTTTTTTGTAATTTAAAATAAAATGATGAAAAATCAACAAATAAATACATTTGTATTAGGGCTGTGCCTTTATTCGATTAATCGAGTAAGTTGATTAATCAAATTTTCAGTTAATCGATTACTTGATTAATCAAAAATATGAGTAATAAAAACGAGCGTTACTCGAGTATTTTCAAAAATGGTTAATCAAAAACTGATTAATTTAATTGAAATAGTTGAAAATAAAAAGAATTTAAAACCAAACATGCTTTAAAATATTAAAAAATAAAAAAATTTAAGAAAATTTGAGGTGTTGTCCGATGGCGAATGGGCAAAATGTCGAAGATGCAACAAATGGTTGAAGGAAGTATCAAGGAACTTCTAAATTTGTGCCGTTTTAATATATGATTAATCATTTTATTCAAAAAAAGATTATTCAAAAAGGCGATTAATCAATTAATTTTCTTTTTGATTAATCGAGTAAACGCCCTTTTGGATTAATCAAAAATCATCATTAATCGATTGAGTAATCGAAATTATGATTAATAAAATAATCGCACAGCCCTAATTTGTATAAATTTCTATTTGCAGGCAGCTATGGCAACAATGTGCGCATTAAGACCCCAAGTGAATTCGATGTCATATTCAATTTGACTATACCGTTTTCATCTGAAATTGAAGTGAAAACAGACGAACATAGGCCTGGCTTTATTAAATTAGATTTTCAAAAGGTTTTGAATTCATTACGGCAACCATCTAATGGTTATATTGATATTTACAAACGTTTTTACGAACTTGTCGATCACAATAACAACTACTTAAGACGCACAAATTTGCAAAGTTGGTTAGAAGATGTTATGTCCGAGTGCTTGAAAAAATATGGCCATTCCGTGCGTGGCCAATATGGAGATTTGTACGAATTAACTTATTCGAAACGTGGATTGGCCCATACAATTTATGCTAAGTGTCCCCAACGCACTATCTCCATCGATTTAGTTCCTGGCATTCGATTCGGTTTGGCTGAATGGATTGAAATCAAACAATCGCGCAAATTTGCTGACAAATCTACTGATTGGTATGCTGTGCCAAAGCCAACATCCTTTGGTCCAAAAGAAACCGCATGCTATGCATTCTTAATTTGCAATCCCAAAGTGGAGCATGATGTTTTATTAGGAAAACAAAATTTGAAAGTAGTTTACCGATTATTGAAATCGTTACGTGATGCATATGAATTGGATCGTCTCAAAAGTTATTTCTTCACTACTGCATTTCTTTGGGAGATCGAGAAACAGGATGATGAATTTTGGCACCAGCCATTAGGCTTTTTACTTGACCACGTAAGTATCATTTACTATGTGGTCTGTCAGCTGTTTCGGCGGACCTGCGGTCGTGAATAAATTCGCAATAAAGTTTTGGCAAATTGCGATTTAATTCTGTCGGAATGGCTAATAGACCCCTATATTTATTTATTCCACAAATAATTTTATATTTAAAATTTAGATGCTGAAATCGTTGATACAATACTTTTCGGCACGTAATATGCCCTTTTTCTGGAACAGACAACTCAATCTTTTAAAAATTTTGGCTGAAGTCGAAATACGTACATACACATCGAAATTGCAACAAGCATGCAACACATTGCGGCTGTATAAGAGCAGTCCTTTGATCAGCTTCCAAGAATGTCAAAAGCATTTCAAGGTTTGTATACTTTCTCTGGTTTAAAAATTAGCCATCAAAATCATCAAATATTTCGCCAGAACTTCTAGAAAGTTTTTGAGTATGCAGTTTTGTAGACCAAATCAATTTTAGTACAACAAACATATTTCCGTTAATTTTAAGAATTTTTTTCGAAAAGGGTATTGAGTGATTTCTGAAGAAAAATGAATTTTGTATTTGTGGTATCTACTTGTAACTTAAACTACTCAAAATGAATGAGCAATAAAACTGCGTACTCAAAAATTTTCTAAAAATGCTGTCTAAAAATATTGCTATTTTGGTGTAAATGGGCTTGTTAAGTCAATAATCGTGAAACTAATAGTTTACCTTAAGTTAAGTTAAGAACCTTTCTATTTTGTTTCATAATACCTTGGTTCTTCGAAAATAATTTAAAATCTATTTTATTTCTTATAGTTGAATTAAGTTGGATTGCGGTTCGATTGGAATTTCTGCTTGCACCTGAAGCATCAACGAAAATTTATTATTTAACTTTTCTACTTTTAAAAAGTGCATGCCAATAATTTTAAAATGAAATATAAAAATAGTTTTACTAATTTTTTTTACTGAAGTATTTTTAAAAAATATATATATTTGAATTCAATATGCTTTTAACTACATTAAAACTGAATTATTTAAATGTAAACGTTGATTAAAGTAAATAATTACTCACCCCTATTCTGCATTACAATTATGTTCCCGTTCTGCGCTCCGCTTGGATCGTAAATATGCATTCTGAGTTACGCTTGGATCGAAAGAAAAAGAGGAAGAGCTATAAGTTTTTCGAAGTCAGCTGTTTGCCTTGGAATGTGTGAAATTGAAACATAAAGCAATTTAAATTACACAAATTATTACTTTTGAAATAAAAGTAAAGCTTTATTATGATTTATAAACTTAATTGTATGTATATGTTTGAGCATTATTGAAGGAAGACATTGGACGCCCCGGAACTGACAAAGAAGTTTACAGAGTATGAGTGGGTGCTGTGGAGTGGCCGCCGGTGCACGTTTGGATATAATGGCAAAGTCAAAGACATTACCTTAGTTTTAATTTCGTTAGTAATATCGTTTGGTGTTTTGAATGCTAGTCCAATTTGTAATTGTTTACAACCGGTGCCGATGCTAATGCGCGTCCAAAAATATTAGATCTCCGTAGGCGGATTCACATTCCTGGCATCGAAACGCGTCTTTTGATTTCCCTCCCTACATTTTTGAACAAATATTAGCACTCGGCACCGGTTGTAAACAATTACCCTGCAAACATATCAAAAAACATCATTAGAGCACAAAAACAAGCATTTATCCGCCAACAAAATTCCAACGTATCCGAGAAAATCAAGTTTAAAGATTTTCAATATTCAAATGGCCACAACTTCCACAATTTTGCTAGCATTACCATAGTTTATACATTTTTGGATAGCTCGGGTAATAGCCTTTCCAAAAATGTATTTTTCAATTTGAAAAAGTGCCGAATTTTATAGCATGGGTAATAGCCTTTCCAAAAATCAAGTTTATAGATTTTCAATTTCAAATGGCCATAACTTCTACAATTTTGCTAGCATTACCATAGTTTATACATTTTTGGATAGCTCGGGTAATAGCCTTTCCAAAAATGTATAAACATCCGAGGATTTGGCAATTTGAAAAAGTGCCGAATTTTATAGCCTTTCCAAAAATCAAGTTTATAGATTTTCAATTTCAACTGGCCTTAACTTCTACAATTTTGCTAGCATTACCATAGTTTATACATTTTTGGATAGCTCGGGTAATAGCCTTTCCAAAAATGTATAAACATCCGAGGATTTGGCAATTTGAAAAAGTGCCGAATTTTATAGCATGGGTAATAGCCTTTCCAAAAATCAAGTTTATAGATTTTCAATTTCAACTGGCCATAACTTCTACAATTTTGCTAGCATTACCATAGTTTATACATTTTTGGATAGCTCGGGTAATAGCCTTTCCAAAAATGTATAAACATCCGAGGATTTGGCAATTTGAAAAAGTGCCGAATTTTATAGCCTTTCCAAAAATCAAGTTTATAGATTTTCAATTTCAACTGGCCATAACTTCTACAATTTTGCTAGCATTACCATAGTTTATACATTTTTGGATAGCTCGGGTAATAGCCTTTCCAAAAATGTATAAACATCCGAGGATTTGGCAATTTGAAAAAGTGCCGAATTTTATAGCCTTTCCAAAAATCAAGTTTATAGATTTTCAATTTCAACTGGCCATAACTTCTACAATTTTGCTAGCATTACCATAGTTTATACATTTTTGGATAGCTCGGGTAATAGCCTTTCCAAAAATGTATAAACATCCGAGGATTTGGCAATTTGAAAAAGTGCCGAATTTTATAGCATGGGTAATAGCCTTTCCAAAAATCAAGTTTATAGATTTTCAATTTCAAATGGCCATAACTTCTACAATTTTGCTAGCATTACCATAGTTTATACATTTTTGGATAGCTCGGGTAATAGCCTTTCCAAAAATGTATAAACATCCGAGGATTTGGCAATTTGAAAAAGTGCCGAATTTTATAGCCTTTCCAAAAATCAAGTTTATAGATTTTCAATTTCAACTGGCCATAACTTCTACAATTTTGCTAGCATTACCATAGTTTATACATTTTTGGATAGCTCGGGTAATAGCCTTTCCAAAAATGTATAAACATCCGAGGATTTGGCAATTTGAAAAAGTGCCGAATTTTATAGCATGGGTAATAGCCTTTCCAAAAATCAAGTTTATAGATTTTCAATTTCAAATGGCCATAACTTCTACAATTTTGCTAGCATTACTATAGTTTATACATTTTTGGATAGCTCGGGTAATAGCCTTTCCAAAAATGTACAAACATCCGAGGATTTGGCAATTTGAAAAAGTGCCGAATTTTATAGCATGGGTAATAGCCTTTCCAAAAATCAAGTTTATAGATTTTCAATTTCAAATGGCCATAACTTCTACAATTTTGCTAGCATTACCATAGTTTATACATTTTTGGATAGCTCGGGTAATAGCCTTTCCAAAAATGTATAAACATCCGAGGATTTGGCAATTTGAAAAAGTGCCGAATTTTATAGCATGGGTAATAGCCTTTCCAAAAATCAAGTTTATAGATTTTCAATTTCAAATGGCCATAACTTCTACAATTTTGCTAGCATTACCATAGTTTATACATTTTTGGATAGCTCGGGTAATAGCCTTTCCAAAAATGTATAAACATCCGAGGATTTGTCAATTTGAAAAAGTGCCGAATTTTATAGCATGGGTAATAGCCTTTCGAAAAATCAAGTTTATAGATTTTCAATTTCAAATGGCCATAACTTCTACAATTTTGCTAGCATTACCATAGTTTATACACTTTTGGATAGCTCGGGTAATAGCCTTTCCAAAAATGTATAAACATCCGAGGATTTGTCAATTTGAAAAAGTGCCGAATTTTATAGCATGGGTAATAGCCTTTCGAAAAATCAAGTTTATAGATTTTCAATTTCAAATGGCCATAACTTCTACAATTTTGCTAGCATTACCATAGTTTATACATTTTTGGATAGCTCGGGTAATAGCCTTTCCAAAAATGTATTTTTCAATTTGAAAAAGTGCCGAATTTTATAGCATGGGTAATAGCCTTTCCAAAAATCAAGTTTATAGATTTTCAATTTCAAATGGCCATAACTTCTACAATTTTGCTAGCATTACCATAGTTTATACATTTTTGGATAGCTCGGGTAATAGCCTTTCCAAAAATGTATAAACATCCGAGGATTTGGCAATTTGAAAAAGTGCCGAATTTTATAGCCTTTCCAAAAATCAAGTTTATAGATTTTCAATTTCAACTGGCCTTAACTTCTACAATTTTGCTAGCATTACCATAGTTTATACATTTTTGGATAGCTCGGGTAATAGCCTTTCCAAAAATGTATAAACATCCGAGGATTTGTCAATTTGAAAAAGTGCCGAATTTTATAGCATGGGTAATAGCCTTTCGAAAAATCAAGTTTATAGATTTTCAATTTCAAATGGCCATAACTTCTACAATTTTGCTAGCATTACCATAGCTTATACATTTTTGGATAGCTCGGGTAATAGCCTTTCCAAAAATGTATAAACATCCGAGGATTTGGCAATTTGAAAAAGTGCCGAATTTTATAGCATGGGTAATAGCCTTTCCAAAAATCAAGTTTATAGATTTTCAATTTCAAATGGCCATAACTTCTACAATTTTGCTAGCATTACCATAGTTTATACATTTTTGGATAGCTCGGGTAATAGCCTTTCCAAAAATGTATAAACATCCGAGGATTTGGCAATTTGAAAAAGTGCCGAATTTTATAGCCTTTCCAAAAATCAAGTTTATAGATTTTCAATTTCAACTGGCCTTAACTTCTACAATTTTGCTAGCATTACCATAGTTTATACATTTTTGGATAGCTCGGGTAATAGCCTTTCCAAAAATGTATAAACATCCGAGGATTTGTCAATTTGAAAAAGTGCCGAATTTTATAGCATGGGTAATAGCCTTTCCAAAAATCAAGTTTATAGATTTTCAATTTCAAATGGCCATAACTTCTACAATTTTGCTAGCATTACCATAGTTTATACATTTTTGGATAGCTCGGGTAATAGCCTTTCCAAAAATGTATAAACATCCGAGGATTTGGCAATTTGAAAAAGTGCCGAATTTTATAGCCTTTCGAAAAATCAAGTTTATAGATTTTCAATTTCAAATGGCCATAACTTCTACAATTTTGCTAGCATTACCATAGCTTATACATTTTTGGATAGCTCGGGTAATAGCCTTTCCAAAAATGTATAAACATCCGAGGATTTGGCAATTTGAAAAAGTGCCGAATTTTATAGCATGGGTAATAGCCTTTCCAAAAATCAAGTTTATAGATTTTCAATTTCAAATGGCCATAACTTCTACAATTTTGCTAGCATTACCATAGTTTATACATTTTTGGATAGCTCGGGTAATAGCCTTTCCAAAAATGTATAAACATCCGAGGATTTGGCAATTTGAAAAAGTGCCGAATTTTATAGCCTTTCCAAAAATCAAGTTTATAGATTTTCAATTTCAACTGGCCTTAACTTCTACAATTTTGCTAGCATTACCATAGTTTATACATTTTTGGATAGCTCGGGTAATAGCCTTTCCAAAAATGTATAAACATCCGAGGATTTGGCAATTTGAAAAAGTGCCGAATTTTATAGCATGGGTAATAGCCTTTCCAAAAATCAAGTTTATAGATTTTCAATTTCAAATGGCCATAACTTCTACAATTTTGCTAGCATTACCATAGTTTATACATTTTTGGATAGCTCGGGTAATAGCCTTTCCAAAAATGTATAAACATCCGAGGATTTGTCAATTTGAAAAAGTGCCGAATTTTATAGCATGGGTAATAGCCTTTCCAAAAATCAAGTTTATAGATTTTCAATTTCAAATGGCCATAACTTCTACAATTTTGCTAGCATTACCATAGTTTATACATTTTTGGATAGCTCGGGTAATAGCCTTTCCAAAAATGTATAAACATCCGAGGATTTGGCAATTTGAAAAAGTGCCGAATTTTATAGCCTTTCCAAAAATCAAGTTTATAGATTTTCAATTTCAACTGGCCATAACTTCTACAATTTTGCTAGCATTACCATAGTTTATACATTTTTGGATAGCTCGGGTAATAGCCTTTCCAAAAATGTATAAACATCCGAGGATTTGGCAATTTGAAAAAGTGCCGAATTTTATAGCATGGGTAATACTTTCCAAAAATCAAGTTTATAGATTTTCAATTTCAAATGGCCATAACTTCTACAATTTTGCTAGCATTACCATAGTTTATACATTTTTGGATAGCTCGGGTAATAGCCTTTCCAAAAATGTATAAACATCCGAGGATTTGGCAATTTGAAAAAGTGCCGAATTTTATAGCCTTTCCAAAAATCAAGTTTATAGATTTTCAATTTCAAATGGCCATAACTTCTACAATTTTGCTAGCATTACCATAGTTTATACATTTTTGGATAGCTCGGGTAATAGCCTTTCCAAAAATGTATAAACATCCGAGGATTTGGCAATTTGAAAAAGTGCCGAATTTTATAGCCTTTCCAAAAATCAAGTTTATAGATTTTCAATTTCAACTGGCCATAACTTCTACAATTTTGCTAGCATTACCATAGTTTATACATTTTTGGATAGCTCGGGTAATAGCCTTTCCAAAAATGTATAAACATCCGAGGATTTGGCAATTTGAAAAAGTGCCGAATTTTATAGCATGGCCTTTCCAAAAATCAAGTTTATAGATTTTCAATTTCAAATGGCCATAACTTCTACAATTTTGCTAGCATTACCATAGTTTATACATTTTTGGATAGCTCGGGTAATAGCCTTTCCAAAAATGTATAAACATCCGAGGATTTGGCAATTTGAAAAAGTGCCGAATTTTATAGCATGGGTAATAGCCTTTCCAAAAATCAAGTTTATAGATTTTCAATTTCAAATGGCCATAACTTCTACAATTTTGCTAGCATTACCATAGTTTATACATTTTTGGATAGCTCGGGTAATAGCCTTTCCAAAAATGTATAAACATCCGAGGATTTGGCAATTTGAAAAAGTGCCGAATTTTATAGCCTTTCCAAAAATCAAGTTTATAGATTTTCAATTTCAACTGGCCATAACTTCTACAATTTTGCTAGCATTACCATAGTTTATACATTTTTGGATAGCTCGGGTAATAGCCTTTCCAAAAATGTATAAACATCCGAGGATTTGGCAATTTGAAAAAGTGCCGAATTTTATAGCATGGCCTTTCCAAAAATCAAGTTTATAGATTTTCAATTTCAAATGGCCATAACTTCTACAATTTTGCTAGCATTACCATAGTTTATACATTTTTGGATAGCTCGGGTAATAGCCTTTCCAAAAATGTATAAACATCCGAGGATTTGGCAATTTGAAATTTTTCCGAATTTTATAGCATGGGTAATAGCCTTTCGAAAAATCAAGTTTATAGATTTTCAATTTCAAATGGCCATAACTTCTACAATTTTGCTAGCATTACCATAGTTTATACATTTTTGGATAGCTCGGGTAATAGCCTTTCCAAAAATGTATAAACATCCGAGGATTTGTCAATTTGAAAAAGTGCCGAATTTTATAGCATGGGTAATAGCCTTTCCAAAAATCAAGTTTATAGATTTTCAATTTCAAATGGCCATAACTTCTACAATTTTGCTAGCATTACCATAGTTTATACATTTTTGGATAGCTCGGGTAATAGCCTTTCCAAAAATGTATAAACATCCGAGGATTTGGCAATTTGAAATTTTTCCGAATTTTATAGCATGGGTAATAGCCTTTCCAAAAATCAAGTTTATAGATTTTCAATTTCAACTGGCCATAACTTCTACAATTTTGCTAGCATTACCATAGTTTATACACTTTTGGATAGCTCGGGTAATAGCCTTTCCAAAAATGTATAAACATCCGAGGATTTGTCAATTTGAAAAAGTGCCGAATTTTATAGCATGGGTAATAGCCTTTCCAAAAATCAAGTTTATAGATTTTCAATTTCAAATGGCCATAACTTCTACAATTTTGCTAGCATTACCATAGTTTATACATTTTTGGATAGCTCGGGTAATAGCCTTTCCAAAAATGTATAAACATCCGAGGATTTGTCAATTTGAAAAAGTGCCGAATTTTATAGCATGGGTAATAGCCTTTCGAAAAATCAAGTTTATAGATTTTCAATTTCAAATGGCCATAACTTCTACAATTTTGCTATCATTACCATAGTTTATACATTTTTGGATAGCTCGGGTAATAGCCTTTCCAAAAATGTATAAACATCCGAGGATTTGGCAATTTGAAATTTTTCCGAATTTTATAGCATGGGTAATAGCCTTTCCAAAAATCAAGTTTATAGATTTTCAATTTCAAATGGCCATAACTTCTACAATTTTGCTAGCATTACCATAGTTTATACATTTTTGGATAGCTCGGGTAATAGCCTTTCCAAAAATGTATAAACATCCGAGGATTTGTCAATTTGAAAAAGTGCCGAATTTTATAGCATGGGAATAGCCTTTCGAAAAATCAAGTTTATAGATTTTCAATTTCAAATGGCCATAACTTCTACAATTTTGCTAGCATTACCATAGTTTATACATTTTTGGATAGCTCGGGTAATAGCCTTTCCAAAAATGTATAAACATCCGAGGATTTGTCAATTTGAAAAAGTGCCGAATTTTATAGCATGGGTAATAGCCTTTCCAAAAATCAAGTTTATAGATTTTCAATTTCAAATGGCCATAACTTCTACAATTTTGCTAGCATTACCATAGTTTATACATTTTTGGATAGCTCGGGTAATAGCCTTTCCAAAAATGTATAAACATCCGAGGATTTGGCAATTTGAAAAAGTGCCGAATTTTATAGCATGGGTAATAGCCTTTCGAAAAATCAAGTTTATAGATTTTCAATTTCAAATGGCCATAACTTCTACAATTTTGCTAGCATTACCATAGTTTATACATTTTTGGATAGCTCGGGTAATAGCCTTTCCAAAAATGTATAAACATCCGAGGATTTGGCAATTTGAAATTTTTCCGAATTTTATAGCATGGGTAATAGCCTTTCCAAAAATCAAGTTTATAGATTTTCAATTTCAAATGGCCATAACTTCTACAATTTTGCTAGCATTACCATAGTTTATACATTTTTGGATAGCTCGGGTAATAGCCTTTCCAAAAATGTATAAACATCCGAGGATTTGGCAATTTGAAATTTTTCCGAATTTTATAGCATGGGTAATAGCCTTTCGAAAAATCAAGTTTATAGATTTTCAATTTCAAATGGCCATAACTTCTACAATTTTGCTAGCATTACCATAGTTTAAACATTTTTGGATAGCTCGGGTAATAGCCTTTCCAAAAATGTATAAACATCCGAGGATTTGGCAATTTGAAATTTTTCCGAATTTTATAGCATGGGTAATAGCCTTTCCAAAAATCAAGTTTATAGATTTTCAATTTCAAATGGCCATAACTTCTACAATTTTGCTAGCATTACCATAGTTTATACACTTTTGGATAGCTCGGGTAATAGCCTTTCCAAAAATGTATAAACATCCGAGGATTTGTCAATTTGAAAAAGTGCCGAATTTTATAGCATGGGTAATATATATATATATATATGGCGCGATATACAACAGTTATATCATCAACCTCCTAGGAGATTTTTGCGCCGAGCTTCTCTTCCAATTTGTGGTGTGCCGCTTTGAAAATTTTTCCTACAAATTGGCGGGACCTACGGTTTTTCGCCGACTCCGAACGGCATCTACAAAGCAGATGAATTTTTGCTGAGAAGCCTTTCATGGCAGAAATACACTCGGAGAGTTTGCCAAACCACTGCCGAGGGGCGACCCCGTTTTGAAAAAACTTTTTCAAACCACTTTTTGATGTAACCTGTACCAGGGCTCGAACCCGGACCTTTGGTGTGGTAGGCCGACAACACTACCTCCACACCACGGTGGCCGCCATGCATGGGTAATAGCCTTTCCAAAAATCAAGTTTATAGATTTTCAATTTCAAATGGCCATAACTTCTACAATTTTGCTAGCATTACCATAGTTTATACATTTTTGGATAGCTCGGGTAATAGCCTTTCCAAAAATGTATAAACATCCGAGGATTTGTCAATTTGAAAAAGTGCCGAATTTTATAGCATGGGTAATAGCCTTTCCAAAAATCAAGTTTATAGATTTTCAATTTCAAATGGCCATAACTTCTACAATTTTGCTAGCATTACCATAGTTTATACATTTTTGGATAGCTCGGGTAATAGCCTTTCCAAAAATGTATAAACATCCGAGGATTTGTCAATTTGAAAAAGTGCCGAATTTTATAGCATGGGTAATAGCCTTTCCAAAAATCAAGTTTATAGATTTTCAATTTCAAATGGCCATAACTTCTACAATTTTGCTAGCATTACCATAGTTTATACATTTTTGGATAGCTCGGGTAATAGCCTTTCCAAAAATGTATAAACATCCGAGGATTTGTCAATTTGAAAAAGTGCCGAATTTTATAGCATGGGTAATAGCCTTTCGAAAAATCAAGTTTATAGATTTTCAATTTCAAATGGCCATAACTTCTACAATTTTGCTAGCATTACCATAGCTTATACATTTTTGGATAGCTCGGGTAATAGCCTTTCCAAAAATGTAGAAACATCCGAGGATTTGGCAATTTGAAATTTTTCCGAATTTTATAGCATGGGTAATAGCCTTTCGAAAAATCAAGTTTATAGATTTTCAATTTCAAATGGCCATAACTTCTACAATTTTGCTAGCATTACCATAGTTTATACATTTTTGGATAGCTCGGGTAATAGTCTTTCCAAAAATGTATAAACATCCGAGGATTTGTCAATTTGAAAAAGTGCCGAATTTTATAGCATGGGTAATAGCCTTTCCAAAAATCAAGTTTATAGATTTTCAATTTCAAATGGCCATAACTTCTACAATTTTGCTAGCATTACCATAGTTTATACATTTTTGGATAGCTCGGGTAATAGCCTTTCCAAAAATGTATAAACATCCGAGGATTTGTCAATTTGAAAAAGTGCCGAATTTTATAGCATGGGTAATAGCCTTTCGAAAAATCAAGTTTATAGATTTTCAATTTCAAATGGCCATAACTTCTACAATTTTGCTAGCATTACCATAGTTTATACATTTTTGGATAGCTCGGGTAATAGCCTTTCCAAAAATGTATAAACATCCGAGGATTTGGCAATTTGAAATTTTTCCGAATTTTATAGCATGGGTAATAGCCTTTCGAAAAATCAAGTTTATAGATTTTCAATTTCAAATGGCCATAACTTCTACAATTTTGCTAGCATTACCATAGTTTATACATTTTTGGATAGCTCGGGTAATAGCCTTTCCAAAAATGTATAAACATCCGAGGATTTGGCAATTTGAAAAAGTGCCGAATTTTATAGCATGGGTAATAGCCTTTCCAAAAATCAAGTTTATAGATTTTCAATTTCAACTGGCCATAACTTCTACAATTTTGCTAGCATTACCATAGTTTATACACTTTTGGATAGCTCGGGTAATAGCCTTTCCAAAAATGTATAAACATCCGAGGATTTGTCAATTTGAAAAAGTGCCGAATTTTATAGCATGGGTAATAGCCTTTCCAAAAATCAAGTTTATAGATTTTCAATTTCAAATGGCCATAACTTCTACAATTTTGCTAGCATTACCATAGTTTATACATTTTTGGATAGCTCGGGTAATAGCCTTTCCAAAAATGTATAAACATCCGAGGATTTGTCAATTTGAAAAAGTGCCGAATTTTATAGCATGGGTAATAGCCTTTCGAAAAATCAAGTTTATAGATTTTCAATTTCAAATGGCCATAACTTCTACAATTTTGCTATCATTACCATAGTTTATACATTTTTGGATAGCTCGGGTAATAGCCTTTCCAAAAATGTATAAACATCCGAGGATTTGGCAATTTGAAATTTTTCCGAATTTTATAGCATGGGTAATAGCCTTTCCAAAAATCAAGTTTATAGATTTTCAATTTCAAATGGCCATAACTTCTACAATTTTGCTAGCATTACCATAGTTTATACATTTTTGGATAGCTCGGGTAATAGCCTTTCCAAAAATGTATAAACATCCGAGGATTTGTCAATTTGAAAAAGTGCCGAATTTTATAGCATGGGTAATAGCCTTTCGAAAAATCAAGTTTATAGATTTTCAATTTCAAATGGCCATAACTTCTACAATTTTGCTAGCATTACCATAGTTTATACATTTTTGGATAGCTCGGGTAATAGCCTTTCCAAAAATGTATAAACATCCGAGGATTTGTCAATTTGAAAAAGTGCCGAATTTTATAGCATGGGTAATAGCCTTTCCAAAAATCAAGTTTATAGATTTTCAATTTCAAATGGCCATAACTTCTACAATTTTGCTAGCATTACCATAGTTTATACATTTTTGGATAGCTCGGGTAATAGCCTTTCCAAAAATGTATAAACATCCGAGGATTTGGCAATTTGAAATTTTTCCGAATTTTATAGCATGGGTAATAGCCTTTCCAAAAATCAAGTTTATAGATTTTCAATTTCAACTGGCCATAACTTCTACAATTTTGCTAGCATTACCATAGTTTATACACTTTTGGATAGCTCGGGTAATAGCCTTTCCAAAAATGTATAAACATCCGAGGATTTGTCAATTTGAAAAAGTGCCGAATTTTATAGCATGGGTAATAGCCTTTCCAAAAATCAAGTTTATAGATTTTCAATTTCAAATGGCCATAACTTCTACAATTTTGCTAGCATTACCATAGTTTATACATTTTTGGATAGCTCGGGTAATAGCCTTTCCAAAAATGTATAAACATCCGAGGATTTGTCAATTTGAAAAAGTGCCGAATTTTATAGCATGGGTAATAGCCTTTCGAAAAATCAAGTTTATAGATTTTCAATTTCAAATGGCCATAACTTCTACAATTTTGCTATCATTACCATAGTTTATACATTTTTGGATAGCTCGGGTAATAGCCTTTCCAAAAATGTATAAACATCCGAGGATTTGGCAATTTGAAATTTTTCCGAATTTTATAGCATGGGTAATAGCCTTTCCAAAAATCAAGTTTATAGATTTTCAATTTCAAATGGCCATAACTTCTACAATTTTGCTAGCATTACCATAGTTTATACATTTTTGGATAGCTCGGGTAATAGCCTTTCCAAAAATGTATAAACATCCGAGGATTTGTCAATTTGAAAAAGTGCCGAATTTTATAGCATGGGTAATAGCCTTTCGAAAAATCAAGTTTATAGATTTTCAATTTCAAATGGCCATAACTTCTACAATTTTGCTAGCATTACCATAGTTTATACATTTTTGGATAGCTCGGGTAATAGCCTTTCCAAAAATGTATAAACATCCGAGGATTTGTCAATTTGAAAAAGTGCCGAATTTTATAGCATGGGTAATAGCCTTTCCAAAAATCAAGTTTATAGATTTTCAATTTCAAATGGCCATAACTTCTACAATTTTGCTAGCATTACCATAGTTTATACATTTTTGGATAGCTCGGGTAATAGCCTTTCCAAAAATGTATAAACATCCGAGGATTTGGCAATTTGAAAAAGTGCCGAATTTTATAGCATGGGTAATAGCCTTTCGAAAAATCAAGTTTATAGATTTTCAATTTCAAATGGCCATAACTTCTACAATTTTGCTAGCATTACCATAGTTTATACATTTTTGGATAGCTCGGGTAATAGCCTTTCCAAAAATGTATAAACATCCGAGGATTTGGCAATTTGAAATTTTTCCGAATTTTATAGCATGGGTAATAGCCTTTCCAAAAATCAAGTTTATAGATTTTCAATTTCAAATGGCCATAACTTCTACAATTTTGCTAGCATTACCATAGTTTATACATTTTTGGATAGCTCGGGTAATAGCCTTTCCAAAAATGTATAAACATCCGAGGATTTGGCAATTTGAAATTTTTCCGAATTTTATAGCATGGGTAATAGCCTTTCGAAAAATCAAGTTTATAGATTTTCAATTTCAAATGGCCATAACTTCTACAATTTTGCTAGCATTACCATAGTTTAAACATTTTTGGATAGCTCGGGTAATAGCCTTTCCAAAAATGTATAAACATCCGAGGATTTGGCAATTTGAAATTTTTCCGAATTTTATAGCATGGGTAATAGCCTTTCCAAAAATCAAGTTTATAGATTTTCAATTTCAAATGGCCATAACTTCTACAATTTTGCTAGCATTACCATAGTTTATACACTTTTGGATAGCTCGGGTAATAGCCTTTCCAAAAATGTATAAACATCCGAGGATTTGTCAATTTGAAAAAGTGCCGAATTTTATAGCATGGGTAATATATATATATATATATGGCGCGATATACAACAGTTATATCATCAACCTCCTAGGAGATTTTTGCGCCGAGCTTCTCTTCCAATTTGTGGTGTGCCGCTTTGAAAATTTTTCCTACAAATTGGCGGGACCTACGGTTTTTCGCCGACTCCGAACGGCATCTACAAAGCAGATGAATTTTTGCTGAGAAGCCTTTCATGGCAGAAATACACTCGGAGAGTTTGCCAAACCACTGCCGAGGGGCGACCCCGTTTTGAAAAAACTTTTTCAAACCACTTTTTGATGTAACCTGTACCAGGGCTCGAACCCGGACCTTTGGTGTGGTAGGCCGACAACACTACCTCCACACCACGGTGGCCGCCATGCATGGGTAATAGCCTTTCCAAAAATCAAGTTTATAGATTTTCAATTTCAAATGGCCATAACTTCTACAATTTTGCTAGCATTACCATAGTTTATACATTTTTGGATAGCTCGGGTAATAGCCTTTCCAAAAATGTATAAACATCCGAGGATTTGTCAATTTGAAAAAGTGCCGAATTTTATAGCATGGGTAATAGCCTTTCCAAAAATCAAGTTTATAGATTTTCAATTTCAAATGGCCATAACTTCTACAATTTTGCTAGCATTACCATAGTTTATACATTTTTGGATAGCTCGGGTAATAGCCTTTCCAAAAATGTATAAACATCCGAGGATTTGTCAATTTGAAAAAGTGCCGAATTTTATAGCATGGGTAATAGCCTTTCCAAAAATCAAGTTTATAGATTTTCAATTTCAAATGGCCATAACTTCTACAATTTTGCTAGCATTACCATAGTTTATACATTTTTGGATAGCTCGGGTAATAGCCTTTCCAAAAATGTATAAACATCCGAGGATTTGTCAATTTGAAAAAGTGCCGAATTTTATAGCATGGGTAATAGCCTTTCGAAAAATCAAGTTTATAGATTTTCAATTTCAAATGGCCATAACTTCTACAATTTTGCTAGCATTACCATAGCTTATACATTTTTGGATAGCTCGGGTAATAGCCTTTCCAAAAATGTAGAAACATCCGAGGATTTGGCAATTTGAAATTTTTCCGAATTTTATAGCATGGGTAATAGCCTTTCGAAAAATCAAGTTTATAGATTTTCAATTTCAAATGGCCATAACTTCTACAATTTTGCTAGCATTACCATAGTTTATACATTTTTGGATAGCTCGGGTAATAGTCTTTCCAAAAATGTATAAACATCCGAGGATTTGTCAATTTGAAAAAGTGCCGAATTTTATAGCATGGGTAATAGCCTTTCCAAAAATCAAGTTTATAGATTTTCAATTTCAAATGGCCATAACTTCTACAATTTTGCTAGCATTACCATAGTTTATACATTTTTGGATAGCTCGGGTAATAGCCTTTCCAAAAATGTATAAACATCCGAGGATTTGTCAATTTGAAAAAGTGCCGAATTTTATAGCATGGGTAATAGCCTTTCGAAAAATCAAGTTTATAGATTTTCAATTTCAAATGGCCATAACTTCTACAATTTTGCTAGCATTACCATAGTTTATACATTTTTGGATAGCTCGGGTAATAGCCTTTCCAAAAATGTATAAACATCCGAGGATTTGTCAATTTGAAAAAGTGCCGAATTTTATAGCATGGGTAATAGGCTTTCCAAAAATCAAGTTTATAGATTTTCAATTTCAAATGGCCATAACTTCTACAATTTTGCTAGCATTACCATAGTTTATACATTTTTGGATAGCTCGGGTAATAGCCTTTCCAAAAATGTATAAACATCCGAGGATTTGGCAATTTGAAAAAGTGCCGAATTTTATAGCATGGGTAATAGCCTTTCGAAAAATCAAGTTTATAGATTTTCAATTTCAAATGGCCATAACTTCTACAATTTTGCTAGCATTACCATAGTTTATACATTTTTGGATAGCTCGGGTAATAGCCTTTCCAAAAATGTATAAACATCCGAGGATTTGGCAATTTGAAATTTTTCCGAATTTTATAGCATGGGTAATAGCCTTTCCAAAAATCAAGTTTATAGATTTTCAATTTCAAATGGCCATAACTTCTACAATTTTGCTAGCATTACCATAGTTTATACATTTTTGGATAGCTCGGGTAATAGCCTTTCCAAAAATGTATAAACATCCGAGGATTTGGCAATTTGAAATTTTTCCGAATTTTATAGCATGGGTAATAGCCTTTCGAAAAATCAAGTTTATAGATTTTCAATTTCAAATGGCCATAACTTCTACAATTTTGCTAGCATTACCATAGTTTATACATTTTTGGATAGCTCGGGTAATAGCCTTTCCAAAAATGTATAAACATCCGAGGATTTGGCAATTTGAAATTTTTCCGAATTTTATAGCATGGGTAATAGCCTTTCCAAAAATGTATAAACATCCGAGGATTTGGCAATTTGAAATTTTTCCGAATTTTATAGCAAAAATCAAGTTTATAGATTTTCAATTTCAAATGGCCATAACTTCTACAATTTTGCTAGCATTACCATAGTTTATACACTTTTGGATAGCTCGGGTAATAGCCTTTCCAAAAATGTATAAACATCCGAGGATTTGTCAATTTGAAAAAGTGCCGAATTTTATAGCATGGGTAATAGCCTTTCCAAAAATCAAGTTTATAGATTTTCAATTTCAAATGGCCATAACTTCTACAATTTTGCTAGCATTACCATAGTTTATACATTTTTGGATAGCTCGGGTAATAGCCTTTCCAAAAATGTATAAACATCCGAGGATTTGTCAATTTGAAAAAGTGCCGAATTTTATAGCATGGGTAATAGCCTTTCCAAAAATCAAGTTTATAGATTTTCAATTTCAAATGGCCATAACTTCTACAATTTTGCTAGCATTACCATAGTTTATACATTTTTGGATAGCTCGGGTAATAGCCTTTCCAAAAATGTATAAACATCCGAGGATTTGTCAATTTGAAAAAGTGCCGAATTTTATAGCATGGGTAATAGCCTTTCCAAAAATCAAGTTTATAGATTTTCAATTTCAAATGGCCATAACTTCTACAATTTTGCTAGCATTACCATAGTTTATACATTTTTGGATAGCTCGGGTAATAGCCTTTCCAAAAATGTATAAACATCCGAGGATTTGTCAATTTGAAAAAGTGCCGAATTTTATAGCATGGGTAATAGCCTTTCGAAAAATCAAGTTTATAGATTTTCAATTTCAAATGGCCATAACTTCTACAATTTTGCTAGCATTACCATAGCTTATACATTTTTGGATAGCTCGGGTAATAGCCTTTCCAAAAATGTAGAAACATCCGAGGATTTGGCAATTTGAAATTTTTCCGAATTTTATAGCATGGGTAATAGCCTTTCCAAAAATCAAGTTTATAGATTTTCAATTTCAAATGGCCATAACTTCTACAATTTTGCTAGCATTACCATAGTTTATACATTTTTGGATAGCTCGGGTAATAGCCTTTCCAAAAATGTATAAACATCCGAGGATTTGGCAATTTGAAATTTTTCCGAATTTTATAGCATGGGTAATAGCCTTTCCAAAAATCAAGTTTATAGATTTTCAATTTCAAATGGCCATAACTTCTACAATTTTGCTAGCATTACCATAGTTTATACATTTTTGGATAGCTCGGGTAATAGCCTTTCCAAAAATGTATAAACATCCGAGGATTTGGCAATTTGAAATTTTTCCGAATTTTATAGCATGGGTAATAGCCTTTCCAAAAATCAAGTTTATAGATTTTCAATTTCAAATGGCCATAACTTCTACAATTTTGCTAGCATTACCATAGTTTATACATTTTTGGATAGCTCGGGTAATAGCCTTTCCAAAAATGTATAAACATCCGAGGATTTGGCAATTTGAAATTTTTCCGAATTTTATAGCATGGGTAATAGCCTTTCCAAAAATCAAGTTTATAGATTTTCAATTTCAAATGGCCATAACTTCTACAATTTTGCTAGCATTACCATAGTTTATACATTTTTGGATAGCTCGGGTAATAGCCTTTCCAAAAATGTATAAACATCCGAGGATTTGGCAATTTGAAATTTTTCCGAATTTTATAGCATGGGTAATAGCCTTTCCAAAAATCAAGTTTATAGATTTTCAATTTCAAATGGCCATAACTTCTACAATTTTGCTAGCATTACCATAGTTTATACATTTTTGGATAGCTCGAGTAATAGCCTTTCCAAAAATGTATAAACATCCGAGGATTTGTCAATTTGAAAAATTGCCGAATTTTATAGCATGGGTAATAGCCTTTCCAAAAATCAAGTTTATAGATTTTCAATTTCAAATGGCCATAACTTCTACAATTTTGCTAGCATTACCATAGTTTATACATTTTTGGATAGCTCGGGTAATAGCCTCTCCAAAAATGTATAAACATCCGAGGATTTGTCAAACGGAGCTACGATCGAAGTGCAGAATTAGCAGAATTGGATGTTTCGAAGTTGAACGTAGCGGAATTGAAACGCAGAATACCAAAGTTGCCAAGCGGAGAAATTTTCGATCCAAGTCGAAATGCAGAATAGGGGTGACTATTTGTACGCCTGAATCAATCAAAGTGTATATATTGGAGGTTTCGGTCAAGTATGGTAAGTATCGGCATTCCTTGTCAGGAGGGTTACTCTGTATCGCGAGAAATGGTAGTAAAAACGGTTGGGCATAGTCTTCCTTGTTTAAGCTTATTTTGTTCAATACCAAAAATGTTTAGACATCCAAACAAAATTTCCAAAATATAGGAGGACACAACGCACTAATTTGCGAATAGCGCTAGTTTTCGTAGAGTGTGAAGTCTGAATCGACCTTTCGAAACCTTTGCTACATCTAAACCATTATATCGATGCTGCTGAACATAAAAATTTACAGTGATGCCAGTGCTACAAATGTATACTGCATTTTATGATGCAATACCCATAATCGAAAGCTGTATTTTTCTGTTGCCTAGCCTAGTTATGGCTGCAAAAAATTAAAAAAAAAAAAAGAAAACTAATTTTTTTGTCAAACACTTTTTGCAAAAGCATTTTACTTTTATTTATTTTTTATTTTTACTTTCAAGTATATATATTCATTATATTTTATATTTATATAGATAGTTGATGGAATTAATATGTATGAATGTGTGTGTGTATATACGATATTTTCTTGTACATATACATATAATAACGCCAAATAAGAGACGTCACATTTGAGCGTTACAAATTGCAAGCCCGCAAATGCAAAAATGCATCAAAAATCGAAATATTCATACATAACTACAAGAGTGTTTTTGCCTCATAGAAACAAAATCATTTGTTTTACCTGCGGAATTATTAAAACTACCACCAAAAGTAAAATTTTTGAAAATTACAGTGTTTTTAAAAATCTTTCTCGGATTAGAAAAAATCTCTCCCAACACATTTCAAAACTTTTATAGAAAATTTATTCAGAAGATTTTGCTACACAAAATGTTTTTGACAAAAACCTGCAACAAATTGCATTTGCAAAAAATTCAGACGAAAGTTTTAAAATATAGCAATATGTATAAATGTATGGAGAATAAGTTGCATTTCCGGATTGCATTTTGAAACGCATGTGTATGTAGGTATATTTTTGTGTAAAACGTGTGCTAATGTCTGTATGTATGAATGTGTGCTGCGCTATGTGTCAATTTAATCAAAAAAGATTTCACTACTCACTGCACTGAATTACTTAATATTTTTTTTGTTTTATTTTTACATATTTGCTTTTTCCTTTAATGGAATAATTTTTTTTAAGTTTTTTTTTTACTTTTGTTTTCTATTTTTTGTTGCAAAACGTGCATTAACGGCATATTTACGCAGGGTACAGATCGACATGTAAATGTGTCGTATTTTTTTTTATTTCTCCGTTTTGTTTTTGAAATATTCAATTTTTTTTTGTGCCTGCTTTTAGGCGTTCACGATATTTATGTGAATATTTTGTTTGCGATTTGCGTGCATGCTGGTGTGTTTGTAATTTTGTTGCTATTTATGTGTGTAGTATGTATGCATGCCAGGGGAATGATTGAGCGTATGTTTATATGTAATGCATGTATGTATGTTTGTAAGTGTTGCTTGTGGAAGGGGGATGGAGGGTTGTAAAACATCTAATTGTAATCGCAAAACAGATAAACACGAGGCTACAATCCATTTAAATATGTATGTTTTATGTGCATTTAATGCAAATATAAACCAAAAACGATTTTACATTATCATTTAGTATACACTAATAATGTGTCTTGTTTTTTCATGCCAATTTTCTTTGTTATTGTGTTTTCAATTAAATATTTACTATTTACTTAGGCGTAATACTTTTCTTGTTTTACTATTTTATCTTACTCAACTGTATTTTAGATGTTTTCTTTTTTTCATATTTACTTCAAACTGTTACAGTTAGTAGAACTACGAAACGTTTTAACATTCACCACGTTTTCAATGATTTAGCACTTTGACAATTGCATACATATGTATCGTTCTGTGTATGTATGTATTTAAATGTGTACAAAAATTTGCAAAAATAAATTCAATTCAAATATTGTATTAAAAAACAGAATATGTTTAACAAAAATGTCCTCATAGTGGTGCACTAACTTAAAATTATAAATAATCTACAGATGTATGTATGTACCTGTATATAACAGAGGTGGGTAATGAAATCACCACACAATAGCGTTCCTGTGTAATCTTAGAATTTTAATTGAATATAATTTAATCCATAATATAATGTTATTATTACCACCGAGTTTTGGTGCAATACACACATACTATGTACATATGATTACTATGTTGTATGTATGTTAAATGAAAATTTGATAAATTTAAACCGGTAGATACTAAACGGATTAATTACTGACTCTTCGAATTATTGTTTAATTGCATTTACCCAGTTCTAAAAAAAAATTGTATTCGAAAATTTTAAAATAATCTACTGCAACAAGGAGAACACATTGGCCTTGAAAGATTTCGAAAAAAAAAACCTCAGCTATTTTTGCGTATATTTCCATTATTGTTAATTTCTTTACACATATTTATATACACGTATCTACATATGTATGTACATACGTTAGCAGGTATGTATATATGTATATATACATATATGTATAAAACATAACCACAGCGTAGTTGCAGCAGCGTTATTAGCATTTGGGCATGGCAGTGGTATTAATTGTGCAAAACAATATCGCATCCACCCTCCCCACTGCTGCTAATAGCGCTATGATTAAGTTATTGGGCAAGTTTATAACGACTAAATGTCGCATGTATTTTGTCTTAGCATTTCATTTTGTTATTGTTGTTTTTTAATTTTTACTTTATTCGTTTTTGTAAGTTTTATTTTCTAATTTTTTTTTGCATATTTTTTCTAAGTTTTGTTTTGTGTTTTTATCTTTAGTTATGTTTTGTTGCATTTGTTCAGTAATATTAATAAAATTTAAAAAAAATAATAACTACTTAAACGCTTGTTTACATTAAGGGCATCATTGAGAATCATGTAATTTGCTGATTTTTTTTTATAGGGCAGAGGGAGGAACGAATTTTTAATGGAGATATCGTCTTTTACATCTCATCTAGTAAAAAATACATGTATAGTAAATTTCTTAATAATACAGTTTTAGTTTTTCTTGTTTGTATTTTGTTTCTCTTTTTATTTCATATCTTTTGTTTTTGTTTCCATTTTCTAATTAATTCATATCCCGTTTTTTGTTTGTTTCAATGGTTTTTGCTTTTTTCTTTTTGTTTCATTTGGATGTTTGTAATCGCTTTTTGTAATATCTATACATTTTGCCTACTTTAAGAACTTAAATATTAAAATTGATTGGGAACGTTTGTAAATTTTTCAATATTTTTTTCCTATTACCAGTTTTGTTTTTGGATTTTATTACAAATAGAATAAAATAAATTATTATTATACATAATTCTTTCTTGTTCTGTTTATGTCATGTACTTTGCGTCTGCTTTCTCTTTTTACAGCTTAATTTACTTTTATTCTGCATATTTTTCCTTTGTTCTTACTTGATGTTGTTTTGTTTTGTATGCTTACACATAATTTACTTGATTTTTTCGTTTCATGCCATTTTTTGTTTTTTGTTTGCCGGTTTTTTAATTACAATACATTTTTTTTCGCAATAAAGCTTAAAATTGATTTCCTTACTTTTGTGTTTTTTTCTTTTACTATTTTTATGCTTACTAGACATGTTTTGTTGTTGCTTCGCAGTTTTCCATTTTCTAGTGTTTCGTATCTGTGTTTTTGCATTACAATTAAATACCCTTAAAAATAATGTGGAATTGGGTTTTTACATTGCCATTACTTTGTTTTGCGATAATAACATAGGCAGACAAAACGCTTGGTATTGTGTATTGATTTTTTTTTTTTAATTGAAATAAACTTTTTTTTACCCATTTTAGAAAGTAAAAGGCTTTACTGTGCCATTTATTTTTGTAGAATCTGCTATGAACTGACGCGAAAAACTCAACAACCGAGCCCATTGTACAAATGACAGATTCTATAATGTTTAAGCTGACATATCGTAAGATATTGGGATAATTCTGGCGCCATATACATATGAATTCGGGTTGTGGTTATTTACTTTGTCGGCCTGTGTCATTATATATAAATTAATTTTTCCAATGCTTGCAGTAGCAATTAATTAACATTTTTTTGCTTTAAATTTATGTTTAATTCAATGTGTTTTTATTTCGCGTCGTTTTTTGACAAAAAGAATTTACATACTAATACACCAATAAGCAGAGAATATTGTTTAGTATGTGCATAGGTATGTATATATGTGTGGGTGAGTGATTAAGTATTTTTGTTTGTGTGCTATATTGTTATGGTGTATTTAATGTGTTATGAATAATTATTATAATAGCTATATAATAGTAATATATATTGATAGAGACATACATTTGCCATTAAATTTGAAATCGATTTAAAGTTAAATTTTTTTTTTGTAATTTTTAGTTGCAAATCATTGAGCTCTACTCAATGTGACATTCATAATTTCTACTGTGTAATTAAATTTAAACTGCCAGTTGGTCACTGTGGTTTTATATAACGCACTATTTTAATTTTAGCAGTTGCGGAATATTTTATTTATTTTTTATATTAACAATAAGCAATTTTTTTTTTAAGATTTTCATTTCAGTTTTTTTTTGTTTTAGTTTTTTTTTTTTGTTTTTTGCCCTTTTCATTTACTAATGTAAACTTTAATTTAACATCAAAAATCAAAAAAAGGAAATCCCACAACTTTTGTGTTTAATTTTACATCTCTACATTTATATATGTAATAATCTTGTATTTACTTGTTTTATGTGTATTAGGTTGTATTTGCATAATATTTTGTGTTTTTAATAATCCTTAAATGTATATGTATATGCATATTCGAAAATTTCCATTAATAAAGTTTCATCGACGTCCTTTTATCCAAATTTTCATTTTACTTCACTTCTTGTCTTAACTTCAGCATAAGTCGAATCAACTACATATTATATTTTGAAGCTTAACTTATCCATCTTCACGAAAACTTTCTTACATCTAACATACTTTATGAGCTTGCCACTAAATATGTATGTTTGTCCATTATTTTATGCAAACTAACCAATTCTACCCATTTCTTGTATTAACTGTTATGTTTTTCTTCTCAATTTTAATAATAAAAGACTTGTCCAGCCTTTTGCCGTTTGCGTTCCTCCAATTTTCGATTAATTTCTTGCTGACGTTCAATTTTATTGAGTGCGCGTGCAACATACAAGAACTTGTTGTCGCCCAGTTGTTTACCATTCAGGCCAATAACTGCAGCCAATGCAGATTGTGGACTTTCGAAAGCCACAAATCCGAAACGGCGTGAACGCCCATCCTCATCCAGCATCACCTTAAATAAAATACATAGCATATATTAAGACGAGTTTAATTTATCGTTAAAAAATATGGTTGAAAAAGTATTTTATAAACATTGCTTATAACAAGGCACATGCTGTATTTTATTGCACAAGTGTAGAGTTTCCAGTATTATTTTTTGCACTGCTTGGTCGGCACATTTCATGTGGTTGTTGAGTATTTATTGACAACATATTAGTACATGGCAGACCAAAAAGTATTTTACTCATGTTGAAAGACCTTTGCTGGATATGAATGACCTTTGCCGGATGGATATGACTGACAGGATAGCGAATTTGTGACCCTATTATTATTAGTCCTGTTGCTGTTGTTGTGGCGCTACTTGCTACAGTCATCGAATTCTTTTAACAGAAGTCCTAGAAACCTAGCGTCTTCAACAGGGGAGGACCAGAGGGAAAGGGATGTTAGAAGATTAGGCTCAGTTGAGCAGACAAACAAATGATTTGTATCATGTGGGAACACACCGCATGCCCCATGTTATTTCGATACCCCCTGCCCCCCCGGGGTTTTAATCCTCTTGTACAACGGCATAAAAATAACTACATAGAAGACAAATTTATAAAAACTAGGAAAATTTATCAACACGAATGCTTGGCTGGTAAGCCAAGAAACAACTAATATGACAATAAGAAAACTAACGAATAATAGTGGCTAGGATGACAACCAAGGAATAAGGCACAAATGAGGACATGCGCAACTTTAAAGTGTTGCGAAGTACGCGTAAAAGAGAATACATCATAGCATATGACTTAAGGATATGGGTGCTACATACATACATCGGTATTGTATAACCGCTTTAACAGAGAGCTGGGGAACGTAGAGCGACCATAGCAAAAAAAAAAAGGAAATTTAGGTGACAGGCAGTCAAAATGTTTTTGTAAATGCGAAACACACAACCCCCACTCATTTATAACCATATACTGGACATAATATATCCATACAAACATACATATTAATTGCACTATCTGCCCGTGTAACAAACATCAATACTACAATAGAAATTACCTTATGACTTGTAATGCGTCCATACGGTTCAAACATTTCATGTAAATGCTGATCAGTAAAATCCTCATTCAGATTTTTCACATAGAGATTCCTAAATTGTGTAGCCTTTTCTTGTTCACGATCACGACGTGGTATAAATTTCACTACGTGCACCTTCTGATTATTGCACAACATGCCATTCACCTTTTCAATAGCAGTACGTGCTGCTTCTTCTGAATCAAAATGCACGAAACCATATCCACGTGAATTTCCGTCCTCATCCTTTGCCACATTACAATTGAGAATATTACCAAATACAGAGAATGTGTCATAAACTGCCTTGTTATCAATTGAGCGTTCTAAATTCTTGATATAAATTTTACCACTATCTGGAGAACTAGAACTGGCACCACTGCCACTACCGGGCATGCCGCTGCCATTACTAGGCATATGAGGCGACATTGATGTCATGTTACCGCTTCCCATGCCCATAGGTGCATGTGGTGCATGACGGCTCATAGCCGAGGTGGCATGATGAATATTGTTGTTAGCGGTACCGGGATGTGCACCTGGGTGAGTACCATGTGCTGCTGAGGGATGATGGGTCATGGGGCCACCAGCTTGTCCAGTTGCTGCATGATGATGCAGTTGCGCTTGTTGTGGATGATGTGCTGTGGCTAATGGGTGGCCTGCATAGTGATGGTTGGGTGCGGGATTTCCGCGAAACGTCATCGAATTGACAAACATAATTGGATGTGGTAGTGGCGGCACTGCGGGCTGCTTGTGGAGCGTGGCGGCGGCGATGGAACTGTTGTAAGCGTTATTGTAAGAATTGCTGCCGTAGCTAAGAATTTTGAAGACTTTTACTCGTAGAACAATGCAAGTACGCACAGAAATTCGTTTTTTTACTTCTCGTAACCTTGCCGACTAGTTCATGAAATTAATAATAATTAAACCGTAATAAAGGTGTGAATTGTTAAATTGTAAATGGAATGCTACCTAATTTCTTAGGGGAACCCTTTGACGTCCACAAAAACAATTTTCACTTTTTTCCAATGCCCCTTTCCCGACCGCATGAACAATTTTAACTCTTCGCTGGTCCGTTTCGCTTTTTAGGTCTCTTGCTAAGTGTGCTCGCAAAAAATCGTTTTCCGCTAGTTGTTTTATCTTGATTCACTTCACTTGCCTTTGTTTGATTCCTTTATTTCCTTGATTATTTCGATTTTGTTTCCTGTTATCCTTTTCTATCAGAGTTTCCCTCACATACTTTTTAGCACTTTCCCTTAGCTCTTCTTCGTTTTCTCCAACTTTTTTTTGTAAAATTTTAGCAGCAATATGAAAATAAATTGTGACCTTTCTTGCAAAACGAAGTTTAGTACAACCTAAAATTATTCGTTTTATTACAATTAAGTTACTAATTATTAATATATTAAGTTATTTCTCTCAATTTTAAACACGAAAAAACGATTTTCAGACCAGAGCCACGAACTTGCGTGTGAGCAAAGAAAATGGGCACGGAACGGACAACGAAACGTAGGCCAAAAAAAGTAGCCACCTCGATCTAATTTTCTACAGTACAGCATTGCCAAGTTCGCCAACAGAATGAAGAAACCCTAATTTATATCTATTTCAGCAATATTACGGTTTCGCCCAAGGCGAATTAATACAAGGTGGAATTATCCCATCAGCTGATAGCTACTTTTTTCTCAAATTTTGACACTACACATTTAGCCGCCATACGATTTTGACATTAGTCCTACAAATTACAAAAACAAAGTACATTGAAAATGTATGGATGTGTGTTTGTAATTCGCCTGGCTTCCACCTTCTATTAATTCGCCTTGGTTTCGCCATTCTATTTCACACGACATTCACGAATGAGTGAAGAAAACAAAATATATGTTTGGTAATACTATCCAGCCAACGCTAAGTGCTAATACTCGTCCTAAAATGTCGGGACCACCGTATCAATAATACGCATGGGGAGGAGAAATCCGTTATTTTATTTCGGTTAAGAGGTATTTGCAATTAAAGTTGAAAACTTTTTGTCACTTTCATGTGGCTGTTGTAGACACAGATATAAGGTGTTATAAAAAGTGCAAAAGGGTGTTCTGCGCAGAAATACTAGGGACCGCGTAGCAGGTGTTGGATCAGCTGAGGGTTATCTTTTATAAGCTAGTCCTAAGGCCGCCTACGCAGATAGGTGTTCTGCATATAAATATCGTGGATCTGGTCCTCTATTTGGGATCGAACCTGGGACAATTTTGTGGTTTTTCGCTAACAACTTTTCAGCGAAACAAATTCCCCCTTCGGATTATTGATACCGAGGTAAAAAATCATATTTTGATAAATCTCCCGACATTTTTGGACGTGTATTAGCAGTTGACGTTGGAAGGATAGTATTACCAGCTGTTTCACCAACATTGGAGTTTCACCACACCTCTTTAATAAATAAAACTGCTTGGCAGCTCTAGGATTTCTATTTTGTTATTCTCTTTCGACTCTCTATTTATATTTTTCCACAAGATTATGATTTTTGTTGTTTTCAATTGCTTCACAATTTGGACACCGTAAATTTGCGATTATTTTTTCCACAAATCTAATTAGGGAAAATTTAGTGAATACTTATTAAACTTCAAAGGAAAACGGAAATTAGAAAGTTGGCTAGATAAAAAGTTTGGTGGAACGATTGGAAAACGACCAAAATCAACGAATTCCTCCCAGCTAAATCCATTTGCAATTCTTCAAAGATAGAGGTAATGTAATGAAATAAGCCAAGTATCTATGTATATTTAATAAAAATTTGCTCGGCATTTATTTATTACAAGTTGCTTCCAGAGAGTGGTAGTGTAGTGGGGTGATAGGCGTTCAAAACTGGATTTTTACATGTACCTTCTTCATGTACATACATAGTACATATGTGTGTATGTATATATTTGTGATAGAGCTTGTTTTTTACGGGAAATGGAAAATTTACTAAGCTACTAAACTAAGGGCGGTTAAATACATTAATATGCCTTGAATTTTGTGGAATGGATATGGTTGTATGTTATTTAGTAAACAGCTGGTAAAAAGCCTATGCTAATAGAAAAGAACTTCGAAAATCTAAGTACATATATACATAGATACTTACATACTTGAATGAGTACATACATATATATTAGCTGCAATGGAAACTAGAACTACGATCCACTGTGCATTGCTTGTTTACTTCTCCAGCAAGAATTATAATTCTATGGCATATATATGTATGTACATACATATATACTTATCTACAGAGCTAAAACGCCCATCTAGAAATTATTACCAAGAACAATCTACATATGTGTTTATGAAAATGAATTAAAGCGCCATCTGTATTTGTAGTTACAATATCAAAAACGTTAAACGAAGAATTCTCTTTCAACAACCTTATATTGAAACTACGACTTCCGCCATAGGAATTCTCGGTAACGGTCGTGTCAATGGGAAAAGACATATACTGATGCTATACAACAGGTTATGGGCTTAGAATATACACTATTATTATTGTAGCAGTACATCATCCTGCTTAGTCGCTCTTCCACTGCGAAATGGCAGCACACTGATTGTTGTTTGTAACGAAAAGAACACTGTCCAAGGGTTTTGGGTTTTTCCCCAAAGTTAATCCTGTTGTAAAGATAGAAAAACCTAAGACTTTTAGTAACAATTAAGCGCTAAGTACAAAATCATGTTTTCAAACTGGAAGGTTTAATCGCAAACGAAAGTTTACTGCTCACAATCTTGAATTGTTTTATTTTTGGTGCAAATTGGTGCGGGGGGACGTTTACTGAGAAGTCGGAATTACGCTCGGAAGGTTTTGTCATCCACTATTTGTCAAAAAGTTATTGTCTGCTATGAAATAATTCCCTGCCTTCTTTGAGTTGGAGTTATCATATACATGAGAAGATTAATACTGGTATACCAACAACAAAACCATACAATAAACCTATTGGTACACGTATACCGAGCTGAAATGTTCAATACTTTAATTAAGACAGATTTTACTTACAAACCCCTTACCCGTTTCTTATTCGTTGTTCGTTATATGCCGTTAAAGCTGATAACACCTATGGAAGTGAAAATTGTTAAACAAAACATGTTAGAAAGTCCAATATATACTCAGATCTAGCTGTGCAGGAAATCATTGATATTATAATCAAGCCAATGTAGGCTTCAAAAGTTTACCATTTTCGACCATTGAAGTACATAGCTCAATTTTCGATTTGATGTAGAAATTGCAGGCCGATTTTTCCCATTTATGTATGTACATACATGTATGTAGAAAACTTCCTTTGTCGGAAAATAACCTCTGTACCCAGCTTCATTCAAATATCTCAATTTTTACTTAGTTAGTCGCTTGACGGACGGACGGAGTGTCGGACAGATGAACATGGTACAATCGTTTTTTTCCATTCATCATTAAATTTATATAAATTCCCTTAATCCCTTTTAATGGACGAGATTATATCACATTGTTTGTAGTAACAGTTTCTTCTTCACATGGTAAAGCCAGGTGCTACCTGTGCTTAGACCCGGCTCTAGTACAGCTGGGTATAATCAAAATAAAAATTCATACTTACTTGCGTGCATATTAGAATAACCTGCGTCTCAAAACAATTGTTAAAATAGTTGTTTGCCAACAGAGTACGAGTAGATTGGCAAGCTGTGTGTATTTGTTGTACAATTCTTACTAGGGTGTACTATTTTGAACTATTTTTCTTAGTCCAACCTTAAAATGAAATTGAGTCCCAACTAAAAGTTTATTTTCCATAATCCACAGTAAGTAACATTGAACATTCAAGGGACAATATTTATTATAAAAGTTGATCAAAAACAAAGAATGTAATGCAGATCTAAGTTCATCGATGATTATTGTAACAAAAATGACTCCAATTCCCTTTGTTGAGAAAGTGATTTCAAATGGTATATGTATAGGCAATTTGCAACACAATACGCGGGTGAACGCAACCTCTCTTATCAGCAAAAAGGGGACGGTTATAAATGTTGTTTTTGTGAATAGATTGGGTCAAATCCAAGAAAAGCGTTGTAAAATTGCATCACATACTTAAGTAAAATGAAGCCATTTCCACCTGAGCTGTCTCAACGTACTAGAGTCATTCTGCTTTAACTCGGCGAAGAGCTTGGTATTTCAGCAAAACTCTGTTCAATCCGCATCCATGAAAAGAAGCGCCAACTAAGCAAGTCAAAGTACTGTTACGACAGCAAGAGTAAAATGAAATAATATTTTTTTGAAAGACCCATTTAATTTTAGTACATTCTGATAACATTTATCCAAGTATTATCTCCAGCGTAGGTATCTATCGTAAGACCATGTAATACGTTTAAAACCCCTTTGCATATCCCTTATGCATCCTTCCCGTTTCTTTAACTTGTCGTTTTCCTTGCGTATTTTCTTTTTTCCTTTTCTTTTCACGCCCTTTCCACCCACTCACTCAAGTGTGCAAATGACGCTGGATTTGCTCACATGTAGGGTGAGGGCACCAAACTTGGGACAATTTAGATTTTCGATTTCTTTTAAGTGAAATTAACTGACAATAAAAAGTTAAAGTTAATTCTTAAGTGTTTTTCTGCTAGTTACAGTATCGGATATAGTTTTTGCCATAAAATAGTTCTGATTGGACAATAGTTTTTAAGTATCATGGCACATATTGTACTTATTTCCGGATCTATGCAAAACTCATCCCCTAAATATAGATATATGTATTGTTGTATATGTGTTGCCCGTCTTTTAGCGCACATACCCTACATATAGAAGCTACTACTAAAAATCGTTTGTGTTTATGGTATTCGAATAAATAAGGTTATAGAATTTAAAAGTTTGAGTCAGTTAGTATTTGAAGGTTTGAAAGATATTAAAGTTGAGAAAATCCCAAATAAAACAAATATTTGTAGCGCTTGAGAGGCCAAGTTAATTCGTGTCATATTTTTTTTGTACAATATTTCAGTTCAATAAGTTTTCCTTCAAAAAGTGATGTGCATAGGTGCATATGTATGTATGTTGTTTATGAATGCTTTGAATGCTTTGCGAAAAGTGACACGTCAGTTCGTACAGCACTGAATGTAAATAGCAAAATTGGCGTTACAAACTGGGCAACCCAGGCTACTAAAATAATTTTCCTTTTGTGTGCGCTGTGCACAGTGAGTTATTTTCAAATGTTTGATACTAAAATCAAAATTATTCTTATAAATTTAAAACGGCTTTTGATTTTCTGTCTTGTTAGGTATTTAATTAATTAAGAAAATTTCTGTTAAATAGCCTACTGTGCGAAATTTGAAATTTTAATTCTAATTATTTCCTCTTTTGCAGTTGAGCATAACAAAACGTCCCACAAATTACAGCGCACAAAATAAAAAGCAACAACAAAAAATATAAAAGTACTAAAAAATCATGGCAGATGAATTTGATGGTTGCGAATGCGTTTGGTCGCATGAATTTGCTATGCAGCGTCTTTTGGCGATGGTAAGTTTGTTACCTTACCCTGTGACATACGAGGGAACTAGCAATGGTTGGCTTAAATGATGAGACATTCACAAAGCTTTAAGAAGGTTACAAAGTCCTTTGTGATTGTTTTGAAAGATTTTTGGCGAAATTCACCTAGTTCTTTCTTTAGGGCTTTGCTCTTAACTCAAGTCTCTCCATCCCAGTGTACGTGAAGAGGAGTTATTTCCAAAAGAATATTTTGTGGATAATTTGGGGTGTTGTACTCTTATATCACAGACATAACAATGACATAGCTTCATATATGGAGAAGATAAAAAAAGTTAAATAATTGAAACGAAAAAAAATTTTCTTCCACACAATTTAGCGTTTGCTTGTTAGTACCCTCATATAAATTTCTGAATAGTTTCACTCTAATGTAATGTATTTTTAATTTTTTTTCAGATTCGCCAAAGTCAAAATCACTGCAGCGATACGGAATGCATTGATGGTAAGCTACTCTGTATAGGTAGTTTCAAAAAGTATCAATACGAAAATTGATTTCTTATATTTATTTACAGTATCTGGTCGTTTGCGCGAAACCACCACCACTGGCACTGGTAATGAAGATGGCAACTTTACTATGATGACCATGTTAATGATCTTTGCTGTGCTCATGTATTTGATACGACCGGAATCAATTATGAAATTAACAAATACAAAACGTCGCTCACGAAGGCAAGATGGAGACGGTGGTGTACCACCACCACCGCCGCCACCGGCACCACCTGCAGTTAATTAATATTTGCATAAACGTTTAGATAGGTGGAAATTTCTAATAATGTACTTTTGGTCTGTCAAATGTCTTAAACAACTTTTCAGTTAACGTCTTCTATATATTGCGGTGTCCTCCCTAAGCAAGGCTATTTTCATTTAAACTTATATATTTGGCTCTTTAACAATTGTTTTTTTTTTTTTTTTGCGTAATTCTTAAAAAAAATCTTTTTGTAGACTTAATTGGCAATTCGTTATTATTAAAAAAGTAAACAACTCGTGTTGTGAACATACATAAGTATGTGAAAGAAAATTACTATGCAATATGAACTTAAAATTGTGTATGCACTTTCAATGTTCGAGTTGTTAAAGCGCAATTAAATTTAAAGGAAAAGCTTATACATGCATATATATACACACACTTTACTGCACATACATACATACATATGTATGTATGTACATTCAGCCACCTTTTTTTTGCTCTAAAGCACCTTGTGCAATACCATTCCAGATAAGCTTTGCTTCAATGAATTTCTGAAATTATCCGATGTCACAATATATTCTTTACCCACTGGAGTCTATTTTACAGAATTTTTTTTTTACTAGAGTTGAATTTAAAAGAAATTTCAAATACCTTCTACATATCATAAACATGTGTATCTATTCAATATTTTCGTACATTTTACCTAAAAAAAGTGTGGAAAACAATAAAGTTATTATTGTACCAGCACTCGAATATTTCTATGCGAATAAACACATATAATTAAATGCGAACTAGAAAAAGTGAATTTTTAACCATTTACAAAAATCAATATGTATATATACATATATTTGTATGTTAAAATGTTTGTAATATAGAATATGAGTAATAGATAAAGTGCTAGTATAATTTTATATGAGTTTCG